>CAVLJG010000009.1:81384411-81874963 GCA_963669975.1 Acanthoscelides obtectus
TTTCTGCAAATAACAAGTGAAAAAATTTTCAGCTTTATCAGTTTGACATTCCGGTTTTTATACTGCCTTTTTTTCATTCGCTAACGCTCTAAAAATGAATATTTCAGCCGCAGTAAAGAATCAACGTTGGCGGATTTTGGTTCTTGACATCCTTTACGATCGGTTACGATGCCTAGAGTACGGAGACCTGTACGATTTCGTCAACTTGATGAGTTTGATAGGGGCCGTATAGTGGGACTTCGGTAAGCTGGACATTCTTTTCGGGCAATTGCAGTTAGAGTGCAAAGAAGTGTAGACACTGTGGTTAGGTGTTGTCAGGCATGGCTTCGAGAAGGCCGTGCACAAAGAGCAAGGGGCACTGGACGCCGCCGTAGAACAACAGACCGTGAAGATCGCCGCCTAAGATTATTGGCCTTAAGGGACCGTTTCTCCACTACCAGGTCCATTGCAAATGAATGGTTTGCAGAACACGGAAGACCTATTGGCATGCGAAGTGTTTACCGACGAATGTGAAGTTTTGGCTTGTTTTCATACCGGCCACACTGGGTCCTCCCTTTAACTCGAGAACACCGACGTAATCGCCTTGAGTGGTGCAGACAACGGTCACTCTGGGATCAGGAATGGAACAGTATTTTCTTTAGTGACGAGTCTCAATTTTATTTAGGCATGCACGATGGTCGTGCCAGGGTTAGAAGGCGACGTGGTGAAAGGAGGAATCCACAGTTTTTTGTTGAAAAACAAGTTCATCACACTGTTGGAGTTATGGTTTGGGGTGCTATAGCTTATGGTTCCAGGTCACCTTTAATCTTCATCAGAGGCAACATGAACGGGCAGCGTTATATCCACGAAGTTCTAGAACCCCATCTTTTACCCTATCTTGACAGCCTGACAGATCCAACTTTCCAACAAGACAATGTCCGACCACACGTTGCAAGAGTCACAATAGACTTCTTTCAACATAACGATGTCACATTGTTACCATGGCCACCAAGATCTCCCGACTTATCCCCAATTGAGTACGTGTGGGATATGATCGGTAGGAGATTGTTCAATTTGCAACGTCCTCCTCAGACTCTAGAAGCACTTCGAGAGGAGTTGGTGGTTGCCTGGAATGAGATACCACAGGAGGACATTGACCACCTGATCAGAAACATGCCTAGATGCGTTGGAGAATGCGTAGCACATCAGGGTGCATCCACACACTATTAAAGGTCAAAGGGCTTTAAAGCAGTGCAGTCATTTTGAAATTTTTATCATTTACTTACTATGCTTCATTAAGTACTTATACAAAATTTTATTAAAATAATACCATTTAAACTGGGTGTTCGGATTTATATGTCACTTAGTATACTTGAATAACACTGTATGGCATTGTGAAAATTTTTGTCGCTCTCCGATTTTTTTTCGGGTTTTTTGCGTCTACTATGTTGTACTGACATCTAATATGCAGTCAGTTTCTCCCCATCACCCATAAGTTTTTAGAGAACGGAGAATATAATATATGAAAATCCCAAATCCATGTGTGGACGGAAAATTACTCAAAAACAAATACATTTTGGGAAAATCTATTTAAGTTATACATGACATTTGAGGGCAAATTTCTAAAATATTGACAATTACACAGGGTGTCCCAATTTTGACCTACATATAAAAGTTGAGATTATTTAAACGGAGCGCCTCAGATTTTATTGCATATTTGGATAAGCCCATTCGAAAGAATAGAATTGATATAACATACCATGGGGCTTTGGTAGTTAGCTACTGAGATGTACGGTGTTTTGTCCAAAAAAACCGTCCAATTCTGCAACCCCTGAATCCACCATTTTGAAATTTGAAGTGCTGAATTTTGTTTCAAAAAGACTTACACACCTCAGCTTTTATCTTATTTATTACTATTCCGAATTTTTGTTTTTGCTCATACAGAGTGGTAAAAAACGCGAACTGTAATTTTTCTCAAAAATTACAAATGCATCACCCTGTGTATTTGTCAAGCTTCGATTAGATTCTTTATAAGCTTTTTTTGGTATAAGGTATGATTCAGATAAAATCACTAGATTTTAAGTTATTTATATAGAACAACCAAAATTAAGGAAAAATCACATCATCCATGGAAACAAAAGACAAACAATGGGCTAGTTCCATATTGCCACTAAGAATACAGATATAACGTCAAAACTAATAACCAGAACAGTATAAATCAGTTTCTAGCGTGATAGAGAGGAAAACAACTATAACAACAACATGAACAAACAACTATCACTACTTAAGACCTAATCTACAAAAACTGCTCGAAAATATCTCCACCATGTTGAATACACAGCCGTAGTCTTTGGATAAATGACCGTTGCATATCCCTCAGCATGTGTTCCCTTATGTTCAGAAAAGCATCCTTAATCCTTTCCTTCATACTTTCCGGGGTAGACGGTGGATATCTATAAACCTCTTGTTTAACGTAGCCCCATAGAAAGAAGTCCATCGGTGTCATATCTGGTGACCTAGGAGGCCAATCATAGCCGATCCAACGATTGTTACTCCCGGTGTCCAAAAAGCTACCCACACGATTATGATACTGCAAAGGCAAATTGTCAATCGAAAAGTTCAAGTGTTCTGTACCTGTTAATCTGTTGTCGAAAAAGAAAGGGAAAGTACGTTAGTGTCTTCACTCACTTTATTTAGCATTATTCTACTAAACTCCATTCGAGCTGCGAAATCCTGAGGACCAAGGCCTTGATGCTAGCATAGCTGATATGGATGGCACTTATGCTTGTGAATAATCCTTTGGACAGAAGTTCTGCATATATCAGTTTCTGCTCCAATTTGCCGTGCACTTGAATGGGGATCTTCCTGCAACTTTAACAGAACCTCCAACTGAAGCACCTCATTGGTGACACTTGGATTATTTATACATTTTTTAATAGGTATATTCCACTGCTCCACTTGATTCAAAATGTTCTCGTAGTGTGGAAAATGTTTTCGGCCTTGGATATCGCATATTAGGGCACCGTTGCGTATAAATGCGAGATGCTAGGAAACAATTTCTATAAACGAACACCATATTCACCATTCACCATCTTGTTCAGAAAAATTCATTTCCAAACACGTTTTTATTATAATGCGCACAAAGCTAGTTTTGACAGTTTGTAACTAATCAACAATTTATTTGCTTCCAAGGATGATGCGATATTTTAGGGAATTAAGCCGTTCCATAAAAGACGTGCTAATAACCGAAAAAATAGCCGTTAAAAGCTTATAAGAAATTGAATTCAAACTTGTACAAATATACAGTGAGATGCATTTGAAATTTTTGAGAAAAACCACAATTTGAGTTTTTGACCACCCTGTATGAGCAAAAATTAAAATTCGTAAAAGTAACAAACAAGATTGAAGCTGAGGTGTGTGAATTTTTTTTGATACAAAATTCAGCACTCCAGATTTCAAAATGGCGGACTGAGGGGTTGCCGAATTGGGGGGTTTTTCTAGACAAAACTCCTTATATTTCAGTAGCTAATTACCAAAACCCCATAGTATATCAGTTTTTTTCTTTTGAATTGGTTTATACAAATATGCATAAAAATTTGAGGCATTCCAATAATAAAAATCACAACTTTGATATGTAGGTCGAAATTGGGATACCCTGTGTAATGGCCAATATTTCATAAATCCACACATGGATGGGCCCCCTGTATACATAGGCCTTATTTAACTAGTGATCAAAAGAATCAAAAGTTGCGCCTACGGTACAAAATCGACCAATGAGAAGGCGTTCTTCTTTAATGCCTGTTATTGACTTCTTGTAAAAGCCTCTCAAACCAGAGAAAAATTGTACAATTTGTAAAGAAAGAGTGTCTCATTCTCATATTGAATCAAGAAGTACTTCATATGTCACCTGCATCGACTACATACACCTGTTTTTCCATTTTCGCACGGGCACAGACACAGAGTCCACCAATCAAAAGTCAGCGTTTGCATTATAGCCCCACATAGTTCAGACATATTTCTGGCATGTTATGTATCTTTCCCAATATTACATTTCAAAATTGGTATTTTGTATATCTTTCAGAAATATTGATTTTCTAATATTTCGCAGATTATCTTTAAGAGACATTACTGCAATGAGGGATAAGGAATATTTCATTCATATTGTTTCTGAAATATTTCTTATAGGGTGACTTTGAAGTTGAGTCAATAATTTTCAGATAATGATTGTAGAAGGAAGATAAACCAAAATATGTGTGTAAAAATAAAAAAAAAATAAAAAATAAAATTTAAATTGTTCTATAAAGTATCCTCCCGACAAGTATTTCAGCGCGGACCTGTATTTGATCGTGAGGTCTTGGAGCACCGGCATGCCGTCCATATGTGAGGTCTTAAGTCAAATGATTCACGAACCCGTTGTACTACATTAACAAAGGCACGAGGGGTTGGTTGCACTCGATTGGGAAACCGATCCGCATAAACATGTGCCATTTTTATTTCATTTGAGCCACGCAATAGACACCACTATCCACTACCGACTGTCACTGACTGTATACAACTGAATGAAATAATTGTAAAAACGACGTTCCAAATTCTTTCGCTTTTTGTTTCCGATGCGATGAACCGATAAGGCGAATTATATCCGTTGTCGCCAAACACGAGCACATAATATTATTATTGAGACAGGGCGGGTACTCAAACTTCCAAAGGGCTATAACTTTGTTACTTTAATTTTACCAGAAAAATGGTAAAGGAAAAAAACATTTCTTTTGATCAGATCTACTCACTGTTAAAATAAATGACTCAACTTCGAAGTTTCATGAGATTTGATCCATATTTATACAGGGTGCTTCTTAATGATATGCGAATATTCAAGGGTGTGAATCTAGATAAAAAATTAATGCTGGTTTGCTTTATATACTATAGTCCAAAACTATTTCCTTACAAAAACTCAGGGTTTTAAAGTTTTAGCAGAAAAATGGAATTTAATTAAATTTTCAGAACCGCTTCAGATATTTCACTGATATTTAGTACGTAGTGAAAGTTGATAAAGTTGCATATTTTTCAATGCAAACATAATTTTTAGCTTTAACAGTGGCGTGCGTACGGGTCTTGACTTCGATATTTTTTAAGAAAAAAAGTGGTACCTCAATGATTTTTTGCCAAATAAAGTTATTTTTGAATTTCCCGTTCAATTCAAAACAAATGATTTCTCTTGAATTGTTTCCTTCGATGCGCCATTTTTGTGTAAAAAAATAAAAACCGTTCTATTGTCCGAAAAAATTAATGTAATAATTGAAGAATGCAATTTAGCAATAAATATCTAGTTGCTCTGGAATGTGTCACTGGCTTTTGACATCTGACAAGTCTCTGTTATTCAAATCTGTTCGCTATGACACCTTTTTCATTGTTGAAATTGTTGATAATGGTCAATTGTTCAAATGCAAGAAATGGCGGCGGAAATGCCTTACGTATATGGTCTCGCCGACGGTAATGGTGGGAAAGCCATACGGATTTATCACCAGAGATATCCCGATCGTGCTTTGCCAAATAGTCGAACCTTTTCGAATATTCATCGTCACCGTTACGCAGGCTACTGTTAAAGCAAAAATTATTTTCGCATTGAAAAATATGCAACTTAATTAACTGTCACTACGTACTACATATCAGTGACATATCTGAAGCGGTTCTGAAAATATCAATTAATTTCCATTTTCTTCCTAAAGCGTAAAATATTGCGCGGACACAAACTTTGATTCCATCAGGTCAAAATAAAGTCGTTGGACATTTTGGCTATTACAGTATCGATTATGGTATTTTGCGTGAATCGAGACGGCTACAACCTGCGCTGCTCTGGGCTGTCAATAAGAATGATAAAAGCCATAGCATGAATCACTGGCTATGTTTACTCCTTTGTTAGTCGAACTATTTTAATGCACTGCGTAAACGGCCATAGAGTCGCCGTAAAACCATATATACGTAGTCTCCAGATTAGCAAATTTCCCCGAAATAATTGTAAATTCTGGTTTTATTGGTGCAAGTTGTATTTAGAACATGGACGCATAAAATGGGTACACCAGTTTTTGAGGGAAAACTTTTTATTTGAAAACAAAGAATGAGAAAACGTGTTTTTTTGGGATTCAAGATTCAAGTGTTGACAGGAACGAAGTAACTATGATTAGACTAATATGAGAATACGATTTGTTGTGCTCTGTGGTTCAGCAGACCACGACGTAAGCATATCCACTGTGCGGCACAGCATGAAAATCGCGTGGTTTGGATTCCTTAACAGACTGATGATCACCGAAAACTTCGGCATGACTTTAAATGCAATTTGCTTCCATTCCAACTGCACAGGAATTTTCTATTTGGTTAGTTGAAGTGGAAAAATCAGCATCAGTTTAACTAGACGTGGGCTGACCTTACTCCGAAAACAAAGCGAAATACCGTTTACAAGTGAGTGACGTTTTGGTCTGGAACGTTTGACCCCTTTTCATTGATCGATGTTTGTGTTTCAGTCCGTACTGTTGTTGTGGGTCCGTAACGCGCTAGGCCAAGCAGAAGGGGTAACAAAGTTACCGCATTGCTCGATTTAGCGCATCGAAAACGAAACAGACGTATTTACTGGCAGCTCAGTTTTTATCTTGAAAAACGCTCAGCCCGTCGATTTTGTTCTCGAGGGGGTCACAAGTTTGGCAAAAAATCACGTTACCACGTGCAGCTCCCTAAACGGGGGTGACATCACCCCCAAAATCTTAAATGGAGAGGGGGTCCAGTTATTTTAAAGGTATTTCACTTCCCTTTATAATGATATCAAATTAATGTACTTCAGTTCAGTAGTTTTGAAGATTTATTGACCTAAAGCTTAAATAAAACTAATAGATCATCACTAGTGGAGACCAATACATTTGGCAGCAAAGTAATTTAAAAATGAAGAATGAACTGACACATTTTGCAATATTTGAGGAGTAATTTGAAGGCACTCATCTTGGGTGCCATCCAATAGCACCTCTTCTACCAATCCATCGATCTGGAAACGTCTGATCTAAATATTGTCGAACACGTAATGCGTAATGTGGTGGGGCACCATCCTGTTGGAACATCAACCTATTCGCAATGTACAGATACATTTCACCGATCAAATTTCCAGGTAAGAAAAAAGGACCAACTAAATGATCGCCAAAATACCAAACATTTCATTGTTGTGGCTGCTGTGTATGAACCTCATGATTAATTCTGGGATTAGAATCGGACCAATATCGGCAGTTATGACGATTTACTACGCCATTTAAGAAAAAGGAACATTCGTCATAAAAGCAAGTGTTGAATGGAAAAAGTTCATCGTTTATAATTCGTTCACTCATATATTCACAAAATTGTAATCTCCGATCAAAATCGTCTTCATTAAGTTCTTGTACCAGGTGAATTTATACGGATGAAAACTATGTGCCTTTAGAATCCGTTGGACACTACGTCGACTAACACCACACACAGTCTCTAATTTGCGGGTACTTAACGTAGGATCTACATAAACTTGCCCTAAAACCCCCACTTCTATTGCTTCGTTCCTTATGGGATTTTCAATGTTGCGTTTTTTATTGGCGACTGACCCAGTTTCCCGAAATTTAGCTACAAGTTCTAGAACATATTTTCGATGCACGTTGCTGTTATCAGGTCGCTCATTAAATATTTCTGCAGTCCTATTAGCGCACTGATTATTTCCGAAAAATATTTCGATAATTTCAACTCTCTCCGCTGTGGATTATACCATGGTTAATTTATGTAATAAAGCGTTACAAGTTATTTTAGCAACAAAGTTTGGTCAAATCAATCGCAAACTATGTACTAAATTCCTATTTAAAATAAGTACGAGATATTTCCTTATCTTTCCTCAAGAAATAACTTTTTGCCACAAAAAAACGCTCCAATAGCTATTTTCAACAACAAAATGATAAGCAAACCATGGGCGTAGTGAAGAAATGCATTTACTTAATAAGTAAATTCTTTTAGTCAAATTTCTTCTGAATGTAGTACAAACCAATCTGATGTACCTACTGTCTACTTTAAGCTTTAAATCAATAAATCCTCACAACTACTGAACTGAAGCTCATGTATTTTACATCATTATAAAGGGAATTGAGAAACCTTTAAAATAGGGTATCACTCGACCCCCCTTTCTATTTAAGATTTTAGGGTTGGTGTCCCCCCGCCCAGGGGGCTGCACGTGTTAACGGGATTTTTTGCCAAACTTGTGTCCCCCTGAAAAACGACAGGTCTGAGCGTTTTTCCAAAAAAACTGAGCTGCCAGTAAATGCGTCTGTTTCGTTATCGATGCACCACCCTGTATATTCCGTTTCACATTCTTTAAGTTTGTGATAGCAATAAGGCCTTTCTGCTGTTCTAGACTAGATACAGGTTGGGAAATCTCGAAAATCGACATCGTTGTCTTGAAATGAAGACAAAAATGGCGTCACGCAGATTAACTCTTTACTTCCCACGCCTTCGCAGCAACTTCCAGTACAATTTTTAGTGCAATGACATCAAAAAAAGGAAGTTTTTGTCAGAACAAGTTATGCACTATTTTGGCTTTTCACGAAAAAAGAATTCTCTCAGATTATAGTAATAAGCGTGTCTGTACACGATATCCTCTTTTCTTTGGAGCTCTGATGTAAAGCTGTTTTTCAATAATGTTTGATACCTCACGAAAACAAGTAACCTAGTCGAATTGCACTACAAGCATAATCTATATGTTATTATCGGGCCCGTGTCCATACCGCGCCGGCTGCTACCTGCTTTTATAAGTCCCTTAGATCTTCTACCAAAGATGTAATAGAGTTCACCCCCGATAATCCGGCCCCTGTCTAACCCGGCGCCTCCTGTAATCCGACATGTCTTTGAATATGTATTACATACATACATATTTGACAATCTTCGCTAATGTAGATCACGCGTAAGCGTTGTTTTGCTTAGTTTGAATTTGACTACTGGTGATAGCGGTACGGCATTTATTCATTGTGTATTAAGTATAGTACCTAGTAATGTCATCACAAACTCAGAAGCGAAAGCACAAAACATTGACAATTACAGAAAAATGAGATATTTTAGACCGCTTAAATCGCAATGAAACTTTCAGTAGTTTAGCAGGTAAATACGGCGTAGGCCGATCTACAATTTATGACATTAAAAGAAACCACGAGAAGATCAAGAAGTTCGTGTCAACTACTGATTGCGGGCCACGCAAGAGACAGACACTCAAGAAAGCTGAACATCCAGAAGTGGAAGAAGCTTTGTACATGTGGTTGCTTCAGGAAGAAATAGGCATGCACCAATTTCAGGACCCATGTTGGCCATGAAAGCTAGTTTTTTATAAGGAAATAACAAAAAAGATGATTTTGTGGCCAGCAAAGGATGGCTAGAACATTTTAAAAGTCGTCATGGCATACGTTTAATGACTATTACAGGAGAGAAACTTCTAACGATGCCACCTGCATAGAGCCCTTTAAACTAAGATTTTTGCAAAAGGTGAACGATTTAAATCTTGACCCGTCACAGCTGTACAATGCGACGAATCAGGGCTTTTTTGGCGTGTGATGCCTAACAAACTTTCGTTTCTTGTAACGAAAAATCCGTACCTGGACGAAAAGACTAAAGAGCGTGTAACCATACTACCATGTTAACGCTGCGGGCACACACGCGCTTAAGGATGTCATTGGGAAATCTAATAAACCACGGGCATTCAAAAACATTGATTTACCTGTACACTATTACGGACAAAAAAGTGCATGGATGACAAAAGACCTTTTAAAAAAGTGGTTTGATGAATGCTTGTATCTGAACTTTAAAATGGTTAAAAGATCATAATTTTCCTCAAAAAGCGTTGTTGCTTCTTGATAACGCTCCCGGTCATCCGTCTGAAGAAGAACTAACAACTGAGAAAAAATGCATCACTGCCATGTTTCTTCCGCCGAATTGCACTGCACTGATTCCAACCAATGGACCAGACTATCATTCAGTTTCTCAAGCAAGACTATAAGAAAAACCTACTCTGAGAGCCGTATCAAAAGACCAACGAATAGAAGAACTTTAAAGAATTTAATATGAAAGATTTGGTTTTTGCTCTTTGTCAGTCGTGGAATGCGTTACCGTCATCAACTATTAAATCGTCTTGGAAAAGTTATGGCCAGATATAGTCACCACTCCTAGCAACGTTCTACAAATCAGTGTTACTTCGGTAGTTATAGAACAAGTTGCTACTGAAGCACAGATAAGTCCGGAAGATTTGGAAATCGGGTACCGAGGAATGGATAAAGAGGAAAATGTTTTTCATGAAATGCATGACGAAGAGATTACAAAAGAGGTTTCTAATTATACAACAAACAATCAGGAAAATAACGACGACGTGATTGCAACAGCTCCACAAGTCACAGCACAAGACGCAATTAACGCCTTCGAGCTAGGTTTACAATGGGCTGAAGAGAATGGTACATCCTACAACGATCTTTTACTGTTAAGAGGGACAAAGCTCTGATCTCGCGTTATAAACACCTTAACTAAAAAAATTGATGAATATTTCCAAGCTTCAATTTGATAAATTCATTAATGATTTTGATTAATAATTCTTGATTTTTTGGTACATATGTATGTGCATTTATGCTTAATTTTATAAAACGTAAGCTCTCTACTGTTATTTAATTTACTAAATTCGACATACATAAACTATGTATGATTTCTACTTCAAAGTACATACATATACATAACATATATAATCTTTCCATTGGATGTTTAATTTGTCGGATTACAAGGTACTCTTATGTAAAAAATTCCGGACTATAGGGGGTCTTAGGCAGTGCTCTATAATCCGACAAATTCGATAGTCCGACACTGCCCTGCATAACGTTTGTCCGATTTACCGGAGGTCCACTGTATTTACAACTTCGTGGTGCACGGCAAGTGCGACGGATAGGCATGTGATCCGTGAGCTGAAAAAGTTGCAATACACCTCCCCAGTTTGAGCGATTTTATTTTTTTTTTCGTTTTTGATCTTGGTCTCCGCCTCCACTGGACCGATTTCCAAAAAGTACAGAGCCTCATAGCTGAACATGAGTGACATGTTTTTTTTTTGCGATGTACGTGTCATATGAGATCCATAAAAACATATTGTCTTATTGGAGAAACGCTCGCGATTATAATTGCCTCCGCCGCTTAGGTGGGGGAATGAACCCATTAATCTCCCTCGATTACTAAAAATGTAGTAATCACATAAAGTGTTTTGTAGTCACAGTTGACTGGATACAAATCGCAGTAAAATACCGTCTGGTCGCATACCTTATCAAAAAGCACGGATGAAGGAAGCATGGAAGAACGGTAAGAACGAAGGCCGGAATGGAAAACGCTTCAGCCGTATCCCGTAAATTACGAATTATAAAATAAATCAAACAAAAAGTGGTGGCCCGGTTTAAGCGCGGAAAGGGATGCATTATAGTATCCTCCTGAAGGATGTTTATCCAGTGATAAATTGCAGGCTGTCGGCCCGACTACACTTGTGGAGGTCAGACCGTAATAGGGTGATGCTTTTTAGGCATACTTGCCTCTGTAGAGTAGAATAAATAATGTCAGAGATCTATTTTTGGCAATTGTGTCACTGATCGTCGTTGACTTTTGTAGAGGAACCTGGTTCGGTGACTCACACTCGGCTTCAAAGTAAACACAACACGCAAAACTTTTTCATTTGTATCCGATTTCATCGATTACTTCAGTAGGTGGAAAGTATGCCCATTGAATTAGTGAGTAGATATAAGTTTTTGATTGTATTTGCGGTTTGATTTATTGTACAGGGTAAATAATAATAATAATAATAATAATAATAATAATTTTTATTGGAATGTTTATACATAAAAATATAAAATCGACAACATTCCAAAAGGAAAGAGGATTCGCAGGGCCATTTTTCACCTCCCCCTAAAAAGTTAATTTCATGAGCGTTTTTTAACACCAACAGAATGATTAGTATTCACAACAAATATTATGCACAACACATATAATATAATATAATAGGATATAATAGGATATAGTCTGAGTGTTAGTGGAGGGTAGTGTAGCAAGCGCCATAAATTTAATTTGTGGATTCAAATCTTTGCAGCTGTAGCAGCACTTTTTTCATCTCATTTCTGAAGTTTTGGATGAAAGGCGCTTCAAAAAGTTCTAAATGAGCGTTTGGTAGATATGGTGCCGTGTAAGTAAAATATTTTTTGAATTTAGATGTTGTATGAACTGGAATATTGAAGTATTCATTGTTGCGTAAGGAAACTTGGCGGAGTGAACTTCTCTTCTCCAAAGCAATAAACAGATATCTGGGTAATTTATATTTTAAAACTCTATATAGTAGAGTTCCATACTGAAGTAATACAAGATACTTGAATTTTAAAAGATTTTCTCTCACATAATATCCAGTAATATGTTCTTGTATATGTATATCTTTGAAACAGAATCTCATGCAGCAGTTTTGTAATACTTGAATTTTGTGCTTCATTTCCTTCGTCAGAAAATTATAATATGCTGTAGCGCCATAGTCTAGGTGAGTGAGGATTAGTGCATTGGTAAGCCTAATTTTATATCGCTGGTTAAAACATGTTTGTATCTCCAGAGTGACTTGTACTTACAATAGCATACTCGAAGTTTATTAATGACATGGTTCTCAAAACTTAAATTTGTGTCCAACAAAATGCCTAAATTCTTAGTCTCCTCTACAATTTCAACAGATGTATCACCTAAAACAATGGCTGTACTCATCAGTCCTTTAAATTTCGAAATATACTAAGTGACATATAAATCCGAACACCCAGTTTAAATGGTTTTATTTTAATAAAATTTTGTATCAGTACTTAATGAAGCATAATAAGTAAATGATGAAAATTTCAAAATGATTGCACTGCTTTAAAGCCCTTTGACCTTTAGTAATGTGTGGATGCACCCTGCTGTGCTACGCATTCTCCAACGCGCCTAGGGATGCTTCTGATCAGGTTGTCAATGTCCTCCTGTGGTATCTCATTCCAGGCAACCACTAACTCCTCTCGAAGTGCTTCTAGAGTCAGAGGAGGACGTTGCAAATTGAGCAATCTCCTACCCATCATATCCCACACGTGCTCAATTGGGGATAAGTCGGGAGATCTTGGTGACCATGGAAACAATGTGACATCATTATGTTGAAAGAAGTCTATTGTGACTCTGGCAACATGTGGTCGGGCATTACCTTGTTGGTAAGTTGGATCTGCCAGGGTGTCAAGATAGGGTAAAAGACGGGGTTTTAGAACATCGTGGATATAACGCTGCGCGTTCATGTTACCTCTGATGAAGATTAGACGTGACCTGGAACCATAAGCTATAGCACCCCAAACCATAACTCCAACAGTGTGATGAACATGTCTTTCAACAAAAAACTGAGGATTCCTCCTTTCACCACGTCGCCTTCTAACCCTTACACCGACGTAATCGCCTTGAGTGGTGCAGACAACGGTCACTCTGGGATCAGGAATGGAACAGTATTCTCTTTAGTGACGAGTCTCGATTTTTTTAGACATTCACGATGGTCGTGCCAGGGTTAGAAGGCGACGTGGTGATAGAAAGAATCCACAGTTTTTGTGGCACATTTCCGCTGCGCGAAATCACGCGGTCACCGAAGAAGGATTGCAATCGATGGATATTGACGTTGGTTGTGTGGCATGTTGCACCGTCTTGTTTGAAATAGACATCGTCCATATCCATTCCTTCAAGTTGCGGCAAAAAATGGTCCTCTATCATCACGTGATATCGCTCAGAATTGACGGTAATGGCGTCCCCGGCCGCATTTTCGAAAAAGTAAGGTCCGATGATGCCCTTTGACCACAATGCACACCACACAGTCACTTTTTGAGGATGCATCGGCTGCTCTTGATGCTCACGGGGATTTTCGTTCGCCCAGATGCGGCAGTTTTGCTTGTTTACCGTCCCATTCAAAGTGAAATGCGCTTCGTCGCTGAACATGATTGTTGATGAAAAATTGGCATCAATTTGGCGGTGTTCAAGGAGCCAATCTGAGAACGTTCGGCGCGAAAAATGGTCGGCCTGACGCAGCTCTTGCGTCAATTGGATCTTGCAGGCGTGTACATTCTAATCCTGGTGGAGAATGCGGAGCAAACTGGTTCTTGAAATGCCCAATTCTTAGGATCGACGCGTTGTTGATTGTTTCGGATCGTCTCTCACACTCTCCTTCACAACAGCAATATTTTCCGGTGTGCGAACGCTCCTTGGCCGGCCAGAGCCTGGCAGATTTGCCACTGAACCTGTTGCCTCGAATTTACGCACCAGACGACCGATGGTTGTTTCGTTTGGGCGGTTGTTGCGACCGAAATGTCCACGAAGCCGCGAAACGTGTTTTTTATTTTTGCACCATTTTTGTAGTGCTCTTGAATAACTTTAATGCGGTCTTGAATCGAATACGACTCCATAGCGATCAATGGTAAACATTCAACTAACAAAATGACATGTCGGTGACAGAAAACACAGATGGCGTCTATGTCAAACTGACGTTTACTTTCCTGCGTCCCTATTGGACTTTACTTCATGGTTGACCATGTCAAATGCCTTACATAACCAAACATTGATAGCTCCTGCCTCAAGTCGTACAACTACAAAACGACTTCAAAACGTATCCATCAACTAGTGCTCAGTTAAAATCTTATAGAAAAACCTACAAAATGTCACAAAAAACCAATACAAAGTCAAAAAAATTGACATAACGTCAGTTTTCAAGAGACGTAATATCCGTGACCCACTCTGTCCCCTGATCAATACTAGCTTTGGCGAGAGCCGATGTTTGCTTGTTTTATCATGGAGCAGGCGCTACCTAAACAGTTGAATAGATTATATGAAATTCCCGCAAAAATATACTAATTATGCGACCCAAAAATTCGGATGTTTGTAAAAATGTTCCAGGTTGAGGGAAAATCACTGTGGCAATGCGGTTGCTGCATCGCCAGGTGGCGTCACTCATATTCGTGGCATTTTTCAGACGAGATTGGTATCCACATTGCTGCGGCACCACCACGTCTATATCCTGTATAAATGAGTACACTTAATCCGTTGCTAATCAGATGCGACGTCGTCCGTCGCCTACCTTCAAGCAGCAGCGATGACGTAGTGGTAGACCTACGGGTCTACCAATGAATCCCCAACTAACAATTATCACTCCTGTTAGAGTTGCAAGAATGATTATGCTGTATTCCTTAAACAGCATTGTATACTGTAAGAACATTGGCAAAACGCTCTTAGAACTATAGCTATACAAGCGGAATGGGCACACCTAATAGGACACTTCAGTCATTTAAGAGGTTGTATAAGGGCTCAGGTAACAGTTATACAACAATGGTGTAAGCCTCTTGCAGCCGCGTCAGTGCAAGATTCAGTTTTTGTCAACTATACAACTATTCTGTTACGTGATTCTACTTTATTGCACCCAAACTATTTCTTATGTATTGTATAGACGAAGTGAAGAATATATAACTAACACATTACAGTCATCTTGTTTACTTACATATCGGTCAATGTGAGTTTCAAAGGCATGTATATGATAAACTTCTACACTGCGATATGGGGCTATTGAATTACTTGCGCAGCAAATTTTATTGTGATTATCGTGCAAATTGGTTCGGCAATTTCTGCGGGTTTCGTATTTGATTCATATTTTAATAATTAAATCTTACACAAATCCTATATTTAGACACAATTACACTAATGTTTATCACGTTATATCTGTAATTTCGAACTGAAACATAATTATTTAATACTAAATAGAGGAAATAAATGTTTGCTCAATATGGCGGGTGGTTGTGTATAATCGTGGCATCGTCCATGTTGTCTTTAGGTTATTAGAATATTTTGGTGTTGCCTGCAGGTGTTATACAACAATTTGACAAATTTCTGAAATGAAATACCGACCGATTTACCCAGAATTTGTACCAGATCTATATCTTCTGTTTGAACAGTTGATAAAGCCTTTTGTTGTTTGTCTTAAAACATTGGTTATGGCATTTTAACAAAAATATGACAGAAGAAAGTTATGTTATGGTGAAGTTGTATACAAAATATATGTACAGCCTTTAACAGTTACTAAACAACAGCTGTATAACTGCTTCCGTTGGGAGCAATTTGTTGGCTAAAGTAAATTGCACAGCAAAACAACAAGGCTCGGGTTTGTTTTATAAATGTTATCATGGATGCCACAACACAACCATTTTGACTAACGTGCAAATATGCCGTATAAGATAGTTGTATAAACGTTTATGCAACTGTTAAAAATTTGCCCTATAAGGTGATGTATAACTATGCTATAGGAATATTTTAAACACCTCATTTTAGAGCAAATATGTTGCAGAAAGTAAATTTGCATTCCACACAACATTAAGCCAGCATTTTGGTATTCAGGCAACAACAATAGAGAGCTTTTATGGCTAAACGGTTCTTTTACCAAAAGCTTATACCACTACTTTGCTAGTTGGGTCGTCGTGAGCTGTGCGGGTGCGAATGCTGTCCTAACAGAAATTTCCCCTCTGCCACGGTACCCACAAGTGTTTAAGCTGGTCCAAGTATAAGAAAACAGCAACGTGACCCCTTCCATCTCGCGGCATAATCGCGGCCTAGTGATAGTCTTCCTGATACCTGACCTGTATTCAGCCTGATTAAGAAATCAGAATAAAATAGCTGGATTGAGGAAAATAATGACATAGTGATAGTGTTTCGAACCCGTTTGCTACACTTGCAAGCAGGGTCAGAATGTCTTTTAGATTTCTTCAGAAGTTAATATCTCGGCTTTCTTAAAGCTGTGGTATATGTGTTACTAGGAAAGCTTGCTTATGGTTGCATGACTTTTACGATCTGTAGAGGAAAGCGCCAACATTGACGAGATCCTGTATATAGTCGTCTATCTTGTAAATCAACCTGCATTTGAAAAATCGGGTCCTATGAATAACAAAAACTGTGACGATTCCACTACCAAAGGAGCTGTGAAACTTTGTAGTATTTAGTTTTTGCTGACGAATCACTATTATATAATTGCTTCAATCTTGAAAATTTAGCACAAATAATAGAGGCCCTAAATTCTATCGCAAATTATGCAACAGAACATAGTCTCCGGTTGAATCCCTGAGTCCAAAGTTATTATTTTTCCTCCTAAAGATCTAAGGTTCCCTATTGAAAACTAACTATTTTAAACAGCCAAGCTATTCAGATAGAATAATATGTTAAAAACTCAGGTTTGTTCCTAGATGGCAATCTCAAATTTATTTCTCATGTAGATAACGTAACTTAAAATTGTTTTACCATTTCACGGCATCTGTAGTTAAATAAAGAAAAACTTAATACTAGATCCAAACGAAATTTTATGTGTATCCTCAATAATATTAAAAATAACACATTTTAGTATACTATTCATTTCTAGATTCAGTTTCAGCTAGACGTTTACAAGAAATTAAAAATTCGCGTTGTAGATTGACTTTCAACTTAAGAAAACATGACCGCATTAGTTCAGGTTTCGAACAGCTGAACTGGTTGAATGCTGCAAAGCTGTATAAGTTTCCTTCATTTTTGATGAGTAAATTAATAACTATATGTATAATTAAGCTCTGCTCATCAGTTAGAGCACAACATTCTTGGGACTGCACCTGGATGAGTGCCTCAATTTCAAAAGACATTGTGATTACCTGTCTGAGAAGCTTAGTTTTTACACGCGACCAGTGATTGATGTTACATCACAGTCATGTCGAGTCTTGAATGCGGTACGCATTGTGTTTCCGGGGTTCTTTGGTGAATGCTTCAAAGGTATTTCGAAGTAAAAACAGAATAATAAGGTGCATAGCAGGTGTTGACAGTAAATACAGTTGCAGAGACTTGTCCTCGACATTAAAAACACTGCCCTCATTGTTTCTGTATGAGATGCGATATATACGTATATTAACAGGGATAATTTCACTTTGAATGGTAATATACATACATTCAGTACACGTAGGCAGCACGATATTCAACTACCCTTTGCTCGATATAAGCTAAGTAGTAGATCTCCTCTGCTTTACGACCAAAGGTATTCAATAAGCTGCCTGAATATGTTAAAGCAATTAGCTCAGTTGAAATCCTACTTTGTTAATAAGGCTACACCATCAGCGACTTTGTGGATATCTAGATGTTATTTTTTGTATTGTTTGTTGTCCACTTATTGTTTGTCCTTTTACATATTTTTATACTGTATTTCTGTTAATTTATTAATTTCAACTTCTGGACAGCTAATCAATTTTATCTGCTGCTTTTTGTTGTTGCTTGTCATTTTATTGTTTGTTTTTTTATGTATATACATATTGTAAATTGGTTGCTGTCGAACCCCATACATTTTTTGTACATGTCGAATGAGTAATAAATATTATTATCATCTCGTCAATATATCCACTCAAGAAAGATTCGATTCACTGACTCTTTACGTATGCCTCCTCACAAAACTTCTTTATTGCTTTGCCTATTGCGCCATCAATATACATTTACATATATATATATAATGTATTACCCCATCGACTCCTAAACATCTTAACTTCATTAATTTCAAAAAGAAAATTAAACAAATTATCTTTGATGCTCAAACCTGAAACCCTCGGTATATAGTTCAGTCATATTTCTGCATGTATTTGTGAATCCTTTTTAACTTTTTGTGCACTCATGTATTCAATGTATATATATTTTTTTAATTTTGGAAGAATATTTTGTTAAATTTGTTTTCAATATTCAAGTGCTACTTATCTTCACGGGGATGGAATAGCTTGTAGCTAAACTTCGCCTGAAATAAAAGCCGTTGATTATTATCACTATAATCCAGGAACAGGTATTTATATAAATTTCTCCTCAAATCACGTTTTAACACGGACTCCATGGATTAGGTTATAATGTGGAATAAATATCCACAAAATGACCACCAAATTGCTTCATTAGAGACCGTAACATCGGCCATTAGCTTAATCACACTCCAGCTTTGATGTCGACCTATGAAACCAAAAGATTTCTCCTGGCGCTCAACAGCAATTCGCATTCGAATTAATGCCTAATTAAAAATTGACCAGTAGCAAATCAATTGCAACTTTCAAAGGGCAAACATTCGGAACAGTTCAACAAATCAAGCGATACAAACGTGCTACCGCGCACAAAGCACATATTTTGGCGTGTTGTTGGCATTTGGTTTTCGATTTTATCGGTGAAATGGCCGCTGTCTGTTCAGTACTGGATAAACTGAGAGCATAACACCAGCGTGATAATTTTATGGTCAAGCCATACATTACGGATTAGGGCGGAACAATACTAAATGGCAATAGACTAGTACGGTTTTTCGTGAGCCGCGCAATGCGCAAGATGAGAGGTAGCGAAACCCAGAGTAGGGATATTCCCCTATCTCTTTCGTTCAGTCATAAAACATTCGGGAGCACCAGCACCGAGCCTACAACGTGTATGTCTGCACAGTGGCGTAGTTATACGGTCTATTTAATCGTACAGAGTTAAACGCGTGCATCCATGCTTGTGTGTAATTTCATGATTACAGAAATTTTCTAATTCTGTAAGCATTGCAATAAATATATAGAAAAGAGAATTAAAAAACAAACATAACTGATTTGCTTATTTTGTGATTACATGAAATGTAAGGATTTATTCGTCAGTTTTTTTTTAATATTTTCAAAAGTTAACAAAGTGAGCGGTGGGCGCAGTAGTAGACTCTTCGGTCTCCTGATCAGTCGCCGTGCGCTGTGCGGGTTCGAGTCCCGTCCCAGGAGAAATTTTTCTCTTGGCTATGGATGTTGTGATTGTCCGTAGGTGGTAGACGGTCTCTGACTGTCGAACGCGGAGGTACCACCCGGCGGATCTCGTAGGCGGAGCCAGAATGTGTGCATGACTCATGCACACGTGTTCCCTCGCCACGTCCGTGTGGCGTTCCCCTTTCCCGACTTAGGTATTCTTCCTTCACTCTTGATACATGGTCGCAAACATCGTCCATTTTAAAGGTGGTATTACTGGCAGCAACCTCATTTTTTAAAATGCCCCAGATTTTTTCTATCAGGGTTCATTCTGGATGGCAGGGTGGCAAATGCAGAGCGTGATGACTGTTTTCATCTAATATCCTATTTACTGCACAAATTTTGTTCAATGTCTTATGTGTTTGTATTTTCCGATGAAGTTTAGGTTTTGTGATATTGTTATCAAAAGGGATATTATTTTCAGTGAGCCATATCTCCTTTTTCCCAAGCAGATGTTGGATTATCTATCGGAACATTATGGTAGGATGGATTGTCAATTACTTATACAAAATGGTGCTAAATTTGGTATTAGTTTTTCTTGTATCCATTTCTTGTAATTTTCAGGATTCATATCATCATGATAATCGCCTGCTTTTAAACCGGATTTAAATATGTCGTCTGCATTGGAAATAAAATCATTTTTACCCCCACAATGTACAATGATTAAACGTTTGCCTTTTACAAGTGGTGCTTTTAAGCAATTATCTATTCCATCATCCCATGCTTTAGGTACTGTCTGTGAGCTATGTATGTATGTTTCGTCGTTGTAAATGATATTTCTGCCTACAGAAGTTTTTCTATGGTTAAAAGATAAAAACAAGTTGTCTTATAATGAAAAAGATCATAAATTTTGTATTGTCTAGTCAATCAGACCTTTTACTTGAAGGTTTTAATGCAATTCCGAAACAGTGTTCGGCAACAAAGATCCGATTTGTGGCAGTCAGGAGGCTGGATCTTCCACCACGATTTTGCACCAGCGCACACAGCCTGTTCGACAGTTTAGGGCTAAAAAGGGAGGAGCTGTCAGATATTTCAAGGGAAGACTTCACAAAATGTTTCGAGCAGCGGTGGGACCAGTGTATCAGTTGAAGTGGACAGTATTTTGATGGAGATAAGGGTACTTCGTGAAAATGTTGAAAATAAATAGCTTTTAAAAAATAATTCTTTTTTTTTTGGGTACCCCATTTGAATGAATGAATCTTGAAATTAGAGGCATTCCGGCCACCATAAGGAGCCAGTACATAGGCCGCTTAAGCGGGCTCTTATGCACAACTACAATCCTTAGATCACAAGCCTCGCCCTCGTATATACACTTTAATAATAATAATGCCTCTATTCGACTTGGAACTTCTGAGAACGATTAAACGCTAGTTTTACCTAACCGCCAACCAAGAGTACACTCTCGGAAGCGGGTAACCTCAGCCCGGCCAGCGTTATGCACTTACCGCAAAACTGCATTTACACAGCCGTGTGTGCATGTGCATCAGTTGCGACGTCGGATTTTATGGAAATGCCCTCCGTGTAAAAGGTTATAATCCCGCGTAAAGCCGATAGCGTAGTGTTTGCAACCCACTTTCAAAGGAGAGACGATAATACAACCTCGGGAATGGAGGAGATTCTCGCGGAAGGAAAAAGTAATCATAATTGTAACCGGTTGCTTTGGATGAAATGCCTTTCGCATTACGGTAATTGGAAGCTCCTTTGTGGGATAATCGCTCAACTGTAATGTAATATTCATTCAGGCGAAAAGGTATATTCACTTACTACAGGAAACTATAGGGTATAATATCGATGGCTTAGTTCTAATACGATGTATCCCACAAAATGTCGAAATCAAGATTTTGATGGATTTCAGCTGTTATTTTCGATTGCAATAAGCTGCATCCCTCAGCATCCACAAACAATATTTATTAAATATATAATAATATTTTTGTATTATTTAAATATTTGTTTAAGAAAACAAATATTTAATAAATATTTGTAATATAGTATTTTTAATGAATATTTATTCAGTATGTTTCAAATACTTTAAATACAATATTTCTTTTACGATATTCATTAAATATTTACTTTTCAATCAATCGAAAATATTAGATCTCCAATATATAGAAACTATTCACTAAATATTTTCGGCTACGGCGCATGTGCGTGTGACGTCGGGAGACCAATAGGATAAAAGCAAGCTGGCCTGAGGCATCTGTTTTACCTTTGACTTTCACTATGATAGCGTGCTTCCTGTATACCTCCAAGTGGTTCATTATTTGAGTGTTTTTTTGTGGAAAAGGGAAAATGTTAAGTTTTTCGATAATTAGATAGATAAATTCATCTGACTGGTAAAGATTATTGTGCCAGTTGAGTATAAAGGTATTCACAACATAAATAACTAGCCTTGTAGGGTCCTGCTGCTTCTCAGTGACCCAGTTGAGCTACTCGGAGCTGCTCTGCGCCACTGTATTTTATATTCCCATAAATACACTGGAAAGCAGGTTATGTATTCAATAATACTTCATAATTTGTAAGATTGTTTTTTTTCAGAGGAGGGGACTTGCAAGATGCAAAAGAGGCTTTTTCAATAATATTTTTCTAGCAAATTAAACCATTGTATCTAGAATGAATTTTCTTTATACACCCAATTTTATAAAAGAATTCCTACAGGTTTTGCTAAAATAAACAATGAAGAATTTTCTATATACACTGCAAAAATGCATCAGATCGATGTTGAAAATCCATACATATTTCCGAAAAATTTTAGACACTTCATCAAAATATAAAATTGATATCTTCTAAATATTTGGAAAAAATATCGCAAAAATATATGAATTATACATACTAAAAATATCTATAATGAATATTTTATAAATATATAAGAAATATGTTTATTAAATATCAAAAAATCTGTCGCTACAAATATTTAACAAATATTTTTTTAAAATATTTAATGCTATCGGGGTTATGCGATAAAGTCGTAAAGTCAAGGAGGTGTCTGTGTGTTTTCAGTGTCATAAAAACCAATTTCACGAACCTACATGAAAATAATGTCAGAAAAATTTTGTAAAAAGGGAATCAAAAATTGTACAGATATACAGGGTGTTCCATTTACAAATGTGTAACATTCGTTCGTTTGGCACTTCTTACCAGCATGTACAAACTAACCAAAACATTGAAAAAGTAAGTAGATAGAGAGAAAATATGAGATTATAAAATTTGTCAGTGGAAAAAATCAATTCTTCAGCTGTAACAATTGCGGAGGTGCGTCTTGTCAAGGTTGACAGTTTTTTCCAATATATTGCCCGATATCTCAACAGAACCCTATAGGATCTTATGTCATCGCTTGGAATGGCCTACCCGAACCTGCAATGGCATGTGGGTCTATCCATTTAAAAAATGTTTCCTTGGGTCACCAGGTAATTATGAATCATCAGGAGCATATTGGTAGCTACAATTTTTGTATTCAACTTTTTTAGATACCATGCATGGTAGCTGAATTATCGACTCCACACTAAAAACTCACTGTGTAAATCAAACCGGCAGGTTAGAAGTAGGAAGTACCATAACATAAAAATAGGAATCAAAATCATTAAGCCCAAGAAAATCTGTCGTGAGCAGCCACAGCCGTTTCTCTCCCCAGTTCTAATCAAGCTTAGCAAATTATTTAAAAGTGTTATGTACATATCTAACGTAACAATTAATTACAAGCGCAGAAGATCCACTTGTCTCATAACAGGTAATGACAATTCCCGCTTCCCCACGTTTTCTTAGGTTTAACGTTGGTCTTTACTTTTCATTCTTTCATTCTTATTTTTAGTCCGGCGTTTTAAAACAATTATTCAATATGTGTTCCTCTACACCCACTTTTTTTAATTTTCGATGTTACTCTATATTATGTTTTTATAGGACAATTGTCATCAATACCTTGTTGAACTTGTACATGTTAATTAAGTAGAGAGCTTACCTCAAACAAAGGAGTGTAAAAATAAAACACGTACGCTGTAACTAATTCCACAAAGTTTATCCATTCTACAGACGCGTTTCAATTGAAACATTCCTGTAATTCAAGCTCGCCCCACTCCGGCAGATATCGGAGGTACATTAGAGACAGGAATTATGTTTATTTGAATGTCTGCGCCGTACATTGGCGATGGCTGGCATTCTTAGTCAAGGTCCATGAATATTGTTTGGACCGAAGAGACGAACTACCGAAATTGCCGTAAATATGGCATCCCACAATGGGAGAATTGCTTTGAGCTAGAACGTTTGAACATTCCGATAATAGTACAGTTAAAATTGGATGATCGCATATCGTTTGTTATTGCTTGCTTTACGACGGGGAGACTCATCAGAATTATGGAAATGTACGAGGGAAGCTCGCTCTCACTGTTTCAAGGAAATTACGATGGTGGAACAATAAATGTTAACGACGAACGTTATCACAACTATCGACTTTTGGAGTTCGTGGCTCCAGTTGGATAATAATGATCTTAACAATATTTATAAGTTCGTGTTATCCCGCAAAACTGTGTTATCCTGACTATATTTCTACGAGCCCCTTCCCACTTCAGTTGGCCCACTTCAAGATTTGAACCAAAATATGCCTTTATAAACTAAACATGACGAAACTATTTACTTCTAAAACAGCTTGTTTTCTCAAAAAAATTTTAGTTACACTCTAGTCGTAAAAAATACATATTTAAAATCACTTAGATCTATATCTAATAGAGCATCTGAACAAATAAACAATGTGCGAATAAATGCGCGAAGTTAACAAAGCAACAATTGAAAGATTACCATTGGGTAACATCACCTTTATTTTTTATTACGGCTGAAATTCTTTGGGGCATAGTGTTAACCAAGTCTTGGCAACAATTTGGTGTAAAACAATCCCATATTTCTTGAAGCTTTGGTCTCAGTTCGGTGATTGTACGAGCAGGATGTTGTCGTAGAACCTTTCTCATCTCAAGTTTCAATAGGTGACAGATCTAAGCTGCTAGAAACCCATTTCAAAAGTGGTACATTATTTTCTTCCATCCATTTTATAGCCTTTTTTGAGGTATGGCACGCTGCACCATCTTACTGGAACACAAAATCTTGGCCGGATGTCAAACATTCTTCCATCACTGGTAAAAGGGATTCAACTAAAATTGCCAAGTATTTGTTTGTATCCACATTTCCATCAATAAAATGAAGTTTTCCTACTCCTTTTGATGACATACTGCCCCAGACCATATTGGATGCTGGAAATTTCACTTTTCTCTTCAGACAGTCAACATGGAATGCTTCATTTTTTTGCGAATAACTCTACTGCGACTGCCACCAACACAAACTTCGAGTCGGGCCTCATCACTCCATTGTATTGCACACCATTGTCGAGGTGTCCATTGTCTATGTTCTTTAGCCCATCTAAGCCGATTTTTCTTTTGCAGTGGAGTGAGTAGTGGCTTTTCTTTTGCCTATAAACGAGTTGTGCAACTTTAGGGTTTTTACTTCACTTTTTTTTTTATAAGAAAACTTACCTTGCAAGTGCTAAATCCCAGTTTGTGGGCCTCTCTATGAGTTGTGGACCTCGAAATTCTCCTTCCAACAGCGTCACTCCACAGAGCACTTATTGTAAATAATTGGCACGCTTGTTTTCAACGATTATTCTTCTTAATGCTCTGTGGTCGGCATTTGTGATATTACTTTTTCACATATCGTGGCTTAATGTTAACTGAACCAGTTACGTTATATCTTCTAACAATATTTCTCACACTGTACTGCGGTAAGTCTAACAAAGTTGCAATTTCTGAGTTTGCTTTCCCAGAATTAAAAAATTTAATTATCAATAACCGAATTTTCTCACTAATAACCTTTCCTCTACCCATTTTGAAAACCTTAACTACCCAAAACTATTTTAAACGTATTCTGACAGCTGTGATTAATAAAACCAATTGTCATGGCTTTTATTTTTCACAGCCACCTATTATTTTGCATTGAAATGAAAATAGGTTGATATGCTGTAATTGCAACATGTGTTATTTGTATGCTGCAAATTTGATTAGGGAGCGATAAAGTTGGTGTTTTCTACTATATATTATCAAAATATTCATTTTTAATAATTTAAACCTATTACACCCTGCTATATTTTTATTATTTGTGTTTGATAAGAAAGAAACTAAGATTTCAATAGTTGGGCCAACTGAAACGGGAAGGGGCTCGTAGTTGATATGTACAGCGCATTTTTAATTGCGGATTGGTCTCCAATTCGTGAAATGAATGATGTAAATGAAGCATGTGATTATTTTTAGCCTATCATCGACAATAACGTTCCTGAATATAAAATGAATCCTCGTTCATATCCTCCTTGGTTTGTAAATGAAATTATTTCAAATATAAGAGAAAAGTATAGGTTCAGGAATAAGTACAAAGCCACCCGTTCAAGTCACTGTTATTTAAAATTCAAAGAACTTCCAGCTATGATTAAAAATCAAATTATAGTCTCCTATTCAGCTTACATTTAAATTGCTGAGGAAAGGATCAATCAGGATCCCGCCAATCTTTGGTCATGAGGAAATGCAAAAAAGGAAACTCTAGGATTCCAGGGAACATGAAAATGAAAATATTTGTACCTTAAACACATTCGATGCTTTTGCAAAAAATTTTTCAACTGTGTTTACAAATTGTGATGATCTGTCGCAAAATTTTGAAGGCAATCCTCCACATGGTATTTATAATTGTTTGAAGTAAATGCTTTTGCTTTTTGAGTACAAGCATATCCTTCAAAGCAGTGACATAAGTAAAAGGATATTCATAATCTTCACTTTATACTTGCCATAGGAAGCATATCCTTGAAAAATTCTGAGTGCGGTCAGTAGCAGACTCGACTTCGTAACGACAGGTGGTCAAACGATGATGGTGGAAATTGTGGATGTTAGGGATGTTAAAACCTCGTTAACCCTCAATTGGCCGTGACTTCAAAATATTACATCGGCTCGACGAAGCAAATGTACAATGGCTTGCGGACAGATTTTTAGTTGAGAATGAGGAAACTCGAGGAGGAGCACTTTCATGTATTCATAAAATGGAAATATGTCTACGCTATCTCGGTGACCCTGGATATCAACAACGTATTGGTCAGGAACTTGATGTTAGTCAAGCAACGGTATCTTTCATGTTGTTGATTTTTTTAAATAAGCCTTTAATATCTACTGATTCACCAAATGCTGATTCGTATTTTTTCAACATCTTCTTCAAGGCATCGTCCTTTCTCATTTCTATTTTGGGAACTTGTGACTTTTGCAAAATAATGGGAGCAATGGAAATTTCACCTGCGATGAACTGCATCATCTGCGATGAACTGCAGATCGTTGCCATTATTTTCTATAGTGTCCTCATCACTTGAGGATGACATGCTTATTAATTTGATAAAAAACTGTATCCGGTAAAAATACGGAACCGTCTGTGTAAGCTCTGGAATACAACTGTCAGTGATGCTGAGTGAACCAACTCCCATGTCAACTACAAGCTGGAACAAGTCAGGACATGTCGCTCAAGATACAAATACCAGTCAACCTTTTACTTCTTCTTGGAGGATATCCCCGCGAGTATAAGGTAATCATTATGAATATGAAAACAAGGATATGCTTATACTTGTACCTTTTTCTCCGAAGCAAGACCTTATACTTTTACCTTATGCTTCCGAGGGTATGCTTCTCTTTTATGAATACGGCTCAATGTTTGTATTGAACATGTGAATAAACTACGCTTGAAAAGTTTTGCAAATTTCAAGGTTTTGTATTTATTTACAAGATGATATAATTCCGTGCCATTGAAGTTTTTAAAATTCGACATTAATTACATAGCGCACGTTGCCATGTCGTTATACTCATATTACTCATAGAAATCAAAGTAATCAAAGTAACGAACACAATAAATAACTACTTTGTAGATGTGTAACTATTAGTAATGAATACTCGAAGGTAACGAGAATCAGCAACACTGCACGAAACTAAAGCTGCCTTTCATATCGTTCGAAATCAACCAATGCCAGATTGATACGAGCGAGTCTGTGTGCGATTGTTCTCACACCATATTCGCGATGAAAAACGCCGCGTCATACTTGTCGGCTCATCCGTCCATTTCATCTCTGGATTTCGCCGAATAGTCCTACTGACAATGCAGTAGCATCGAAAACTGTGAGATGTTTTGCTGCAGCACAAAATAGACTCGACTGCAACTCATGCTGCAATAGAGCGTATGACTTTTTCATGAAAGCGTTAGAGAGCTGCTTTCGTGAATATTTCACCAATAGTAGCGGCTTCGCTGCGATTTAAACGAAAACTGGGCGTGATTTAGTAAGTAGGTAACCTCACACGTAAAGTTTCTCGCTTTTCGACACAACAAAATTCTTAATCAGTCTGTTGTTAGACAGAAATATGCGCTAGTAATTCAAACTATATACAGGGTGACTTTGAAGTTGAGTCATTAATTTTCAGATAATGATTGTAGAAGGAGGATAAACCAAAATATGTGTGTAAAAATAAAAAAAAAATTTACCTTGTTTTATAAAGTATCCTCCCGACAAGTATTTCAGTTGTATTTGATCGTGAGGTCTTGGAGCACCGGCATGCCCTCCTCTGTGAGGTCTTAAGTCACCTGATTCACGAGCCCGTTGTACTACATTAACAAAGGCACGAGGGGTTAGTTGCACTCGATTGGGAAACCGATCCGCATAAACATGTGCCATTTTTTATTTCGTTTGAGCCACGCAGCAAACACCACTATTCACTCACGCGTTACCGACTGACACATTGACTGAATAAAAACATCGTGATCAGCGTTTCAAATTCTTTCGCTTTTTTGTTTCCGATGCGATGAACCGATAAGGCGAATTATATCCGTTGTTGCCAAACACGAGCACATAATATTATTATTGAGACAGGGCGGTACTCAAACTTCTAAAGGGCTATAACTTTTTGATCAGATCTACTCACTGTTAAAATAAATGACTCAACTTCGAAGTCACCCTGTATAGATAGATTTTACATGTTTTAGCATTGTCGAATTGACGGAGCACGATATTTGAAGCACATTCCTGATAAAAACAAAACGAATACAATAAAGTTTATTGTCTAAAATTGTAAACCCACTTTTAGTTCATCACTCTTTCCCTACCCTTGTTTACTTAGTGAACCAGTACATGCAACTACAAGGTGCTAGTTAAATATACATTTATATCATGATCAAAGAATCCTTCAATAGTACAGGGAGACAAAGAGATCAAAACATTCTTTAGTTCCATTTGAAACCTAAGAAAAGCAAGCATTCTCATCCTGACTGGAAGGCGATTGAAGCATAGTTCTATAAATCCTATGAGTAGCTAATAGATCAATGTTTCTGGTTCTTTTTGAGTGAGCATCGTGGTGGGTCTTTAACTCAGTAAAGTGTGTGCTTACCCATAACAAGCTGTGGAATATACGTATATACACTCGAGACGTATAGCTTACGAAATGGTTTCTAAGAGAATCACGACTCTGAATTTGAGAGATAATTCTTATTGCTGATCTTTGCTATCTAAATATGATTTGCCAGTTAGTGCAGATGCCCCAAAAGCTAATACCGTACGATCTGGCTTTGAAATAAACCTATATAAGCGAGACTTCTAATTTCCTCTGCTGTAAAAAAGCAGCTTTTTCCAAGCTAGAAAGCTTTCTGTTTAGTTGATCTATATGATCTCTGAAAGTTGTAACACCTGAAAGTCTGATTACCCGTGCCTCATCATCATTCAAGGTAAATTCAACAATAGTTGTATTTTGGGTGTTCATTGTACCATAATTTAATTCTATTAATTTCGCTGTCACTGTGAACGGTGATACTTCGGAGTTTGTGGTATAGAATTCAGTATCATTGAATCAATAGAATCCCTCTTAGTCATTGAGAAATCGATGATATACAGTAATGGACAAAAGTATATAGACAAATATGAATAATTACCTAAATACCTTTAGAAAACGAATTCATACTTCATTGTTCCATAAACAAGTGTGGTATTAGCAGAGAAACTAAATTCCTTGTTTTTATATTATCTGCAGTGAACACAATACGTCTGAATAAGTCTGAATATAATCACTTTTTTATGAGGGACAAAAATATGTGGACAAACTCTTTCCAGCATTAGTTTTGTACATTTTCGTGTCATCAAGTATTGTGGAATGAGTTGAGTGATTTTAAGACCAGAAATTCCTTTCGATGTGAAAACTAAGATCATTGTGTTATACAAAGATGGTCAACGTCAAGTCGACATTGCCAAAAATTTGAAGCTGAAGCGTAAAGCAATTTGAACAATATTGAACAAATATAAACAAAAAGGTATCTTGGAAGCCTCTAAGAGAAGTGTTCGGCCTAGAAAACTAAATGCTAAATCAGTTAGATTAATAAAAGTAATTTCGTCCAAAGATCCGTTTAAAACCCCAAGACAAATAAAAGCCGAAATCGAGACAAAAGGAATTGTCAGTGTTTCTACGAAAACTATAAGTAGAAGATTAAATGATTTGAAGTTATTTGCACGGTTGCATCTTGATTGGAGCATCTGTGACTGGAAGAGGGTATAATTCAGTGACGAATCCAAGTTCAATATGTTTGGATCAGATGGTGTTCATTACGTTAGACGTCCTATTGGACAAAGATTGAACCCCAAGTACACTTTGCCCACTGTCAAAGATGGAGGCGGGTCTGTTATGGTTTGGGGATGCTTTTCGGGGTTTGGGATGGGACCTTTACATAGAATAGATGGCATTATGGATAAGTTTGTATAGACAGACATACTAAAGCATGTAATGTTACCCTATATGGAAGACAATATGCCCTTAAGATCAATCTTCCAGCAAGATAATGACCCAAAGCACACTTCAAATTTCGCAAAGAAATTCTTTCTGGATGAAAAAATACCAGTTCTCAAATGGCCTTCACAGTCTCCCGATAGTTCTCCCCATTGAAAATCTATGTGAATAGTAAGATAATCAAATACGAGATAAAAACTTCTTGCCGCTTTAGAGCAAAAGTGGAGACAGATTGATGAACCTTATATCAAGAAACTTCTACAATCTATGTCGAGACGATGCCAGGCGGTGACTGATAACAACGTTTATGCTACAAAATATTAACACAAACATGGTTGGTCTTCTATAATTCAATGAACTTTCCTTCGTTTTTCTATAATTGTTTTGCTTTGTCTATATTTTTGTCCTTCATAGTTCCAGTTTTTTTCAATTCATTTTTTATTGAAGGGAGTCTAATGAATTTATTTAGGTATAGGTGAGTATTATGCTATAACGAATTATGTATACAGGTTGGTGTATTAATAAAACAAGTTAAAAAAGAAATACAGCACAATATTTATTTGTCTATATACTTTTGTCGATTACTGTATATTATAAACAGGATGAGACCTACTATGGATCATTCTCATCTGCACTGGATCTATCGAACTATTACCCTTGTATTCCACAATTTCGTGTCTATTCGATAAATAATATTCTATATATTGAAGTGGAGTACCTCTCACGCCATACTGACTTAATTTGTTGCCTATGGTAGCCGATCACACCTTCTCCTTTTTTCAAGATAATATGAGTGCTGAGTGTCATGTTGATGATGTCTTACAAACCACTTTGCTGCCGTATCTAGAGGGCCATCTACACGTCCTTTTTCAGTAAGACAATGCACGTCCCCATATTGCTCGTCGTACTACGGACTTTCTTCAAGACGCAGGCGTTAATGTTTTGCCGTAGCCACATCGTTCACCGGATTTAAATCCCATCGAACATGTGTGGGGTATGACGAGAGGAGACTATCCACTTTGCACCATCCGCCTCAGACTCTGCCACAGCTAATCCACGAAGTTCGAGCTTGCTTGGAATGAGGTGTTATAACCAAACATAGATAATCTCATTTTGTCGACGCCGACACGTATACAGGTGTGTATTCAGCTGCGGGGCCTAACACATTATTAATGTTTGCTCTTATTACTTATCGATAAAATTTCGTGAGAACGTTATCGTTTCATTCTTGATGTAAGACTCTAAGGATACAAGTAATAGCCGCACAACCCCTAATAACAGAACTGATAGAATTCCCAACAATAACATCAATTCAAACAGTACAAGCACCAACCCAAACTCCAGACCTGGTTTTGCTGTCCTACCCTATATCAAGGAACTGACCCCTAAGCTGATCAGATTGTGCAGTCCTTTGAACTTTCGAATTGCTTGTAAATCCGTCCTCACTATAAACTGCATTTTTTCAAAAGTCAAAGACAGAGTCCCGCTGCTTGGCTTAACCAACACAGTCTACTCCATCAATTGCAACAACTGCAGCCAAATATACATATGTCAGACCTCCAGATCTCTTAAAGGAAGGATTACATCACACAAAAGTGATTCTAGGCTTCATCCTGAAAGATGCGCTCTAGCATCTCATGTTAACACAACAGGGCACTCTATGAATTACACAAGTATCAAAGTTCTTGATAAAAAAAAAACACCTATCCAAACGTTTATTCCTGGAAATGTCCCACATTTTCATGAATAACAACTGTATCAACAAAAAGACAGATGTTAAGCAACTAACTATCATTTACTCATATTTGCTAAACTGCGAAAAATTGGAGCACTTACATATCTCCCCAAATTTTGACTCTTCACAACCATAAATGGAATCTGCTTCTTGGTCGATTCCACCAATAAACTTCATTCCACTCAAATTCTAATAATTTTCTCCTCACGATTTAATAATAATTGTAATTTAATTGCCCATTAATTAAAATATAGTTAATTCAACTGCCTCTGGTCGGTTTAACAATTTCTTACATAACATTCTGAAAATCACATCATCTGAAGTGATTCGGAAACGTGGCACACGCCCGCAATTCGTTCCATCTTTCTACACAGACATTAACAACCTTCGGCTTTCTGTCAAAGGGTTCATCTCACTCATTATTCCATGACCACCATTTTGTGCAGTCATCACGTCACTTCACGATGTAATGCTTTCATGTTCTAAAAAAATTTTCAATCTGTTTTTAACTTGTTCTTGTCACACATTTGTGTGTATTTTATATAATTTTGACCATTGTACCATCTATCCAGCTTTCACCATGTTACTGGGTGTTTCCCTCATTCTGAACGTTAACAACAATTAGCAACATCCTCACATACCACTGTAAGTTAAGTCAATTTAAATTCATTTTACACTATTGTTGCTACTGTTATCAATGTAATTGCAGCTCCTGATGATGATGCCAAAGTCCATTGAAAGCTATAGAAAATAAAAAAAATATAAAGAGTCCTCTTTGCTTAAATTTTGTCGAAGTACCCAACAAAAGGCGGAAGCTTTAATTTTTCACCAAACTGGTATAGACGACAATGACTACGCCTCAAAAAAAAAAAAATATATATATATATATAAATATCTTGAGACGTGGTCATTGTCGTCTAGACCAGTTAGGTGAAAAATTAAAGCTTCCGCTTTTTGTTGGGTACTTCGACAAGATTTAAGCAAAGAGGACTCTTTATACTTTTTTAATTCTCTCTAGCTTTCAATGGACTTTGCCATCATCATCAGGAGCTGCAATTACAATGATAACAGTAGCAACAAAGGTGTAAAATGAATTTAAATTGACTCAACTTACAGTAGTATGTGAGAATGTTGCTAATTGTTGTTTACGCATATGATGAGGGAAACGTCCAGTAACATGGTGAGAGCTGAATAGGTTGCACAATAGTCAAAATTTATACAAAACATGACAAGAACACGTTAAAACAGATTAAAAATTATTTTAAAAAAATTAGAACATTACATCGTGAAACCACCTGATGATTGCACAAATTAGTGGTCATGGAATGATGAATTGATGAGTGACATGAAACTCTTTGACAGAAGGCCGAAGGATGTCAATGTCAGTATTGAAAGATGGAACGAATTGTGGGCGTGTGCCAAAAACGTTGCCAAATCACTTCAGATGAAGAGATTTACAGAATTTTATGATGGAATTTGTTAAACCGACCAGAGGCAGTTGAATAAACTATATTATTATTAATGGGAATTTAAATTAACAATAATTATTAATAAATCGTGAGGAGAGAATTATTATATTTTGAGTGGAATGAAATTTACTGGTGGAAACGGCCAAAACACAGATTCTAATTATGGTTGTGAAGAGTTGAAATTTGGGGAGATATGTAAGTTCTCCAATTTTTCGCAGTTTAGCAGATATGAGTAAATGACACTCAGTTGTTTAACATCTGTCTTTTTGTTGATACAGTTGTTATTCATGAAAATGTGGGACATTTCCAGGAATAAACGTTTGGAAAGGTGTTTTTCTTTATCAAGAACTTTGATACTTGTGTAATTCATAGAATGCCCTGTTGTGTTAACATGAGATGCTAGAGCGCATCTTTCAGGATGAAGCCTAGCATCACTTTTGTGTGATGTAATCCTTCCTTTAAGAGATCTGGAGGTCTGACCTATGTATATTTGGTTGCAGTTGTTGCAATTGATGGAGTAGACTGTGTTGGTTAAGCCAAGCAGCGGGACTTTGTCTTTCATTTTTGAAAAAATGCAGTTTATAGTGAGGACGGATTTGCAAGCAATTCGAAAGTTCAAAGGACTGCACAATCTGATAAGCTTAGGGGTCAGTTCCTTGATGTAGGGCAAGACAGCAAAACCAGGTCTGGAGTCCGGGTTGGTGCTAGTACTGTTAGGATTGATGTTATTATTGGGAATTACATCAGTTCCGTTATTGGGGGTTGTGCGACTATTACCTGCATCACCAGAGTTCGGCAAAATATTGGAAGGTGAACTAAAAATGATCTTGTTAATCAGACACTTCGGATAACCATTATTGATGAACAGTTTTGATAGTTTACGTAAATTTGAGGTGTGGAAGGTATTATCTGAGATGCTGATTACCCTTGTTTTCATCTGTTTTACCAAATTGATTTTAATCCCTAGTTTATGGTATGACCTAAAATTGAGAAACCGACCTGAGGCCATAGGTTTCTGGTACCAGTCTACCAATAAACTGTTGTTGTTGGTGCGAATGAGTCTTGTGTCTAGAAAGGGGACAGACAGGTTCTCATCTTCTTTTTCAATGGTAAATTGGATGTAGGGGTCATAGCTGTTGAATTCTCTGACAATACCATCCAGACCTATGGAAGGGAGGCATAAAATAATGTCATCTACGTATTTTTTTATGAAGAAGAGGTTATAGGGTAGTGTCGGAATAACTGTATCAAGTAGATCATCCATGACATATTCCGCCAAAATTGGTGACAGGACGGATCCCATAGGACAACCATGTGTTTGAGAATATATTTTGTTGTTGAAAGAGAAATAATTGTTATGAAAAAGGAATGTTATAATGTTGGTGAAAGATTCTAGAGATATGTTGCAGTGTTGACTTATCTCATTCCAGTGTTTATTAATAGTTCTTGTACATGCATCCAGATAGATGTTGCTGAATAGCGACACCACATCAAGACTGGCGATAATATGATCGGCTGGTATTGTCAATCTATTGAACTGACGAGAGACCTCAAATGAGTCTTTGATGTAGTAATCATTGTCTGCATGTGCTGATTTTAGTGTTGTCGATATTAATGAAGACAAAGCCTGGGTTAAATTAATAAAGATCCCACACTTAAAGTGGAAAAGAAAAGTAATGACATTGTTAAGGAACTCCTCAGCACTGGACAAATAACCCAAGAACAAAAAAGAACTTTGACTACTTATAACTCTGTCCCTCCAAAATTTTATGCACTTCCGAAAATTCACAAACCTGTACTCTCAGTAAGACCTATAGTTGCATCAATAGGTTCAGCCACCCAGGCTTTGTCTTCATTAATATCGACAACACTAAAATCAGCACATGCAGACAATGATTACTACATCAAAGACTCATTTGAGGTCTCTCGTCAGTTCAATAGATTGACAATACCAGCCGATCATATTATCGCCAGTCTTGATGTGGTGTCGCTATTCAGCAACATCTATCTGGATGCATGTACAAGAACTATTAATAAACACTGGAATGAGATAAGTCAACACTGCAACATATCTCTAGAATCTTTCACCAACATTATAACATTCCTTTTTCATAACAATTATTTCTCTTTCAACAACAAAATATATTCTCAAACACATGGTTGTCCTATGGGATCCGTCCTGTCACCAATTTTGGCGGAATATGTCATGGATGATCTACTTGATACAGTTATTCCGACACTACCCTATAACCTCTTCTTCATAAAAAAATACGTAGATGACATTATTTTATGCCTCCCTTCCATAGGTCTGGATGGTATTGTCAGAGAATTCAACAGCTATGACCCCTACATCCAATTTACCATTGAAAAAGAAGATGAGAACCTGTCTGTCCCCTTTCTAGACACAAGACTCATTCGCACCAACAACAACAGTTTATTGGTAGACTGGTACCAGAAACCTATGGCCTCAGGTCGGTTTCTCAATTTTAGGTCATACCATAAACTAGGGATTAAAATCAATTTGGTAAAACAGATGAAAACAAGGGTAATCAGCATCTCAGATAATACCTTCCACACCTCAAATTTACGTAAACTATCAAAACTGTTCATCAATAATGGTTATCCGAAGTGTCTGATTAACAAGATCATTTTTAGTTCACCTTCCAATATTTTGCCGAACTCTGGTGATGCAGGTAATAGTCGCACAACCCCCAATAACGGAACTGATGTAATTCCCAATAATAACATCAATCCTAACAGTACTAGCACCAACCCGGACTCCAGACCTGGTTTTGCTGTCTTGCCCTACATCAAGGAACTGACCCCTAAGCTTATCAGATTGTGCAGTCCTTTGAACTTTCGAATTGCTTGCAAATCCGTCCTCACTATAAACTGCATTTTTTCAAAAATGAAAGACAAAGTCCCGCTGCTTGGCTTAACCAACACAGTCTACTCCATCAATTGCAACAACTGCAACCAAATATACATAGGTCAGACCTCCAGATCTCTTAAAGGAAGGATTACATCACACAAAAGTGATGCTAGGCTTCATCCTGAAAGATGCGCTCTAGCATCTCATGTTAACACAACAGGGCATTCTATGAATTACACAAGTATCAAAGTTCTTGATAAAGAAAAACACCTTTCCAAACGTTTATTCCTGGAAATGTCCCACATTTTCATGAATAACAACTGTATCAACAAAAAGACAGATGTTAAACAACTGAGTGTCATTTACTCATATCTGCTAAACTGCGAAAAATTGGAGAACTTACATATCTCCCCAAATTTCAACTCTTCACAACCATAATTAGAATCTGTGTTTTGGCCGTTTCCACCAGTAAATTTCATTCCACTCAAAATATAATAATTCTCTCCTCACGATTTATTAATAATTATTGTTAATTTAAATTCCCATTAATAATAATATAGTTTATTCAACTGCCTCTGGTCGGTTTAACAAATTCCATCATAAAATTCTGTAAATCTCTTCATCTGAAGTGATTTGGCAACGTTTTTGGCACACGCCCACAATTCGTTCCATCTTTCAATACTGACATTGACATCCTTCGGCCTTCTGTCAAAGAGTTTCATGTCACTCATCAATTCATCATTCCATGACCACTAATTTGTGCAATCATCAGGTGGTTTCACGATGTAATGTTCTAATTTTTTTAAAATAATTTTTAATCTGTTTTAACGTGTTCTTGTCATGTTTTGTATAAATTTTGACTATTGTGCAACCTATTCAGCTCTCACCATGTTACTGGACGTTTCCCTCATCATATGCGTAAACAACAATTAGCAACATTCTCACATACTACTGTAAGTTGAGTCAATTTAAATTCATTTTACACCTTTGTTGCTACTGTTATCATTGTAATTGCAGCTCCTGATGATGATGGCAAAGTCCATTGAAAGCTAGAGAGAATTAAAAAAGTATAAAGAGTCCTCTTTGCTTAAATCTTGTCGAAGTACCCAACAAAAAGCGGAAGCTTTAATTTTTCACCTATATATAAATATATATACGAGTAGCAGTCATTGCCATTCCCAACGACCAGTTGGGAAAAAAATACAATTAGTTCTTAATTGGAAAATTTGCAAATTTTTTTTAGGCTTTAGTAAAGTCTTTTAACGGTAATCTCGAGCTTTCGGCATTCTCTATGGAGCCATCTTCAGGAGTTGTTGCTCATTTTCTCCACGTGAAACAGATGTAGGAGGTTAGAAGGGACTTTGCCGGTTTTTTCCCCAAAATTACTTTTCGATAATTTTTTATGTGATTGGGTGTATTGATATATAGTGTCAACACCTAACGGTGGTTTCTGTCGTTATCAATAAGCCCAATGTGTCCGTCCTTTTGGTTTTATATTTGTAACAAGTGCTCTCATCCACGCGTTCATTTTGAAACACCATTTGGCTGCAACCTCAGCGACGACTCCTGAAGGTGGCTCCATTTTTATAAATAAGAAGTTTGAAAACAATTTGCATTTTATTACACCCATTTTGACCCATGTTAGATAGCATTTATTGATTAACGTAGAATACTTAGGATAACAAAAAGCTGTAGAATTAGCACAAAGAAAGTACAACTTCACAGACTAGTTTTTGAATGGTGTGCGGAACTGCAGAAAATAATCAATTTTCTTCCATATTTTTTTCTGTTTTTGTCTGTTTTTAAGTATGTTTGATGTTATTATCTAAACAGGTTTTTCAATAATCTATAGGACAACATGTCGTCGTTCAATTGACACCAAATTTATCATTCTGTGACACTTACCTAGTCAGTTATTACAATTTTCATACATGCACTAGCGTAATCGTACCGTAAAAATAGAAATGGCTGCCATTTCAAGGGGGATGAGGTAGGACAGTGTAGGGGGTGGATTTGTCGATAAAAATATCTGAAAAATACTGTATCGTAATCATTTACAGTGAGTGGGATTACATAAATTCAAAAATGTTTATTGGCTTTTTCTATCCTTTTAGGTATCTTTATATGTAAAGTCAGAAATGTTTGTTTTTTTGTAAAAATGGATACTGGCGAATGTGGAGAAATAAATCCAGCTAGCTTTTATGGAAAACGTTACAGAACGCTGCAGATGTTGTAGCAAGTTCCAGTCATCAAAATATATCGGTTGTGGTTATTCCTACAGATGTTGATTAGAAAACAGATAATGAAGATAAAGAATGCTTTTTGTAAAATGGAAAGACAACATTGTTGTCACCATCAAATTATGATTCTATTGAGTCACTTTCCAAGGTAAAACGCTGGTGTAGTGCTGCCAAAGGAAAAATCGATATACCTCAACCAAAACTTTTCTCCACGTACAATACGTCCATGGGCGGTGAGGATCTTTTTGATCAATCCGTGAATAACTACAAAGTCAGCATGCAAGGAAAGAGATTGTGATGTCCCCTTTTTACTTCCATGCTTAAAGCCACACTCGTCAAGTTTTGGAGGTTATACAAGTCATGCGATAATAAAGAACTGGATATTCTGGGATTTCAACGAGGTACAGTGCGTCATTTCCCGAAAACTACTTACTCAAGAAACGCCCCTCTGGCACCGTACCAACCAATTAGAAATGAAGGTGGCCACTTCTCCAAGAGAATAAACAAACAACTCCGATGCCGAGTATGCCACCAAAGAGTACCTTGGACGTACATAAAATGCCAGGTCGCTCTGTGTTTGGAACATGATTGTTTTATACAATTCCATAGTTGTTAGTTATAGCATAAGTTTTTATACTTTGTGACTAGCAGTGATGAATAAAACATTTTAATTTTTACGTAGTTGTTTATATCTAATCAGCCCACTATACTCGCATGAGTACACCTCATTTTTTTCTAAAAATAAGAAGTTTTTGGTAAAAAAAAATTATTTATATTAGCATTGTAATTCAACTTCGAGTAGGAAATATAAAAAAGACCGTTGTTCTCGAAAATTCGTGGGATTAAATGGGTTAATTGCATGTGAAGTTCTAGAATAAAAATAGTTACATTTCAGCCAGATAGATGTTGACAGTTCGAGGGTAGCTCCACAGTCGTTGCACAGTAGCTCCACCCTCACGTGACCAAAATTTTATTCTTTGGTCAATTTCAAGATAATCCGTCAAAAATGACGTTCCCTTCCACTTCAAACGCTACTCGAATTGAAACCACCATGTCGACCAGAAAGACCAACTACCTGTGGACTGCAAAGAAACCTGTTGTTTGTTTCTGCGTCTTGTTAGTTCTAGATATAGTAGTAGTGGTAGTAGTAGTATATTTAGCCAAATTCCAAACTAAAGTTCACATGGCATGTCAAAAGAAAGTGGGACATTGGAGTATCACAATAAATGTGAATCGAGCTAATATACCACACTAAGGATAAAACAAGTAAATAAAGCAAGATAAAAAAGTAAAAATTCATTCAGCAGATCAAGGTCAAAACTACAGAAAAATAGTTACTTGTTAAAACAATATATAAACTGATTTTGAAGATTTAGAAATTAATTTATAGAGTAAAAACGTGTCTCACTAAAATACTTGAAAACCTTATTTTTAGATTTTATATAGCTCACTATATCTCGCAGATCTCGAGGTAGGGCATTGTATAATGAGATGTAGTTAAACTGGGGTGATTTTGTATATGCCATAGATCTAAAACGATTAGCTTTCAAAATGGAATTTCTGGTCTTATAGGTGTGATGTTCTTTTTGTGTGCTGAAACGTTGATGTCTCGCTTTACATAGGTAACACACTTATATACATAAATACATGGAACTATCAAGAGCTTATTTTGAATAAATGTGTTTTTACAACTTTCACCAAAACTAGGCTTGAACAACAATCTAATTATTCGTTTTTGTGATATAACAACTTTGTTGATGCTTGTGGCACTACCCCAGAATAAGATGTTGTAAGAAAAACGGCTGTATAGGAGAGCATAGTATAGTGATAATCACTGGACAACAGATTTTAGTTTTTTAATTGTATCTTGTGGGAAAAGTGCACTTCTTTGTTAATTCTGGGGCGCTGAATCCAAAAATGACAATGAAATAAAAAAAATAGTTGCGGTTTAGAAAAAAAACTTTTTATTTTTAAGGATATATTAAAAAAAGTAACAAATACTTATAAGAATCATTATATGCCCTTTTGCTGTCCTTTTATGGATCTTTTCTGGAGCACCTCTACCAAGAGTCCAACAGTAGTCTGCAAGCATGGAAGGATTCCACTTTCCCTGGTACCTTTTTTCCATTGTTGAAATATCCTGATGAAAACGTTCGCCGTGCTCACCACTTACGGCTCCGCAATTGTCAGGAAAAGAGTCCAGGTGTGAGTGTAGGAAATGTATCTTAAGAGACATATTACAGCCCATCTTTTGATAATATGACAGCATATTTTTGACAAGGATTTTATAGTTGTCAGCTCTTCTATTTCCCAAGGAATTAGTGACCACCAGACGGAAATCATTCCAAGCAGTTTTTTCAATACCTGTTAAAGTGTTTTCAAACTATGTAGGTATCTTTCAAAATATGTTGAATCTGTGGCCCAAACAAAAATACCTTCTTTAACCTTTGCCTCACTTAGTCTTGGAAATTTCTGACGCAGGAATTGAAAAGCTGACCCATCTCTATCTAATGCCTTGACAAAGTTTTTCATTAGGCCCAACTTGATATGCAGTGGTGGTAATAAATTTTTTTTCGAATCTACTAATGGGATATGCTGTACATTTTTTTGACCTGGCTCTAGGAATAGACGAACAGGCCAGTTTTGTCTGGTGTAATGAAGTGCCTTTGCCCGACTGTCCCATTCACACAAAAAACAGCAAAACTTTGTGTAGCCTAGCTGCAGCCCAAGTAAAAGTGCAACAACTTTCAAATCGCCACAAATATGCCATTGGTGCTCATCGTATTTTATGCATGTGAATAGGTACTTCATATTGTCATATGATTCTTTCATGTGAACTGCATACCCTACAGGAAGAGATGGTACAATATTTCCAATATGCAATAACACTGCCTTTAAACTCAATGTTGAACTGTCTATAAACAATCTCCATTCTTCTGGGTTATAGTTTATATTTAAAGCCGCCAGTAAGCCGTTACTGTTACTGCAGAAAACCAAGTTATTCTCCATATTGAAAAATGGTTCTAAGTCTTTGTGGCGTTTACGAAAAACACATACCGAAACATCGTCTTCTAACAAGTTCCACTGCTGCAGTCTTGATCCAAGTAACTCTGCCTTACATTTTGGAAGTTCTAAATCTCTTACAAGATCATTTAATTCTGACTGTGTTATTTTGTGCGGTTGGTGGCATGACGTGCTCGGTATAAAATCAGGATCTCTTGACGTTGGTGGCATATCTTATTCCTGACGAATCACTCGATCGCCATGATCTGATTCGTTTTCTGATTCGCAAGTGTAGGATTCTGGGAGTTTTGGAATATGATTTTCGTCACTGTGAGGCACAGGTCTCATCGCAGATGGTATGTTTGGGTAGTTAATAACCGATTTTTTTTTCTTGGACATACCTGTGGCTTGTCCAACTCAAGGTACCATGCAAAAGTAACAATCATTGATATGATTTGTAGGCTCTCTCCAAACCATTGGGACAGCTAAGCGCATAGACCGTTTTTTGCCATTTAACCATCTCCTCAGACTTGAAGCACATGTATTACAGCAGATGTGGGGTGCCCACTGTTTGTCTTGATCACCTAGTTTACAACCGAAATAAAGCTGATATGCCTTTGTTATTAGTGGAGTAATGGACCGTCTCTGAGACGCAAAAGTCACATCACCACACACGTAACAAAACTGATCTGGATCGTTTACACACTTTCGAGACATCTTGCATGAACGCTGTCAGCCAACTGAGGAAAACATGGCTAATATAAAACAATATAATGTACACGTATGTATAACGTAACACAATCATGCCGATTACATCATCTTTCCTTGCCGAATATAGAAATCTAGGACATGCATTCTTGTGAATTAAGGTATATTAACACTGTCACAGCAGGAACACATTTAATTACGGTATCTCTAAAACTTGAACTAATATTGAAAAAATAAGTTTCATTCCGGTTTTAGCACATTAAAAATAGTAATATTTTGTTGATTTTATTTAGGATATTTTTTGGCTGTTGATCAGTGTAGTAGGCTCTTTTTATCTAAATACTATGTCATATTTAATATGGCATAATAGCCTTTATTTAAATGCATGCACACGTTCTCAATTTGGGTGCTGAAGGAGAGATCTGCATCGGACCAACTACCAAGGAGTTTCACGCTATCCACTAACTGTAAACCACGCTCTAAATTTAATGCTGTCTTAGCAGTTGAGTGTATGGCTTTTCTAATATGAATGTTGATTGCGGTAGTTTTGTTTTTATTTAGGATCAACTTGTTTTTTTAGCACCAAACTTCCAATACGAAGTTTATCTACAGAACTTCCAGATACAGTAATCGTGGTATCATCAGCAAACATTGCAACTTTTCCCCTTGAAATGAAGTCTGGCAAGTCATTTACAAATAGCTGAAATATACATATGCATTTACAGTAAAAAGTATCAGTAAGATTTTGATTGGATGAAAAACTATCAACAAAACTAAAAATATATGTGAGAATGATGAAACGAGGGAGGAAACAAGCGGCGAATCTGGAATAAGTCGAAATTCAAGGGAGATCCACTCGCAATCCCCGCATTTATGCGTAAGCGTATTAGACCCTACTCAAGGTTATATCGGCAACGACGTCTTTATACTACACAACTTTATAGGCGTGGTTGTAAAATGAAATGGAATTTCTAACTCCAAGGTCGGATACATTTGCCGATTTACATTTTTTGTCATTACCATTACCATGAATGTGCTCTCTCTCTCTAAAGCAAAAGAAAAAAACAAAAGTTTCTAAGTTTAGCGGCGGCATATGATTCCGAGGCATGCATAGTAAAAGAGCTAGCACTGAAAAATTAGTATAGTTAATTTAGGTATAGACATCGGCTTAAGTGTAAGTTTGATGTCAAAAATACTGAAGCAAGCTCAAGTAAGCTTGTAGACAAGAGAGTAAGTAGATAATTAGGGAAAACATCCGAATGTTATGACAAAAAAATATTGAGAGAAAAAAGTGAGTCCACGATCGTTCACACTGCGGTATACTGCGTAAGGATCTATTGGTCCTCCTAGAAACTTCTCTTATCGATAGACCGGCTTCACGTAACCCGGCAATTCGACCCCTCTCAAAGGCTCTGAGCTGGGATACCTGGCGAACTTTACGCACTCTAGGCATTTTGACCAATCACGAAAAGCTACACGAAATTTGACATTTAATTGACAACGGAAATGTACGAAAACTGAATGCTTCTTTATCACCAAACAATAAATTCGTCAAAAAAGAAAAGTCCCCGGACTTGGACACAATAAACATCATATCATCTGAAATAGCCCCACCTTTAAAATACATATATTTTTAATAAAATATTTCAGAGTAGATATTTCCCAGCTATATTCAAAACTGCAATAATAATAGGTATATACAAAACTGATGAAAGGTCGGAAGTAACTAACTATCAACCTATATCGTTAATATCTTCGTTAGCTAAAATTTCTGAAAAGATTCTGAAAAACGTATGATAGCCTACTTAGATAAATACAAAATAATATCTAATAAACAATCTGGATTTAGACAAAGGAAGTCAATAGATGACGCAATACTTCGTCTTATGTCTAAGGTTTCCAGTAATATAAACTTCAAGGACCCAACTCTGTGTGTCTTTGTCTACCTAAAGAAGGCATTCGATACAGTTAGCCACAACCAACTCCTCGGGGCTTTAGAAAGAGTAGGATTTCGTGGCACTGCATACTCATTAATGAAATCCTACCTGTCAAATTGGACACATTATGTGAAGATTAATGATACTTTGAGTGATGGTAGAACAGCGAAGTTTGTAATACCACAAGCGACAGTATGGGCACCGATATTATTTAATAATTACGACTTAGGTTGAATTGTAGGATTATCATCAGGTTTTTCCGGTAATTCTTGTGCCGGTGGATGAGACAGTTTGTTTTGTTTAGAAAGGAACCAATCGATGGTATCCCGTTTCCTTTTACTCATCCTGACAACAGCAGCCGTCTACCAGCACTAAAAGTTACACAAATATTGCCAAATAAACGGTATTATTGGTTTCCACGCATTAACGTATCTCATAACAAAGAAGTTGCTCTGTTTGGAAAACAAGATTTCTTAAACTCACGCGATTTTCAAAAACTCGATATATAATATGCCATCTAGGACGAATGAAATGCACTGAAGTGCTTATATACAGGGACTTCCGACACAAAAAAGACATAGATGATATGATAGCTGGAGTATTGAAATTATATTAAATTTCCAATTTCCGTCTGTCATTTTTTTACACACGATTCTTTTATAGTATAAAAATTAAAAACAAACAAAAAACAGTTTTCTGGCTTATGCGTGGCAAATAAAAAATAAGTAAAACATAGAAAATAGTGTTAATACCAACCAGATCAACAAAACTCCGCTTGTTCACTTCTCAGCCAAATTTTGTTGCGGACTCTGGAATGGTACAGAATTCAGACACTAGACTAGACCATAAAAGACTCGGCTATACATTCCACCTGGAAGAAGCGCACACCGTTGCTATTGGTGGGAGAGTAGTCGCTAGTCGCGGGTTGGCAGTGTTGCCGCTTTCCTTTCTTAAAGTTACAGATTTTTTTCTGTTTACGTTTACTTTATACCACCTTTTCAAAGACTGCTCGAGTTGTCTGGGGGGGGGATTACCCCACTTTAACCCCCCCCCCCCCCCCGTGGGAGCGCCAGTATTTGGAAGGGACTTTGCAACACTTCTGAACAGATCCGATCCTTGGATATTTCATCGATTGGAATCCCACTCGTCAGTGATGTTTGGATTTTTCTGTATAAGAAACAGTCCTATATGATTAGCAATCATATTACTGCCTTACCAGCTAGCTGGATATTCAATCATCTTAGAACCCACGGGTTCCTCTTTAATTCCTCTGTTTCGTGGGATATCGAAATTGGTATGTTTTTATATCAGTGTTTATCCTAACCTGCCTGTAGTATAAGCAGAATGGCGGTCGACAATGGGAGAAATGTTTCCCGCCATCCCGTCCAGCCGTTCTGTAATGCCCTTTATCTGTTCACGGATGATTTATTGGATGGAAAGTTCAGTTTCTGACGGTCCCGCAGACTCCACAGATCGATTCCGGAGGTATTATGTATTTTTTCAGGGAACAGAATGATTTATTGTTGTATTTTTGGGAACGGATGACGCATTTTCGGTGCAGACCGGAGCGGAGTCGTTTTTCAACTGTATATCGCAGAACTTCTCTGATACCAGTTAATGCGTCCTTTAAAAAAAGTAGCAGGTCATTTGACGATGATACCTGAGGGTGAATGATTACATTTTAATCCACACAGAATCTTCAAACAAAGCGTCCAATGATGTATTATTTTCATGAGGATAGTGAAGCACTCTAAATCGAACACCTCCTTTATGGCGGACCCCTGGTCCCGTTGTGTTGTGTTGCAATTTTTTTTATTATTTATTTATTTATTTATTTATCAACGAGAAACTGCCCAATTAAAGTACAACATAGAAAATCTAATGTAAACCTAACCCTACTTTGACTCAGATATTTAACACTTAAAACAATCACAAATACTTTACAATCAAGATCATTTCTAAATTGAAATAAATTTAATTAAAATTTAAATATATGGGGAAATCAAATATGAAATATTATAGACAGGAATCTAATTGGATTTTGAACGTTTTCTGACTTCTGAAGAAATCCAACTTATTAGAATACTGATTTGCTAACCTTGAAGACTCCTTTGTATACGCACTATTTGTTTTCGGTCAGCCATGACAAAAGATACCCGCAAATTTCTAGACAATGTAACTTATTAATCAAGATCTCGTGGTTGATCTTATCGAATGCTTTAGAAAAATGTGTAAAAACTATGTAAACACAATAACCTTCCTCCAAGGATTCCATAATATAGTTTGCGAATGTTAAAAGATTTAACTCTGTGGAGCTTATAAAACTACATTGCATATTTGCGGATAAAAATTCACACACTAGGCTCGCAAATTCCGTTCCAATGCAACTCAGTCTACTGATAGGTCGATGATTTTTTTTTTGACTTGTAAAGGATCTCCAGATTTCAGTATTGGAGTAATGAAGCATGTTTTCCGACATTCCGGAAAAGTTCCACTTTTCAACGACAGATTAAAAATGTAAAATAGAGGTCTAGAAATCAGAAAGCTTAAGTTTAATCAACATAGGAGGTATACCACCAGGTCCAGGTCCAGGTATTTTATTAGAAGTGGATAATTTTCAAAGCTTATTATCAAGGTCGCAAGAGAACTCAAAATACGATTATGTAACGCCAAAGTGGTGAGGGCTGATAAGAATTAATTGTGATTGAAAATTCAGAGGAGGGCTGTCCGACTTATGGATGACTCTTCTCTGACAGGCGGTCTCGGGACCCTTTTGCACCGTCGGAACATACTTTAAGTAAGAACAAAGCACAGCACCCTTCCTATTGGACGCAATCGGTTGTTCCGTGAAAATAATATTATCTTGACTTTGGGAGTGAGGAATTGCAAACAGATACCCGATAAGGATGCATATTATTCAGAAGTAAAGATAAACAATCTGTTACTCAATGTTCAACTAAGTTAACTTTTCTGATGAAGAAGATATTAACGAAAGACAAACAAAGAGGGCATCTTATAATAAGATAATATCAGAAGGCCTGTAAAAGCAAATGCATCTCAGAAGATCAACTTATTGAAGTTTGAGATGGAAAAGTTCTTTAAAAATAATAGAAAAATGGAACTCAACCGAGAAGAGAAGAGTCTTAGCGACGATCCCGGTGTGGGTCACCAAAAACGACAGTCACCCAGGAAAACGTCGATGCTGTGCGCAAACTCATCATTGAAGATAGACGTGTGACATATTGCGAGATTGAGGCGTCCTTGAAGATCTCAAAGACCTCAATTCAAAAAATTTTACATGAAGAATTAGGAGTAAGAAAGTTAGTTTCTCGTTAGATACCCCACCTGTTGACTGAAGAGCAGATATTAGCCAGGGTTAATTGGTGTCAAAAAACGCGTGTTTGTTTCAGTTCCGGAAACTCAAAAAATTTGTACAGCATTGTTAGTGGTGATGAATCGTGGATTTACTGTTATGAACCAGAAAATAAACGACAGTCGGCTGTTTGGGTGTTCCAAGGTGAAGAAAAGCCAACAAAAGTCATCCGTTCTCGAAGTGATTCGAACAAGATGGTCGCGACATTTGTGTCAAAAGTGGGTTATATTGCAACAATTCATCTTAATGAGCAAAGAACTGTTACTGCGGATTGGTATACCACCATCTGTTTGGCAAAAGTCATCACCGAGCTTCGAAAAATCAACCCCGAAAAAACAATCAACCTCCACCAAGACAATGCAAGTTCGCACACAGCCCAAAGATCAAGGCAGTATTTAACGGAAGAAAACGTGGAATTATTGGACCATCCTCCATATAGTCCCGATCTAAGTCCTAACGATTTCTTTACTTGCCCGAAAATTAAAAACAGACTGCGTGGTAAAAGGTTCCAGTCACCAGAACAAGCAGTTGACGCATTCAAAAATGCCGTTTTGGATCTGCCGGCAAACGAGTGGATTAAGTGCTTCGAAAATTGGTTCGAGCGCATGCAGATGTGTATTAATCTTCGTAGAGAATACTTCCACAAACAATATAGTCATTCATTGTTTTATTTCCATATGCAAAACTTAAAAGACATCCCTCGTATAGTTTATAATACTGAGGGCCAGAACTACATGAGGAAGGTGTTCAGTTCTATAGCATTTATGCCGGATATTCAATAAATCTTTTATATCATATCCCTTTTCGTTGATGCTGATTCTTGTTTTTAGATGTACTTCTTTAAACTTCTTTTGGTATAAGGGTTCTGTTTAAGAATGTTCCCATGAATCAGACACCAAATAACAAAATATAACATCAGTTCATCAATTAGGAATAACAAACCTGTGGTCCCTTTCATCAGATACAAACAGCACGTTTGGTCATCACAAGAAAGCCCAAGGAACTGTCTTTTTTGTGACTGAGCTATTGTTTTATTTGTTGATAAGGGCACTGCGTGCAGCCGGTAGCTGTTAAATAGCAAGCATCGATGATCATGCTAAGTAGGCTGGGTCAAAAAATGGAATTTTTGAACATCGTTTTCGAATAGAGCGAGAAAGTTGCCTTTTGTTATTACAAGAAAAATGTTTATGAACAGTTCTTTTATTGTAATGCGTCTTTTGTCCCCTACTAGAACCCAAAAATTAAAAAAAAAACTTGAAATTCGAACATTGGAATTTCAATAGGGGATAGTATCCGAAAGTTTCCTTACCTTACCTCGATCAAAGTATTTATTTATAGTTTCTTCATCGGATTACGTCTCCTGCTCCCTACCGGAATGCAAAGTTAAAAATAAAACCAAAATACGAATTTTTTGATGGAATAAGTTTTATTTGCATTTGCAACTGTAAACATTAGCTCTTCTTATCAGTAAGGAAAGCAAATAGTCATTCTGACAGGTCATAGTTATTTTCTTGAATGAAGTCAACTATATTTCGAAGTAGGTCTTTCGCTGATCCAGAAGAAGGCATTGCATGACCTAGAAACATTGAACCAGGCTCCTATAGCAAAGTAATATGTTCTTCAACTAAAGTTATGCTATCAGGTAACTCAATAAGTTTGTGCGATAAGACACTATTTATTCGTCGAAGTAATCACCATCACATTCAATTACCTTTTGCGAACGTGGAACCAATTTTTGCATGCCGGTCACACATGTCAGCTAATATCCCCGAAGAAGTCTCAGATCACTTTTCAGGGCAAAAACTATTATGCGACCTTTACTTTTCTTGCAGGTTTTCAATTCTTCCGTACTTATTCACTATTTCCTTATAGTCCAGCACTATTAGACTTTCTCTGCTGAAAAAATCCCACCTGGCTGAATTTTTTACCAGTTTTTTTTCAACATTATAAATCATCCCTTCAAAGTCCCCATGAGTCCAAGTGGAGCTTTTTTGTTATGCGGGGTAAAGTTCCCAAAAAACTCTTTTTTCCATGTATCTTCGGAAATATGAATTCTACGATGATGTTCATTATGAAATTATCCACAAAAAAAATATAATGCATTTTTTTCGTAGAGATCGTTTTCTCAAAGAAATTTTACTTTCAATGTTAAACATTGAGAAAATTGTAAAATAACGTACTTTTTTCCACGTCACCAAAGAGGTACTTATGGAAAATAGTGTTTTTTGTGACCTTTGACCCCGCCCCATAAAAAAAAGCTCCACTTGGTTTCATGGGGACTTTTGAGGAATGATTTATAATATTGAAAAGAAGCTCTGATAAACAATTCTTTTCGTCTGAAAGTCCTGGACTATTAGTTTCCTTCGCATCGAGACGACCTATGAATATTAGTCTGGAACCTATTTGATCTATGAGAAATGTGTGTTCTTTCGGAGATACTCGTACCTGTAAAAATAATCATCTGTTGGATGAGTAATGTCATCAAATGAAATAATATGAATCTTACCTTTTTTTCTTTGCTAGAAGAACACTCGTCAAATGTTTTGCACTTGCAGGCACTCATGTCGAAGAGTTCCTTATTCTCTGCATCATAGGCTTCAACTTTTAGAACATAGTTATCATTACCTAGGAATACCAATGTAGAAAATATAATTTAAGGCGTAATAATGTTTGCCAAATAGCTAAAGGCGATTTTGATAAATACTCCCATTGCACGTACAAGAGCAAACAAAACAAGACTGGTGCTGTTTGTTTCGTGAAAGTTTGTATTTTTCCGAATTTTTTACAAATTTTTAATCATCTATATCTCGTGTCCACGATTTCCACATAAACGTAAAACCATGATTCAGATTCATATAGGAGATTTCTATGTGCATAAATAGTTTCTGTCTAGGTATTTTGGGGTAGCATGCTATCTTTATATTTAAATTAGTAATAATAAAAACATTTAATAAAGAATTTAGCTTGTTTAGGATGAATAAGGTAAAATAAACAAAAAGTGTATTTTTCTACAAATTTATTATAGGATATATACAGGGTTATCCAAATTAAGTGTCCACCATTAGTAACTTTGTTATTAGTGAAAATACAAAGTTGTTTGAATTAGCAAACTAGTAGCATTTTTAACGCTGGTAAAAATGAGAAATAAAAAAAAACAATTGAGAGTCGTTATTTTGATTTTTTTCAGTAAAATAACATTTTTTTAAATGGAAACTCCTGTATATTATATTTTTTTCTGTTAAAGCATCAAATTTTAAACAAAAAAGTTCATAATGACTTTTCCGCTAAAGTCAAAAATAAAGTCAAAATAACGATAAATATTTTTAATTATTTGCAGTATTATAATATTAAGACGGCTATGAAAACAACATGGCGTTCGCGATTTGACAGCATTAAGACAAGCGACAAATTGTTAAACTGGACATACTCGCAACTAGAAGGCTTTGGAAAACAATGATAAAATCAAATAATGTCAAACATTAGTGTAAATACTTGTTTATAAGCTTTATTGTGTCATTAATTTAAAGAAAAATGTTCTCCCATGAAGAAAAGTGTGATATTATGTTAGAATGCTATTTAGTGTGCAGAAAATCCTCCTTGAGAGCAATAGAATACTACAGTGAATTATATCCCGCTCGCATTCAACCGTATGAACGATATTTTCTGAGACTTTATCGAAAATTTAGGGGCAACGAAAATGTTTTTGCTAAAACAAGGGCAAAAAAAGAATTCATAATAAGCGAGGCCACGGAAATTGCGGTTATTGGATATTTTGAAGTTTATCGTGAGAATTCAATAGCAGATATTCTCAAGGACTCTAATTTCAGTTATGGTACTGTTCAAAGGATTTTAAAAAAATACAAATTTATTCCGTATAAGTACCGACCAGTTCAAACGCTTTTGGCAGGGGATCCAGAGAGAAGACTTGTTTTTTGCCATTGGTATCTTAGCTTCTGTCGCCAAAATGTAAATAACTTTCGTTACCTTTTATGGACAGATGAATCAAATTTTTCAAATTCTGGAATGTTTAATAGAAAAAACCACCATTATTGGTCAAGAGAAAATCTTTTGTTAGTACATCCAAGAGGCCCACAAGTCCGTTTCAGTTTCAACGTTTGGTGCGGTATAATTGGTTCAAAAATTGTTGGCCCGTTCTTTTATGAGGGAACCCTAACTGGTGAAAGATATGTGGAATTTATGTCAGAAATTCTGACTAATTTCTTAGACGAATTGGATCTTATAAGTAGACATCATCTGCATTTTCAGCAAGATGGCGCACCTGCCCACAACTCCAGAGGTACTTATCATTTTCTAAGTACTACTTTTTTTTTTTTTATATTCCAACTACCACGAAGGCCTATGGCCTAAACACCAATTGGGTACCGTGGGGCTATAGGGGGATACAGGGGAAAGGGGGAATGCCACACGGACTCTGGCGAGGGAACACGTGTGCATGCAACATGCACACATTCTGGCTCCGCCTACGAGATCCGCCGGGTGGTACCTCCACGTTAGACAGTCAGATACCGTCTACCACCTACGGACAATCACAACGGCCATAGCCAAGAGAAAAATTTCCCCTGGGACGGGACTCGAACCCGCACAGCGCACGGCGACTGATCAGGAGACCGAAGAGTCTACTACTGCGGCCACCGCTGCTGCCTGTCATTTCAATAGTTGGGCCAACTGAAGTACTTTTAATGATCAGTGGATAGGAACAAATGGCCCCATACAGTGGCCTCCCAGATCACCAGATCTAAACCCACTTGATTACTTCTTGTGGGGTTACTTAAAGAACCAAATTTACAAGCGAAGGTACGATAACCTTGACGCGTTAAAGACTGCAGTTAGGGAAAAGATAACCCAGATAGATGGTAGGACCATACTTATGACAGTTCGAGCAGTTGAAAAACGTGCCCAAAAATGTATTGAAGAACAAGGTGGTGCTTTCGAGCATCTTCTTTAAAAAAAATTGTTATTGTATTTTGTAAGATTATAAGTTGATGTTGAAAATAAAGTTTGTCGATACAATTTAATTGTTTCAGATTGGAGGCCATAACTTCAACAATTTGTAACCTAGGAGAAAAGTTATTGTAAGCTTTTTTGTTTAAAATTTGATGCTTTAACAGAAAAAAATATAATATACAGGGGTTTCCATTTAAAAAAATGTTATTTTACTGAAAAAAATCAAAATAACGACTCTCAATTGTTTTTTTTTATTTCTCATTTTTACCAGCGTTAAAAATGCTACTAGTTTGCTAATTCAAACAACTTTGTATTTTCACTAATAACAAAGTTACTAATGGTGGACACTTAATTTGGATAACCCTGTATACAGGGTGTCCGCAAAGTTGGGGTTTTCCTTTTCAGAAACAACTATCCTTGAAATATCAAAGCTAATGTGTAGTGAAACGAGGGCGACCAAGTAAAAAAAAATAAAGGAAACAGTACTGACTCTCCAGTTGACGAGAAGGGCTAAGTACGTCTCTGCCCGAAATCATACCGCTCCAACAGAAAATGAAATCAGCCGATGCGCTACCGAGCAGACGCAGAAACCACATTGATTGTCTTACACTTAATGGCACATCTTCTAACAAGAAAGGCAAAATGTTGCGTAATAAGTCTAGGTATTGCATCCCGTCCAATCGATTTGGGAGAATAAATGGTCCAATGAGCATACCGTTCATCATGCCAGCCCAAACATTCACCGAAAATGTTTGTTGAAAATGTGCCCGACGGACAGCGTGCGGATTTTCTACTGACCAAACATAAGTGTTGCGAAAGTTATTCACCCCATTACGCGTGAACGTAGATTCGCCCGTCACCAATATGCACTTCAAAAAGTCCACATTATTGTCATGTTGATGCAACAACTACTCACAAAACCGCACTCTTGCTGGAAAATCGTCAGGTTGAAGGGCTTGTACACGTTGGACGTGAAACGGATACAGCCCCTCTTCACGCAGCGTTTGCCACACTTTAGTTACTTGATACTTGCACTTCTCTAGCCACGTCTCTAGTGCTTGTTGAGGGATTCTCGTCTACGCGATTACCTCTACACGCGTGACCGTAACCGTCGATTAAAGGTTGCATACTGACCTGACACACTGACCCCGACACAGTTCTGTCGTCGGGTTGAGCCAGTGACCTTGTACCAGTCGGTGATGTCGCGGCTACAGGGCGGTATTCAGATATTTTTGATGTTGCAGAGCCCTTTATCTCGGCTCCCTTAAGACATTGTGTATATGATACTAAGAAAAATTGCTTATGTTTTCAAGATCTACACGTCGTGTAAAGGAAAACCCCAACTTTGCGGACACCCTGTATATTAAATAGTAGTGACAAAGTTATTGAGGTAATGCTCAGTTTGATATGGGAAATTTGGGAAACAGAAAGAATGCCGCGTGAATGGAGTGAGGCGTTAAGAAGCCCAATGTTTAAAAAGGGGGATAAAAAAAATCTGTGAAAACTATGAGGGATAGCCCTATTGAATGTTGGATATAAAGTGTTAGCGACCTGTATTGAGAGTAGACTTTCTTCGGAAAGATATAATCAGTGCAGCAAATTTAAATAGGAATGGTTTATTATACAATAGAAAGCATCAATGTTTAGCGTTCGCAGGTGACATTGCAATTAATGCTAGACACATAAGAGAATTGATACAAGTACTAAAAACACTCAAAGAGAAAGCAAAGGAAAAGGGTCTAATAATAAGTCAGGAAAAATATATGAGATGGACAGATGATGATTTTACGACAGGAGAAAGCCTAAAGGTAAAAACAGGCAGTGGCAAAATATATAATCTTGAAGAGGTCGATCAACTTGTCTATTTGGGATCAACATTCACAAGAAATCCAGGCACAATTGAAGAAATCAAAGCAAGACTGGGGAAGAGAAATAGATGTTTATATAGCCTGAACCATCTCCTGGAAAGCAAGTTGATAAGTAATAAACTAAAAGTTAAATTATATAAAACAGTAATCAGACCATCAGTTACATTTGCTTGTGAAACATGGACGTTGTGGGAGGCATATATAAATACCCCAGAAGTGTGGGAAAGAAAGGTATTAAGGAAAATTTTGGAGGGAAACAGGGCAATGGGGCATGGGAAAGAAGAACAAACCAAGACCTTGCAGATATGTATGAAGAATCAAGTATCACAGGATATATAAGAGCACAGAGGTTGAAATGGTTAGGGCATGTAGAAAGGATGGCAGAAAATAGGAATCCAAATATGATTGCTAGCAGAAGCATAGGAGGCAAGGAGGGGAGAGGAAGGCCGAAGGAAAGGTGGAAGAGGAGCGAAGTAGAAGCGGATCTGAGAAGCTTAGGTGTACAAAACTGGAAATTCATGTGTCAAAATAAGAAGAAATGGAAAGAAATTACAAATAAAGCCGTGAGCCTTTCAGGCCTGTAGAGCTATGTATATACAGGGTGTTTCAGTTTATTGTTGCATATTTTCAAGATTCGATAGACAAAAAATAATGCATAAAGTCTTTAGAAACATGGGTCGAAAAATGCGTGGCTTCCGAAATACAGGGTATTTAAATTTACTTTCTAAAATAGTTTTTTTTAAATATTTCGAACAATTTTTGATGTATGACAGTGAAAATTGGTATACAAGGGTTTTTTGGTACGACAAAACGAACCATGGGCATAGTTTTACTGTAGCCTCTAGAGGGCGCTCTCTACTGTACCTGTAGTGTATTAAAATGACCGAAAAATTTTTCCTAGTGCAATTTTTTGCTTTTTGAATAAAAAAACTTCGCACTTTCTAACATAAAAAAGCTCTGCACGAAATTTAGTTTCTTTTACCTGTTTTTTCTTTGTATGTTTTATAAAAATGCCATTTTTATTCTTCAATCAAGAGTTAGAGGATATTCATTTTGTGTATGGCTTTGTAAATGGAAACGCAGCAGAAGCAGCCAGAGAATACGCACGAAGATTTCCAAACAGACGACATCCAACTCGCTCAGTATTTGTAAGTGTGCATCGCCAAATAATTGAAAATGTTTTGGAAATCTCCAAAGGGATCAAAACATAAATGTTCGTCAGCGCAGATTTACCCGTATGATTCTGCGTGAGTTTGATACAGATCCGATCACAAGTGTTAGGAGAGTTGCTGGTGCCTTGGGAATTTCAGCAAGCCATGTTCACCGTGTTCTTAGAAATGACCATAGACGTCCTTACCATTCGCAACCTGTGCAAGGACTACAGCCAGGGGACGGAGAACGAAGAATCACATTTTGTCAGTGGATTCGTAATAGAACTGATAATAATAGGGAGTCTTTAAGTAATGTTTTATGGACCGATGAGTCATGCTTCACTAGACGTGGAGTGGTAAATATTCATAATCAACATATTTGATCGCATGAAAATCCGCATGCAGTTCGGGAAAGAAATTTTCTGCATGAATTTTGTGTGAACGTGTGGATTGGTATCTACCGTAATCGACTATTTGGACCCTACCTTTTGCCTGCAAGGTTAAATGCTGCGACCTTCTTGGAATTTTTAAAGGCTGAACATGCAAATGTGTGGGATGATGTTATGTTAGATTTAAGAAGATTGTCCTGGTTCCAGCTTGATGGTTGTCCAGCTCATTATTCGAGAACAGTTAGAAACTGGCTGGACGAAAATTATCCAGAAAGATGGATCGGCCGTGGAGGACCAGTCGCCTGGCCTCCACGATCCCCTGACCTATATCCATTAGATTTCTTTGTGTGGAGATTTCTAAAAGTAAAAGTGTACCAGACTTCCGTAACCAGAAGAGATATGCTAATAGACAGAATCAGGAATGCATGTGATGAAATAAGGCCTTATTTGAATAATGCTATACCACGTTCGATCATTCGTAGATGTGAATTGTGTATTGAACAATTGGGTTTACATTTCGAGCAACTACTTTAGATTTTGTATGTTTGTCCTAACTATCCAATAGCATTTTAGTTGTAAATAATTAATTTAATTTGTTAAAAATAATATTGGAAAATTAAACAAATTAATATTCTGTTTTTTGTGTTTATTTGGAGTTAGGAATTATTGCTGTGTTTGAAAACACAATCTAAACGATCATCTTAATTACTTGTAACGCCCAAATCGAAAATGTAAAAAAAAACTATTATTTTCCCATAAATAATTAAAAATGCATCCAACCTTAAAAATCGAAATATATCAAAAACGGCTAACTATAACGAAAACTCACAGGAGAGCTTTTTTATGTTGCAAAGTGCGAAGAATCATTTTTTTCATTCAAAAAGCAAAAAATTGCACTGAGAAAATTTTTTCTGTCATTTTAATACACTACAGGTACAGTAGAGAGCGCCCTCTAGCGGCTACAGTAAAACTATGCCCATGGTTCGTTTTGTCGTACCTAAGAACCCTTGTATACCAATTTTCACAGTTATACATCAAATATTGTTCGAAATATTTAAAAAAAACTATTTTAGAAAGTAAATTTCGGAAGCCACGCATTTTTCGACCCATGTTTATATAGACTTTATGTATTAATTTTAAAAGTTCTATCGATTCTTAAAGTTATGCAACAATAAACTGAAACACCCTGTATAAGAGCACAAAGGTTGAAATGGTTAGGGCATGTAGAAAGGATGGCAGAAAACAGGATTCCAAAAATGACTGTTAGCAGAAGCATAGGAGGCAAGAAGGGGAGAGGAAGACCGAAGGAAAGGTGGAAGAGGAGCGAAGTAGAAGCGGATCTGACAAGCTCAGGTGTCCAAAACTGGAAATTCAAGTGTCAAAATAAGAAGAAATGGAAAGAAATTACAAATAAAGCCGTGGGCCTTTCAGGCCTGTAGAACTATGTACAGTTGTATTCATAAAAAAAGCGTACACGAATTAGAATGAGAGGAAACCTTAACCCCATTTGCCTAAAACCGGCTTATCGCATGTTAAAGGTTATTAAAAATGCAAAGCATGGGCGTCGGGCATTAGTTCAATACAGTAACAAAAATGTATTTCTTTATTTTAGATCTTAACAGTTTTATAAAAATTACAATAGAAACAAAAAACGATTAACAAGAATAAAAAAATCTAATATTTGGTCATATATCCCTGTTTTTCTATTACTTGAGCCAGTCTATTCGAAATTGACTGAATTATATTTGGATCAAGCTCTTCCCAGCACGCATGTATTATTTCCCATAAATCTTCTGAATTTTGTGGCCTAAAATTTCGATTATATATTTTTTTTACGATTATACCCCAAATATTTTCGATTGGATTGATATCGGGACTATAAGCGACCCAAGGCAGCACTTCCACATTATGGGTTTGAAACCAGTGGGTTGCAGCATTGGCCGTATGAACTGGACAATTATCTTGTTGAAATATGAACGTATTATTGGGATATATTTGCTCAGCACTTGGTAACAATATGTTTTCTAAAATGTTAATGTAATTTCCGGCATTAAATCTTCCCTCTATTCGCCAGCAAACACCAGGTCCATGAACACTTATCCAGCCCCATACATTTACAGAGAAACGCCAAGGTCTAGAATTGAGGGGGTTAGTATATCGCTCTTCAAACCTTGTATAGTTTGGACGGTAAACACGAATTTGGCCGTTATAAGTCGACTGGAACGTCTTTTCATCAGTAAAAATGACACTGTTCCAAAATTGAGGATTGCGGTATATATAATTTAAAGCAAAAATAATCCTTGATTGTCGCCGTTCTTCGTTGAGAAACATTTTTTTCGCAGCAGGGTGACATTTTAGTTCAGATTTCATTACTCTCCTGCTGGCGGTAGGTTGGGAGGCAGGAAATGCTGTATCAACAACAGCATCCTTACAGTTGCAAATGGATTATTTCTTAAATATCCCAAAAAGCAGCATCCTGTTCAGGGTTGGTAAGTTTGGGACGACCTGAACCAATTTTCCTCTTTAGGGAATCTTCCTGTTCCCAGCGTTGCTTAATTTTCAATATGGTTTTTTTATTTCTATTATACGACTGTGCTACAGCACGGATTGACCATCCTTCTTCGATTCTTGATACAATTTGAGCCTTTTCAACTTCAGACAACTGACGAGGCATTTTTATTTTCTTCTGTCACAGTTTATCAAACGTTACCACCACGCATTTTCGAAATGAATTACACCGACGTCAATGCTTTGCATTTTTGACCATCTACGACGTGTGATAACCTCCAATAAACAATCATTTAGACAAGCCGGTTTTACACAAATAAGGTTAAGGTTTTCTCTCATTCTAATTCGTGTACGCTTTTTTTATGAATAGAACTGTATATATATTTCTTTAGTACGTATCGACATGTAGTTTCATATAGTCAAACGACCATGGAGCCCTAAGATAAAAAGTGTCTACGTTGTTTCGGCACTCCCATTAAGATAAAACTATGCCTCCGACATCATGATAAAAGGGATAAAACACACAAGGAAGCTTATTAGGCTCTTATGAATATCCTTTTTATTCCCGAATCCACGTTCAATAATCGAAAACTGTACGGCTGGACCTCACCGAAAGTATTTGCGATAGAGGACGGCAGAAATCGCAGGGTCGACTCAATATTTCATGCCGCGGCTGATTAGGCTGTATATATTCGCATTAACCAGTGGAACGGTCACACCAGGGTTGCCTGAAAATAAATTAATCCTTTCGGGAATATCGGCCTCAGGGATTGGACACATTTGGGCAGCCGGCCGGTCGGTGGACTTTTATAATTTGCCTCGGACAATCGCCGGGAAAAGCAATTCGTCCGCCATACAGATAATCAATTGATGGATTGACCAACCAGTTTTTTTTTTGAACGGTGGATTATCCTTTTATGTGGTTCCTATCCAGGATACTAAATGAGCGGTTTTGTACAGATGCATCGCTAGTTTTTGCTTTCCTGTGTGTAGCTGAAACGGTCGAGGGTCCTCTATGAGAAATGAAATAGGAAAGGCCAATATAGGATGGGTACAAGAAAGGTAAAATTTGGAAATACAATAAGAAATCCTAATGATATTGATCTTCTTTGAACAAGCTGTTACGACTTTCTTTGCAAATTATAGTTAGTATTTTTTTACTAGTTCATAAGATACTCCAAGAATACACGGATCTTATATCCTTGCTAATAACGGGTGATTTTTTAAGAGTTATAGGATTTGATTTAAAAAAAAAAACAAAAATTTGAAAAAACGATTAAATCTTTATTTGAATCGATAGAACGGTCGATATAATTTAATGTTTAAAGATTATTTCATGTAAATGTTGGCACACTCTCTCCAACATATCGGCCGGTATCTCACGAATAAATGCTTCAATATTGGCTTCCAGTGCGTCAATCGTTGCTGGTTTACCCCTGTAGACATTAGCCTTAACATGGCCCCACAAGAAGTAGTCCAACCGCGTTAAATCACATGATCTAGGCGGCCAATTGACGGGCCCCAAACGTGAGATAAATTGTTCACCGAACTCGCCTCTCAATAGGGCCATTGTGTTGTGTGCGGTGTGGCATGTGGCACCGTCTTGTTGAAACCACATGTCAACCAAGTCCAGCTCTTCCATTTTGGGTCAAAAAAAGTTTGTTATCATCGCACGCTAGCGCTCGCCATTCACAGTTATGTTCCGGCCATTGTCGTCTTTGAAGAAGTACGGCCCGATGATGCCACCGGCCCATAATCCACACCAAACAGTGATTTTTTCGGGATGCATCGGTAGCTCTTGCAATGCTTCTGGCCGGTCTTCACTCCAGATGTGGCAATTTTAATTGTTAACGTACCCATTCAACCAGAAATGAGCTTCGTCGCTGAACACAATTTTTCGACAAAAATATGGATGTTCCTCCAACTTTGCCAGCGCCCATTCACCAAATTGGAAACGTTGTGGGAGGTCGTGTGGCTTCAATTCTTGCACCAGCTGTATCTTGTAAGGTTTTACACCCAAATCCTGTCGCAAAATTTTCCACGTAGTGGAGTAACAGAGGCCCAATTGCTGCGAACGGCGGCGAATCGACATTTCACGGTCATCACTAACACTGGCGGATACAGCCGCAATATTTTCTTCAGTCCTCACTCTACGTCTGCGTGTTGGTGGTTTAATGTCCAATAATGTAAACTGGGTTCGAAATTTAGTCACAAGCTTCCGAATAGCTCCCTCAGTAGGCCGACCAAATTGCCCATAAATTGGAAGCAGTGCTCGATGCACTCTCTTAACTTAGATAGTAAAATTCAATAATTTGCAAGCGTTGTTCGTTCGTAAGTCCATTCATGATTAAATTATAGACCAAACTGAACAAGTTTGACAATGACACAAGACACGATTCACGCGTCATCTGTCAAAAACAGTGTTGCCAAAAAGACACTAGCAAAAAATCACCCTTTATTTATTATACGTAGTTGTATCTACATTGTACATAGCATTGTACTTTTATCTTTTGATCCCTTCCTTCTGGTTGCCAGCACATGGCCCTGAAACCTAAAAAATGGCAAATATAAGTAACAGATAATCGTTTTACCCTATGTTTGACAGATTACTTATTATCTTCTTCTAATTAGCATTCCTGATAGAATAATTAGCAGCTATTGTTTGTTATAACATAATTGACAAACCTCAAGACAATGTCGCGGCAAATTGTCAAAATTCGATCCTGGAAGTGTCGCTGAAATGACAGCCGCCGGGGATGGACGGAAATGAGGAAAAAAGTAACGCCATTTTGTATCTTTGATCAAGACCGGATGGTCAACTTTTATTTACATATTTGATTCAAAAATATCCAATATAGCGGAAAGTCCTCCATTTATTGCGTGGAATCTTCACAACCAAATTTGGGAACAAGAATTTGGAGACTCCCAGCATATGCCCAGTTGCCCAGTGATGCTAAAGCTTGGCAGAATGTGCTGTTTGTTTACATTTGGTGTGGATTTCTAGATCATAAATTGGCAAAAATTGTATTTTATGCAACAAAAGATGATGAACCAGATGGAATACGTTTTATATCCTTTTTTTGCAAAATAGCAAAAATCGGTACATTTCTACAGGTACGTATTATGCACAACACCCTGTACGTAATATACAGACAAAACTAGATGAACAGTGTCAAAAACAGTGAAGCCGTCCTACTAAATATAATAGCTAGAAAATCAACCTATTATTTCTCTCATTTTCATTGGTCCATTTAAATAACTGACCGTCCTTTGTGAAATGATGAAAATTTGAAATTCTATGAAAGTTATCTCTATTCTAAAGTACGAAGACATAATCTAACATCTATAATGTACCCTTATCTATGAGGCAATCGTTTTTTCATGACTTTATTCAACATTTCAATAGAAATCACTGATATTCAGAGAGCTTTGACATCTTTTGTCAAATTGCATTTCGATAACGTCTTTTCCTATTAGTCCAAATGACCTTCAAATATTAATGTTGGTGAAATTGGCCCTACAAGTATACTAAGTGACATATAAATCCGAACACCCAGTTTAAATGGTTTTATTTTAATAAAATTTTGTATAAGTACTTAATGAAGCATAATAAGTAAATGATAAAAATTTCAAAATGATTGCACTGCTTTAAAGCCCTTTGACCTTTAATAATGTGTGGATGCACCCTGATGTGCTACGCATTCTCCAACGCGCCTAGGCATGCTTCTGATCAGGTGGTCAATGTCCTCCTGTGGTATCTCATTCCAGGCAACCACCAACTCCTCTCGAAGTGCTTCTAGAGTCTGAGGAGGACGTTGCAAATTGAGCAATCTCCTACCCATCATATCCCACACGTGCTCAATTGGGGATAAGTCGGGAGATCTTGGTGGCCATGGTAACAATGTGACATCATTATGTTGAAAGAAGTCTATTGTGACTCTTGCAACATGTGGTCGGGCATTATCTTGTTGGAAAATTGGATCTGCCAGGGTGTCAAGATAGGGTAAAAGATGGGGTTCTAGAACTTCGTGGATATAACGCTGCGCGTTCATGTTACCTCTGATGAAGATTAAAGGTGATCTGGAACCATAAGCTATAGCACCCCAAACCATAACTCCAACAGTGTGATGAACATGTCTTTCTACAAAAAACTGTGGATTCCTCCTTTCACCACGTCGCCTTCTAACCCTGGCACGACCATCGCGCATGCCTAAACAAAATCGAGACTCGTCACTAAAGACAATACTGTTCCATTCCTGATCCCAGAGTGACCGTTGTCTGCACCACTCAAGGCGATTACGTCGGTGTTCTCGAGTTAAAGGGAGGACCCAGTGTGGCCGGTATGAAAACAAGCCAAAACTTCTCATTCGTCGGTAAACACTTCGCATGCCAATAGGTCTTCCGTGTTCTGCAAACCATTCATTTGCAATGGACCTGGTAGTGGAGAAACGGTCCCTTAAGGCGAATAATCTTAGGCGGCGATCTTCACGGTCTGTTGTTCTACGGCGGCGTCCAGTGCCCCTTGCTCTTTGCGTACGGCCTTCTCGAAGCCATGCATGACAACACCTAACCACAGTGTCTACACTTCTTTGCACTCTAACTGCAATTGCCCGAAAAGAAAGTCCAGCTTCCCGAAGTCCCACTATACGGCCCCTATGAAACTCACTAAGTTGACGAAATCGTACAGGTCTCCGTACTCTAGGCATCGTAACCGATCGTAAAGGATGTCAAGAATCAAAATCCGCCAACGTTGATTCTTTACTGCGGCTGAAATATTCATTTTTAGAGCGTTAGTGAATTAAAAAAATGCAGTATAAAAACCGGAATGTCTAACTAATAAGGCTGAAAATTTTTTCACTTATTATTTACAGTAAGATAAATGCATTCACTAACTTATTAAAATAAAACCATTTAAACTGGGTGTTCGGATTTATATGTCACTTAGTATATCTTATTACCAGCCTACTTCAGTATCGAGATCTTCCCGATCTGCTAAAGAAGAGCTAAGTCCAAATTTCCATCCACTATCGAATATTTGCACGGTTTTGTAATAATCGTTCCATGTGTTGCGAGAATACGGTTCCTCTGATCAAGCTAAGTTCAGACCCCGACACATGCCATATCGATAGCGGAAAACCGCAACAACGGATAGTACATAAAAACAGCCTGTCCCAGCATCGTTCCAAAAAGGCCAATCACTCACATACACTGCTGAAAGTTAACTTATCAAATCACCCCTACATCTCGGCGGCGGTTTTTATTTCCTGCTGTCGAAGCTGTAAGCTTGACGAGGGCAAGCGGGAGGTTTTTTCGGCAAAAAAGACCTGTATCTACCCGTTCGACTGGAGTTAACTTCCCGGAAACGAGTGTATTTGACATGCCGATACAGGCCCGTTCGTGCGATAGAGGTTTGGAATGCTGCCGCGCCAATTTACCTGCTCTGTAATTTTGTCTGACGGCTTGGCCATAGATTGGATCAGGCATGTACTACGGTTGTAGTTTTCGACTTTTAAGGGTGAACCTGGAGCATGTATTGATCGGAGTGACTCTTTGTGATTAGAGAACATTCAGCGTAGCAGATGTTGTAACGCTTCCTTTCCGCAAAAAGTCCAGAAAAGATGGAATGCAATGAAGATTCCAACTTTTCTGCACAATCACAGAAAGGGGGTTACCATTAGCTTCCGGTAGCTCAGTCGGTGGCATGAAGACATCTACAGGCGTGTAGCTGTGTGTCGACCATGGCATGGCTAGAGGATAGAAGAACAAACAGAACAAAAAAATTTAACAGATTTTATTTAACAAAAAAGCATTTTCATTACATTTGAAATTGAAATTTTAAATAACAAAATAAGTTTTAAATCTTTGGCGCTGCTATAAAACTATACACTTATCTTTTGCTAAGCTGGCCCATTTTGACTGGACTGAAGCGAGGATGGCCAGGTGCTTGAAGTGGAGGTCCCAGTTATGAGGGGTGACCTCACATTTAGTGGCTTCAGAACTAGATGTAGGCGAAGTTGAACTTAAAGGTGATGGCGCTGCCAAGGCACATGCATGGGTGAAGTGATAGGCCAAGCAATGCAAAGTCAAAGACAAAGGCAAAAGCAAAGTCAAAGACATAGGCAAAGGGAAAGGGAAAGGGGGTGGCCCCAATCTGAAAAAGAACCGTGTGCATTAGCAACGCGCCCTAATGGCCAAGGCATTTCCAATCTCAGTCTGCCTCAAAAGAGAACCAACGATTTTCTAGGTTAGAATTACATCACATAGTTTGACAAAATCAAACCGAAAATTGGACATGCCTTTCATAAAATAAAATCATGAAATAGCAAAAAAAAAGCGTAAAACAAGATGGTGGTCATCAAAAATTTCTCCACATGCTTCTGATATAAAAACACAAATATCGAATATTCATAATCAACGTACTCATAATTTCACTGAACTATGAATATATATACGCACACAGAGGTAAAATCGATGTGGATCGATTTCTACCTCGATTTGATTAAAGTTATGGCGAATGATCGAAGTAGTCGAAAATGACGTTCGACTGATATTTTAAAATCGTACAAGAAATAAACCACTTACATATCGACTATCTATAAACTACAGGCAGACCCAGCAATAAAACTGTATAGTATTATAAAACTCACCATTTTGTCCTATTCGGACACACATTCTACAAAATTCTAGCACATGGTGCTATATGACCTCATGCTACAGAAAACAAAATTCTTAGCTCTTGTTCGATCGGCGGCTCAAGTGATCACAGATCAGGAACTCCGCATCAAGCGCGCTCCAAGCGGAAAATTTTCCAAGTAAAAAAGCTAGAGATGGGATTACTGAAATGACAATCGAGAAGTGATTTAATAAATACGATCGGACGGTGAAACCGTTACAATGTAGAATTAGATATCTTTCCGCCAGGGTAGAAGAACAGCTTTACGGGTTTTGAAGTGAAAAGTTACTCATACTGACACGCCATTTTTTGATGTCCAAAATGACTTTAACAGGCACATGTGTCTGGCACCGTCCGTACCTGTTGGTACGCATACTTCAATAATAATAATAACAATAACAATAATCTGCCACCCAAAATTAACCGGACAAGCAAAATTTTGATCAAAAGAAATTTGAAATAAGTTTCTTAACATTTGCATCAATTTCGTTAATTTTTTTTTCAAGTTGTGAGTAATTTCATTGTTATCGTTATCGACTGCCGATCTTGCAAAAATATTGAAAATGATTCTTGTTTGACAGGGTGTAACTAAGAGGTGCATTTTGCCCTAAGTTTCTGAACACCTTGTGGAAACATTTGAATACTGATTAATGTGTCTCGTATGAGAATTTTAAGCCTCAATTTTTCTCGACTGTTCTTTTTTTGATAATTGCGAATAACTCGATTATTGAAGAACATAGTTATGCTGTTTTGAAGAAAATCATGCGAATCATAGCCATAGTTTAAATGAAATAGCGTTTGAACAAGATCTCAAGAGTTTCCCACGGTGGCATATTATATCATTATTAACTTTTTAACAGATAGTATTTTATGTTTATTTAATGTTCGTTGTCCAAAGATGGTAGTGCGTGTAAACAAAGCTCCAGCTCCTTGGTAGGATGATAATATTAAACTTGTATTCAAGCAGAGAGCTGAAGCTTTGTCAAAGTTCAAAGGTGATCGTACAGCCGCCTCTTGGCAACAGTATACATATTTCAGAAATAGTGCATTAACGCTCGTGCGGAGAGGAAAAAGAGATTAGTTACAAGCTGTTCAAAATCAGGATATAAAAAAGTTTTTTAAAACCCTAAATACTTCCACAGTGCAATCTCAGAAAGTTTCGACAATTCCCGTGAGCTTATCAGATCCGTGTAAAATAAATGAGGCATGTTATCGTAGAACCTTTTTCATCTCGTGGCTCAAAGTTTCAATAGGTGACAGATCTGGACTGCTAGAAACCCATTTCAAAAGTGGTACATTATTTTCTTCCATCCATTTTATAGGCTTTTTTGAGGTATGGCACGCTGCACCATCTTGCTGAAACACAAAATCTTAGCCGGATGTCAAACATTCTTCCGTCACTGGTAAAAGCGATTCTTCTAAAATTGCCAAATATTTATTTGTATCCACATTTCCATCAATAAAATGAAGTTTTCCTACTCCTTTTAATGACATACTGCCCCAAACCATAATGGATGCTGGAAATTTCACTTTTCTCTTCAGACAGTCAACATGCTGCACTTTTTTTGTGAATAACTCTACTGCGACTGTCACCAACACAAACTTCGAATCGGGACTCATCACTCCATTGTATTGCACACCATTGTTGACGTGTCCATTGTCTATGTTCTTTAGCGCATCTAAGCCGGTTTTTCTTTTGCAGTGGAGTATTGGCTTTTCTATGACCTATAAAGTTGTGCAACTTTAGGGATTTTACTTCACTTTTTCTTATAAGGAAACTTACCTTGCAAGTGCTAATAATTGGCACGCCTGTTTTTCACGATTATTCTTCTTAATGCTCTTCGGTCGGCATTTGTGACTAATTTTACTTTTTTTCACATATCGTGGCTTAATATTAACTGGACCAGTTACGTTATATCTTCTAACAATATTTCTTACACTGTACCGCGATAAGTCTAACAAAGTTGCAATTTCTGAGTATGATTTCCCAGAATTAAAAAATAATTATCAGTAACCGAATTTTCTCACCAATAACCTTTTCTCTACCCATTTTGAAAACCTTAACTACCCAAAACTATTTGAAACGCATTCTGCCAGCTGTGATTAATAAAAACAATTGTCATGGCTTTTATTTTTCTCAGCCACCTATGCGTTATAGACTTATTTTGCATTGAAATGAAAATAGGTTGATATGCTGTAATTGCAACATGTGTTATTTTTATGCTGCAAATTTGATTAGGGAGTGATAAAGTTGGTGTTTTCTACTATATATTATCAAAATATTCATTGTTAATATTTTAAACCTATAACACCCTGCTACATTTTTATTATTTGTGTTTGATAAGAAAAAAACTAAGGTTTCAATAGTTGGGCCAACTGAAGTGGGAAGGGGCTCGTACTTAGTCAATAGTCTTACTTTTTTGTCGATACCCTGTCATGTATGTGATGAAAAAAAATGGAGCGGAAGTTGATCATGATCCAGGTTTTATAATCACGATATGTGGCTATTGCCGAGACTTTTGTCGATACAGGGACATAATACAGGGTGGCCCATAAGTCCTTTGAAATTTCAAATTTGAATAAAATTTAACGGGTGAGCGTGAGCGGCGCGGGCGAGGTGGGGGCAGTATCTTCAGTGTCTGGGAATTCAGTCGTCATGGAGTGTTTCACTGGAGCGGATAGTGCTTTTTGTGTGCGCGCGTTTTATCAAAATAATGATTCGGCAACCATTGCGCGGCGTAAATATCGAGAATACCACAATTTACACAATTTTACAAAGTGTCCAACAGCTCAAACGATTAAGAACTGGGTTGCTAAGTTCGAAGAGACTGGTTCGACGTTAGATAAACAGCGGTGGGGTCGACCAAGGACAACTCGTATTGAAGAAAACATCAACATTGTGGCACAGTCTGTTCGTCAAAATCCTACCCAGTCTACTCGTAAGCGTTCCAGTGCACTAAACGTACCCAGAACATCTTTACAGCGGATTTTAAGGAAAGATTTACGTCTGCACGCTTACAAAATTCAGTTAGTGCAGGAATTAAAAGATAATGACGCTATTCAGAGACTAAACTTTGTGAATGAAATCAATAATGTGTTGTTCTCGGACGAGGCTCACTTCCATTTAAACGGGCATGTAAATAAACAAAATTGCCGTTATTGGAGCCCCGAAAATCCAAGGCATAGGCATCAGAAGCCCTTACACAGCCCTAAAGTTACAGTTTGGGCTGCTATGTCAGCGCATGGCATCGTAGGCCCTTATTTTTTTGAGGACGACAGAGGTCGCGCATTAACTGTTACTTCGGAGCCGTATGGAGCAATGATAGAAGAGTTTTTGACACCAGCGTTGCAGAATTTTCCAGGCTATAATACGCAGACCTGGTTTCAACAGGACGGAGCAACTGCCCACACCTCCAACACTTCTATGCCCGTCGTCTGTCAACTTTTTCCCAGCAAAGTAATTTCTCGAAGAGGAGACATTTCCTGGCCACCACGTAGTCCAGATTTGACCCCAGTGGACTTCTTTTTATGGGGCTACCTCAAGAGTAAAGTGTACGACACCACTCCGCGATCAGTTGATGTCCTGAAAGAAAATATCCGAAGAGAAATGGTAAGCATTACAGTGTTGACTTGCCGCGCAGGCATCGACAATTTTAGACGTCGTTTATATGAGTGCCGTGATCGTAATGGATTGCATTTAGACGATGTGATTTTTAAAACATAATTCCCATTCAATAAAGATGATAACAAAATATAATAATTCTTCATAATGTAACTAGTTTGGTTTTATTCCTTTTTTTCCAGCTCAAAGGACTTATGGGCCAGCCTGTACAAGTGACCTCTATGCGTTAGAGAGGACCAACAGGTTTGCAAAGATCAGTTACTCATAGAACAGCGGTCTGTCCTTGACGTGTCACATCACAAAGCGCGACGTAGTAGCTGAGCGTACTTGAAGGGTGTCTCCTTTCACGCCTTCCACACACACACCAAATAACGCTTACGCCATCATAATGGCGCTGATTTATTACCCAATTAAAAATGTCTCGACACTGCTGCTCCGCAATCTGCGCCGGATTATAATTTCCTACCCACTTCAATCCGCTTACTGCATATTACCCTTCCTCCGTACTACGTACTCATATATAACGTGCTGCAGCATGTAACAATTCAATTACCGATACAATAGACTGCCGCAGCGAGCTGCCATCCCAAGGATAAAGGTTTGAGTTATCAGTGTTATCACGGGGGCGTACAATCTGAACCAGCTGCTGCTAGGTTGAAAGACGTCTGTTTACAGAACAAAAATGCATATGTACGAGTATACTGTGCTAATTGCTATAGGACGTGGGCACTACCAGGCAGTTTTTATTTTATAGAAAACTTGAGAGGTGTCGACAATCTTTTAGACATATACAGGGTGGACCAATAGTGCCTGGACATGAGACTTCGTGGATGTCCCTCGAGGCAACAAATTGAAAATATATTCATTTGAATTTACTTTTATTTATTTATCTATTTATACTCTCCCAACAGCTACAAAGCCAATTACAGAGTAGGACAAAGTCCAAATATCAAAAATACACAATATCTTACATACTACACACAAATGTAGGAAGTTGAATCACAAGGATACTATATACAAATACAGCAGACGCTCGATAACGTAAACACGGGATAATGAAAACTTGCGCTAATGTAAACACAAACTTCGTTCAATAGGATCAAACGGAACGCGCGATAACGTAAACAATGTGTACGCTCGATAAGGTAAACAACTCTCGGCGCACGGAAACAGCGCGACGGTAAAATGCTGAAGCCTCGATGATTTATGTCGGGCGTCGGGGAGTCCCCGATTTATGATGTAGAGTGTAGGGGATTCACCTCAGCGATAAAATACGACAAAATCGGTCAGTCGTATGATCGTTTAGGATACGTTTATACGTACGTATGTATTTCATTTTTGAACTTAAGTGAATACATTGCACGCGATAATATATTTTACGACTATGGCATCCGCATCCTATAAAAGAAAGTGTCTAAAGTTGAGTGAGAAAGTGAAAATCATAGACGAAGTTGCGCTAGGTGCGGGAGTGACACAGTTAGCAAAAAAATATGGAGTATCGAAAGCAACAATCTGTAAAATTAAGCATATCGAAACTCAAATTTTACAAATAACGTGCAATACATTTGGAGGTCCGGTAAAAAGAAAAACTTTAAAAAATGCGAAGGCACCTAAAATGGAAAATTCCCTGTACAAGTGGTTTTTAAGACAACGGGAAAATCATGTCCCAGTTAGTGGCGAGGTACTTAAACAGAGAGCGAGACTGTTAAATGAAAAACTGAAAGAAACTGAAAATTTCGTAGCTAGTGATGGCTGGCTACAACGATTCAAAACAAGATATGGAATTCGACTGCTGTCTATATCTGGTGAAAAATTATCAGCACAACCACAATTAGTGCAACCATTCAAAGAAAAATTGATGAAAACAATTACCGAGATTTAGGAATGGAACAAATTTACAACGCAGATGAAAGTGGCCTTTATTGAAAAATGTTACCAGAGAAAATCTATGCTGCATCAGTTGAAAAATCTGCCCCGGGAAGAAAGCCGGAGAAACAACGAATAACGTTTCTAGCCTGCACTAATGCTAATGGTTCACACAAAATAAAGCCACTGGTAATTGGGAAAGCAAAAAATCCGCGCTCATTTAGAAATGTTAATATCCCTGTTTATTACGACTGTTCAAAAACCGCTTGTATGACTAGCAGTATATTCCTGAAATGGTTCCACAGGTGCTTTGTCCCTCAAGTATAACAATCAATTATCACAAATGCTCTATTCATAATTTGAAGATGTGTTTTCAATTTGTAGGTAAAAGGTTTCCTAAAACAACAGAAGCTTCCAATAAAAGCGTTGTTACTATTGGATAATGCGTCAAGTCATCCTCCCGAGCAACAACTGAGGAGCAGGGATGGGTCAATTTTCATCATGTACATGCCGCCCAACGTAACACCGTTAATTCAACCGATGGACCAGAATATAATAAGACTCACCAAACTATACTATAGGAAGTTTCTACTTTCGTCTGTCTTATCAAAGAATCCTGAAAACTTATCTGAGGCTTTAAAAAAAGTAACATTACGAGAAGCTGTTTTAGATTTACATATGGCCTGGAATGAACTTAACCAGCAAACTATTCAAAATGGTTGGAACAATCTCTTTTGTACCAATAATGAAGATGATGAAGAAGACGATGTCCCCTTAAGCGTAATTAGAGAACGTTTGCGATCCAATAATGATAATGTTATTAGTGTGTCATTGGATGTTGTCGATTTATTGAAAACAGTGAATCCCAACATTGTTTGTACTCCCGCTGATATTAATTTATGGACCGAAGATAAGCAGACGAATGATGCTGATAAGGAGGAGGATATGGACAGTGAGGATGATGAGAACGATCCCATTGAAGTCAGAAGTGTAGTGACTGACGCGCAAGCTATACAAGTTTTAACCAAGCTTTAGGTTGGGCTGAAAGAAAAGAAGTTTCATACACGGATATTTTAGTTCTTCGTAAATTACGGGCGCAGGCATTGGAAGACAATGTTAAGCGCAAATGTACGCAGACAAAAATTGTTAATTATTTTTCCTCTAATTAAAAAAATACTTATCGTTGTTAGAATGTTTGTTTATTTTGTTATAAATAGTATGTATTAAACGTTTCTTTTAATAAATCAAATATTATATAAATCACGTTCGCTAATATAGACATTTCGATAATGTGAACCACACTTGGATTAAATTAGTTTACATTATCGAGCGTCTGCTGTATTTACAAAAATGGCAGTGTAGATAAAAAATTAAATAGCAAATAGCAGACAAGACATCATAAGGAACCACGCAGCAGACAACACATCAGAGAAATATATCTAATTGATCCGCAATGTCATTCGCTTTACCACATGAGCTATACAATGGAGAAAACTTTAAAATATTTGTTCTAGGGGTAGGCAAAATAGAAGGTATTCATTGTCTAGCATTCAAACGCGGGACAAGGAAATTAAAATCATTGCAATATATTACAACAATCAATACGATTGTGCAATATATCAGTCACTGCACTTAGCACGCCTCTACCTAAGACTTTGAAAATCGAAAGCTTCTTCTAAAGACCCTTGTGGATAGCCAATCGGTGGCTAGATGCCATTTTCCTTAAAGTAAAGGTACTACAAAAAACGCCGTTGGATATTAACGAGTTTGTCTACCCAGAAGCAGTAGGAGGGCTCCCAAATAATTGCCACATATTCAAGCTTCGATCTTACAAGTGAGTTATTTTTATTACGACACTTATACAGGGTGATTCATATCAGAGCTATATTTCTTTAATCGAACCTCCTGAATATTATTGCCTATTTGGATTCCTTGGACATTTTATATACATCTCTTCTAAGTCCCGCTATTATCCATTTTCCGTGTGGAGGATGTGAAGGTTAGAAAACAACTGAATATCCAGGCCGTTATACAACATACTGATATAGATTTTTCAACTTCTGTGGGCTTTTACTCCCATTAGTAAAACACATTAACCCATTTAGGGTTAACTTTGTAGTAGGTAAACGTATTGACTTTATATTCTAGGGTTATAAAGTACTCGTCGGAGCTTAAAAATGGTGTGTCACAAGACCCCCGTTTCAATATGATTTTTCTTCCAAGATGGCGCACAGCGGTTATCTTGACATTTTCATCTGACAATTTTACTCTAAAATATGGTATCCACAAATCAATTTCATTACCTCAAGTTTCAATTTTTTTAATTGATCCGTTCAAAAAATCAAAGGCGAGGGGAACATTAAAGAAAAGCACTGTATAACCTGATCGCCTTCCTAACCAAATCATATTTCAGTATCTACCTTTGGCATTTTCCCTTTAATTCCAGATTTACCGGTTATTTTACGATTTTTTTCACCGTTCGGTAGTAGCAGGCTGTGCATCTGAACGCTCAAAGGATTTATTGACTAAAAACACGTGACTGTGTATGTTTACCAAACAGAACAACAACAAAGGTTAATGATAATTATTTAAACAAAAACGTTCAAACCCTGATTTTTGTTTTTAATATGAACTGGAATGATGGGTGGTCTTTCATTCTAGTTTCATTCTGAATGATGTTGCTTGACAAACCTGTTCCAATGAAACTTACCTTCCCGTTCGAGTAATTTCTAATTCAAGGAGATCTGCATATTCATTAAGTTTTTACTCCATTCACTTATGACTATTTCGAAAAACCGCAAATTTTAGAAACCATTGGACTTCGCTCCTTTAGTTCAAGCTACTACCTTGCATGGTCAATTATTTACACCTCATAGCCATAGCCTCCTATGCTTTATAATGACAATCATATTCAATTGTTTCACAACCGCTTCTTTGTGCAGAATAACTTGTACTAATTCTCCCAAATAAATTTGGAATGCAACCCTATGGGCATAGTATTGGATAATCGTGAACAGTGCTTCTTCATTAGCTGGGGGTAATTCGTTTTATTTTTGGGTCATCTTAAGCACGTGATAATAATAATAATAATGATAATAATAACAATAATAATAATAATAATTCTTATTGTCACAAAATACAGGTAAATATTAAATATTATGCACAATAAATATAAAGCACCCAAACAAGCTTGCACTTGTGTTTGGGTCTGTTAAAAATAAAAACTAAAAGAACAGTCAGCGTATGAAAAGAAAAACGTTAATACTGTATAATTTGTTGAATTGAATTATTATGGTGACGTCAGGAAAAATATCCAGACAATTACGTCTTTTAAGTTTTGCATATGGAAATAAAACAACACGGTAGGTAGTTTTATATGACTTTATTGTTTTTCGAAGTATTCTCCACGAAGATTAATACACATCTGCATGCACTCGAACAAATTTTCAAATCACTTATTCCACTCGTTTGCTGGCAGATCCAAAACGGCATTTTTTACTGCGTCAACTGCTTCTTCTGATGATTGGAACCTTTGACCACGCAGTGGGAAAGTAAAGAAATCGTTAGGACTTAGATCGGGACTATATGGAGGATGGTCCAATAATTCCACGTTTTCTTCCGTTAAATTCTGCCTTGTTTTTTGGGCTGTGTGCGAGCTTGCATTGTCTGGGTGGAGGATGATTCTTCTTTCGGGGTTGATTTTTCTAAGCTCGGTGATGACTGTTGGTAATCAAATGGTGGTATACCAATCCTTAATAACAGTTCTTTGCTCATTAAGAGGATTTGTTGCAATATTGCCATGACACAAATGTCGCGACCATCTTTTTCGAAACACTTCGAGAACGGATGACTTTTGTTGGCTTTTCTTCACCTTGGAACACCCAAACAGTGTCTATCTTCAATGACGAGTTTGCGCACAGCATCGACGTTTTCCTGGGTGACTGCCGTTTTTAGTGCACCCACCCTGGGATCGTCGTTAAGACTCACCGGTCCACGTTTAAATTCGCCATACCAACGGGATATTGTCGACTGATGTGGCGCTTTGTTGCCGAAAACAGACAGTAACTCAGCAAGGCATTCTTGTTGCGATAATTGTCTCTTAAAGTTGTAATAAATTATGGAGCGAACATGTTCTCGGTTGAGTTCCATTTTTCTAATGACTTGGTGACACTTGGAAATTCACCGTAGTGAGAACACTGCAAATATTGTTGGGAAACTTTGAATTTAAGTTTACTAAAGAGTGATGTTAAGATTCAGTACTGACGTTCGATCCGCACGGCCTACTATGTTTCTATATGCAAAACTTAAAAGACATCCCTCATATAAATAAAGTAAAAGTATGGATGTTTATGTAAATAAAATATTATTGATTTTGATAATGACTTTTCATATCTAAATTTTCGTGGATGGAGCACCTTGGTTGTTGTAAAATTCTTTTTTTTAGATCTATTTGATTCAATTACTTTTAATGACTCTGGTATGAAGTTATAGAATTTTGATCCCAAGAAAAACAGAGATCGTTGTGTAATGGGTTTTGATGTTTGTGGAATACACATTGAATTTTGATTGAATCTTGTTCGGTAGTTATGATTATCATGAAACATAAATTTTGATCTACTGATGTGTGCGGCAATTCCACAGCAGTAGTGTATGAAATCGAATCCTGTATATTGGAGAATACTGATGGAACATAAGCCTCTTAACACTTTTGCTCTACGTGTCGAGATTTACAACATGCCACTCAAAAAAATCTCAAAATCTCCATAATGACTCTTCGGCATTATTCGGGTAACGTGTGAGCGCTCATCTCTTGAGCAAGAAATCAAATACATTCTTGTGACCATGTTGACTTTCCTACAACAATATTCAAAGGACTCTTCTTTGTTTCAGGTACCTCGACATAGAGATCTTCATGTAGACATCACGAGGAAGCCTCTAAAATGCAGCTGATCTGGCACATTTACTCTGCCATCATCCTCCTACACCTGGCCGGAGAAGCAACCTCGTCATGTTCGACGTATTGCTCCTGCAAGTGGAAGAACGGGAAACAGACAGTCGAGTGCCCGAACAGGAACATGTCGGACATACCTGACGGGTTGGATTCCGAGACCCAGGTGTTGGACTTCAGCAAGAACAGGGTGGGCAAGTTGACTAAGGACCTCTTTTTGAAGAAGCAGCTGATCAATCTGCAGAGGCTGTACATGTCAGAGTGTCGAATAAAGGCAGTTCATCGAGACGCATTCAAAGGTACTTAACTCTTACCTCACACGAGACTAGCGAGGAACTATTATAAGGACAAAACTTTTATTATTGTTTTTTTGATGTTACACGATATCGACATCACGAAAAATTATGTCACTTGGTCTGTCTTTTGATGAATTTTTGAAAGAACTTCGTAAGTTTTAAACATCGATCGAAGCAGCGACGAAACTGTAAGGAAGGAACAGTAACATAATAACATTAAAATCATCCAAACTTCGTGTCTTCGCTTTTCAAGCGATCCTTGTCCTCTCAGAAAAGAACGTAAGTTTTGAAAGTTGTAGGGGAAGCCGTGTTGTAAATGTTGCAAATTTGGTATTAGTCAAAGTCCCTTTAGGAGCTTTTGATGTCAGTAATACAACACACCTACCATTATAAATAGAACGCTCATCAGTTCCAGTCACCTCCACTAAATCCTATACTTACGGCTGCACACCTCCACTCTCCACTCCCAGTGCTGCGATCGTCCCACCACCCGTAACTTGACTGGTACAGGTACAAGAAAGTCATAGGCGTGCGACGTATATTTTACTATGGGTTGGTATAAATTCCAGTAGTGAGTTTAGGAATATATGATACATTGTTTTTGATTCATAAACAAGTTTAACATTGTAGTCTCTATATCTCACATGAAATAAGTTGCTCTGAGTTATTTCTTTTGAGCTATAGTTCATATGGCGTTAGGCCTGGAAGCAAACCAGACATAACCTAAGTAATGACAGAATTGGATGAGAATCAACATAGTCAAGCTACTTGACCTCAACTTTCTATTGAATTATACAGGGTGTTAGGGAAATAATATTCGTATTTTTAAGAGGTGATTCCTTGCATTATTCTAAGCAAAAAAGTTCATTATAACCGATGCCGAGAATCAAGTGTTTCGGGGCAAAAAGATGCTAAAGTTATTTCTTTTTAGTCATTTAATAAATTAATTTTGCACCTTAATAAATTGAATTCATAGCGTAAAATGTATCAATACATCTATTTATCAATTAGCTGTCTCTTACAAAATAATTTTCTTGCTTATTAAATACAATTTTCCGAAGAAAAACAGACAAACAAAATCTCTCACACAACTGGCAACGTCGTACTCCACCTGCACTGCATGTATCATCGCATGCTGTGTGATTACTAATACATTTAACTGTAAGTTTATGTGATTTACGGATGTTGGTTTCTTTTTCTTTTTTCGTGCATCGCATTGTTTCAAATAAGTGACTGGTAATCGTGGGGATTGGTGGTGTGTATCGGCAGTACCGATAAGTGATGCCCTTTTCAAAGTAAATGTACTGTACTGAAAGAGCTATTAAATAAAAAATATTAGCCACAAAAAATTGCGTAAAAGTATTCAATAATTCAAGGCATATTTTCAACAAAAATATAATACAAACGTAAACAATTCGATGAATCAGTTGCGGTCGTCGTGCGCTCGTAACGCGGTTGCGTTGCAGCGTTGCCAAATGTTTGAGAAAATTTAATCATCTACTACTCACTTTCCTCAAAAACGATTGATTTTTGGACATAAGTTATAATGAACCTTTTTGCTTAGAATAATGCAAGGAATCACCCCCTAAAGTTACGAATATTATTTCCATAACACTGTATAGTAAAATAATAGGTTTGCAGGTGAACGTGAGACAGATGATCTTTTTGGCTTTAGTGGCACATAGGAGCACTTTTATTTACATGTTTCATGAATTTGCAAATCCTCTAATGAGTGACTGGGCTTATTTGCAAATAACTCAATAAAAAGAGTTCCGGTCTCAAGGGTCAATGCTTATGATCGAAAGAAGAGAATGCTCGTATACCATGCACGAAATGTGGCAGCTAGAAGAAAAGGTACGTGCTTCCCATTTAATTCAAGTCCTGCGTTAGTATTGGAAGGACTTTTACCTATCAAGCTCATTGTTGTAGTGTAAGTTTGAAAATCAACTTTTCAAAATTTCCGTGGTTTCCTTTCCTTTTCTTGATCAAGCTCCTTTCACATTATTATGAAAATTTGCTGTTACCGACACCATGATTTCGACAAAGTTTCAGGGATGAATGTTGGTTTGGTTATCTTCAAAGCTGCTTCATGGTATAAATGGGACATCTTATTTCGATCCAAAAAGTAAAGACTGGCAACGTGGTAATGTGCGTTCGTTGATATAACTTGGTTGTGAATTGCAGCATCTGCTACTACTATGTTTTGACAAAAAACAACAGACAAACATCAGATACAAATACTCTTGGGGCTTTGCGTACATATCAGCGTGTCCCAAGGTCTTACTTTTGATTGATCTGAAATAAAAAAACGAAGAAAAACCCTGCACAGATGTTTTGTACGTTTTGGCAACTCATCGACATCGTCTAGGCTTGGCCTTAAGTCAGGACAACAAACGAAAGCATAGCAACTAAATTAGCCACAATTTTTACTTTAGTTTCCTCATTTATGTCGCCGTCAAACAGAGATAAGGCATACACCTCTTTTGTCAAATACCATAGTTGTTGGTAGAGCTTTTCTAAAGCTGCTTTTGGAATGGTCTCTTCAATTCTTTCGTGAGCCTTCATTGCGTTTGAAAAGCATAAATCCTGGTTAGGTGCTTTTACCGCTAAAGTGCATTGCAACCACGGTTCCAAGTATGTTGTAACGATGAACAAGCAGATATTCAACCGAGCTGCCATTCTTCGGTTTAGAAAGTTTGAGCTGGGAACTTAGTAACGCTATTTCTAATGAAAAGATTGCTCTGGCCATGCATCGAGTTTGATGCATGGCGTCTGGCGGTCGAATCTTATTTTTTTTTTGTGTATCTCCGCCAAGGAATATTATTAAAAGTTCTATTGATAGTCGTCTCTAGCAGTTTCTTTGGTTAATTCATGTCGATAAAATTGTAGCAGCTTGTCTGTCTCTGAAATATTCAGGCATGATAGCTGTCTTTTCTCGAGATCCACACTTTTTCAGCCCTTGCGAAACTTTTTAAGCATTGGAATGTCAGGGCTTGTAGTTGCCTTGGTAGATCTTTGATTCAAACACGCCTTTTAACACCGATTCGTAGACGTGATGTCGGCAAGCAAAAATAAGCATTTCTTTATCAAGCTTTTGTTGGAGGTGTAGCGTATTTGAAGCGGTGAATCTGAACATTATCTTCAAGATTACAGTCAACAATAGCATCCCAAACTGCCTGAGCCTGCTCGGTGCCTAAAGAGATATCCAATTTGGGCATAGCGATATCAATACCAAACAGACTGTCCAAGTTCGTAACAAACTCTTGACGTTGCTGAAACACTTGTGTTTTGCTAGCATTTTTTGCAAATCTCTAAAAGCTTCGTACAAGGTAACTAGTTTCTTAACAAAGTTAGGTGGAGATTTGGTCGGTATACGTGCCCTTTCCAACTAAATAATGCTCTGATGCTTAATTTCACTCCCCTGATATAATAGAGCAAAACTGGTACTTGTCTATTGGAGGGAAGCTTTAAACCAGTAATTTGGTGCTCAACATCCCGTATTAATAATATTCCCTTTTTCGAACTGCGTAATTCCTCCGATACGTTAACTGAATGAAAACAATTCGTTTACTAATAGAACAAAGGAGCACTGCAGCATGTTAGCTGGCTAATATGCAAGTTTTCACATATTCCAACGCAACTCTGCACGGGTCGACCTAGTTCTGGGTATACAAAACATACTACTTGCAATTGTTTTGACATTATTCAAGCAAAATGAGAGAACATGCGTTTGAAAAAAAAATATAATTTTTTTGAGACACACTGGTATATAGTACTTTATCTGAAGTCACTTGAAATAGCATAAAAACCGGTCGGCGCGTCCTTTGTAATTTCATGACGTATCATAGGCGTGCGGTCATTTATTTAGAACGATAATAATAATGTTTTTATATCACAATAAATGGATTTTACTATCTTCTTATTTTTTTGATTTGGGATAAAAAATACTTATATTGGGAGTTTAATTTATGTTGACTGAAAGTTAAGAAATGGAAAAATTACAGAATTCCAACGTTTGACATAGGCAAATATTTACATAGCAGGTAGGTATATAAAAAGGTATATAAAGACTTACATTATACGTATTTATATATCATCCTCGCCTTCGGAGCTGTCGCTAGAGTCATCTTGTAGAGGAATTACAACGGGATTTACAGGAGCCAAAACACAATATTCATTTTCTTTTTCAATAATATGCCTAGAACACTGCTTCCATAGGTCTGTGGCAGCAATATGAGATACTGCATCTCTTATTGTGGCCAATAGCGATTCACTTAATTGAGGGGTCTCATTATGTTTTCTTACCTTTTTTTTAAAGCAGCCCAGACCAACTCAATCGGGTTAAAAATGCAGTAATAGGGAGGTAGACGTAATACTTCATGGCCATTTTGCTGAAGCAGATTGTCAACAACATACTCTTTTTCAAATTTTTGTCTTTTAATAAGATCCAATAATATGGCTTTGGTTGATTTTTGTGGTATTTCCATTCCCTTATCCTTCATGAAATCAATAATTTCTTGTTTTTTTGTGCCTGTATTTGGAATTTTGTTTTTCTGTCGGGAATGGTATGGCGCATTGTCCATAATAATCACTGAATTTGGGGAAATGTTTGGTATTAACTGCTGCTCTATCCGCTTTTCAAATAAGTCAAAGGTCATGTCCTCATGATAGTCGGCACATGATTCTTAGATATTTTTGGCAGATAACAGCAAGGCACTAGGTATAAATCCATTTTCACTGCCAGCATGGAGAATAATGATTCGTTTTCCACGGTTGCATGGTGCATTTAAAATGCACTTGTTGCTGTCGTCAACCCAGCCGTACTGCACAACATCATGGGTATCATACCACGTTTCATCCAGGTAAATCAGATTTCTTTTCTGCTCTCTATAGATTTTAACTTTGTGCAAAAATTCTTGGCGCAATTCAACGATTCGAGACGACTCCATAACCACCATTCTTTTATCTAATTTTTTGTATTGAAAACCACACAGTTTTACAATACAGTGCAGTGAGTCTAAGCATTTGTAATTATAAAAATCTTCAGGATAATCTTTTAATTTATCCCGTATCATTTCCAACGCGGGCACCAAATTTTCTTTATAAAATCCGTATATTATACGACGAATATCTTCTTGAAAACCCACGTCTATTCTTTTTAATTTTTGCCCTATGCGCTTTCTGTGGAAGGAATGGTTGACTACATCTCCCCTTTTTATAACCTGATAAATGGTAGACCGACTGATTTTTGTCAGGATACAAATTCTGTTTGAAATTTGATTTTGCGAGGAATCTGGATTTTCGTTTTTCAGACAATCATACATATTTAGGATTACTCTTTGGGTCTGTTCCTCTAAATCTTTATGAAAGAATTCTGCCTGCACAGGTTCATCAACCATCTCCTCGTGGCTTGGAGCATTTTCCCAAGGTCTCCAAAGAGCCATATTTAGGACACACAAACTAATAAAATCTATGAAAAAATACGGACAGACTAAAGAAGACACGTTTATTCACCGCTACACGGCACTGGCTAAACTGTTTCAATTTTCAGTAGCCACCTGCACTTGTTCGGAGCTCTGAAATACACGCTTTCTCATTGGCTATGTCCACGCATAGGCGTGCTTTACTCCACGTGGACCGGTGAAACTGCATTTGATCTTATACGGGGGATATTTGCTGCGAAATTTGGCGATTTTTGCAGCAACAGAGCGTGTTAAATATAGATATATAAAACGCACACGGTATTTCACAGTGTTTCAAGTGACTTCAGATAAGGTATACATATATTCCTTATAAATCTTACCCCACTGTCTTGATTTGCATTTATACCTACTAAAATGAAAAGTGATCCTCACCTAATGCCACGTTTTTCTCTTTCAGGCCTTTCTAACCTGGTCGAGCTGGATCTTTCAAGGAACTTTATAGAGACTATCCCAACTGGCGCTTGGATAAACTGTCCCTCGGTAATGAGGTTATCTCTCAACGAGAATCCTATCACTACCTTGAAAAGGCTGGCCTTCAACCACCTTCCCTACCTAACCGCTCTCGAACTGAGCAACTGTGCTGTTGAAGATATGGAAGAAGACGCCTTCCTAGGTTTGCATACGCTGGAACGGCTCACTATTGATGGGAACAAGTTGCAAACAATACCGGGGAGGAAAACGCTGCCCGAAAATTTAAAAGGTAAGATTTGTGATCTTCAGTTGCTTACTAAGTGTGGTAGTCGGTGGATATGAGACCGCAGGGTGAGGTTCTTGGTTTTTGGATGCAAGGCGGTAGGGGTTTGGGCGCCACCTACTTTAAAAAACTAGGAGATGAAATAACAAGGAGACACAAACTCAGACACACAGACATTTATCGAACAAAAAAATTAAAATAAATTAGGAAAGTTCTGGAGGACAGGCTGAGAAAAGTATTTCGTATTACCCCCCTAGCTCAAAAATTTCAAACTAAAAACTACTATCCCTGAGTGGCAACTGAGGGCAGGAAGACTCATACGGGTTTGTTCGGAAAGTAATAGGACTGAGTCGATTTAAAAAAAAATTATTGAACCAATCGATACAATTCTTTAAAAATCTTCAAAATGGGCTCTTTCTGCGTCGATGCAGCGCTGCCAGCGCGATTTCCAAGCATTGAAGGCGTCACGGAAGGCGTTTTCCGGAATAGCCTTGAGAGTATCGTTTTCACTTTGGATTTGCTCATTCTTCCCTTTTTTGGGCGAGGAGACGCCGTCGTGTTCCACTCGGAAGATTGCCTGTTTGTCTCGGGATCATACTCAAAGATCCACGACTCGTCACCTGCGATTACGTTATTCAAAGATTGGGGGTCACTTTCACACATGTTCAAATTTTCTTGACACACTTCCACTCGCCGCAATTTCTGGTCGTCAGTGAGCACTTTTGGGACCATCTTCGCGCACACCTTGCGCATGTTCAAATGCTGTGTCACAATGTCATGAACCACAGATTTTGGTAAATTTAACAAATGGGCAGTTAAACGAATACTTAGTCAACGGTCTGAGTTTAAAAGTTTGCGCACACGGGTCACATTATCGGCGTTTGTCGAAGTCGAAGGTCCTCCAGCGCGGTCTTCATCAGCGACCTCTTCCCGGCCCTCCAAAAAGGCATAGTGCCACCGAAATACACCACTTTTTGCTGAAGCAACACCTAGGTAAGTCTGCTTGATCATATCAAACGTCACTGTCGCAGATTTACCGAGTTTCACACAGAATTTAAACGGACAACGGACAAACCCTATATATTACTCTAAAATAGGAGCGTAGAACCCAAAGGCAGAACCGGATGGTAACACCGGATGGTAGAATCCTAAATAGAAAAAAATTACTTGCTGGAAAAAACTCTAAATCACGATTTGACTACTGATCCTCCCTTTTAAGTTGTTTCTAAGAATTAAAGATTTAACGTGGAACCATTTAGTCTTTAGCTTATATTAATTCAAAAATTTAAAATTATAACAAATTTGTTGTTCAATCACGGTATACAAGGAAGATCATGATTGCACTAGCAATATCGAAATTTTCAAGTTAGCCTGAACTAAATTACGTTAATAAGATACCTGTAATTATACATGAGGACCCGGAGGTAAAATATTTCACGTCCTCCCAAAGCTTATAGGTGAAGCAATTAAAATCTTACTTGAGAGCCACAGGAATATTTTTCACCGTGAGCATGTCTCACTAAAATTTTAGTAAATATACTAAGTGACATATAAATCCGAACACCCAGTTTAAATGGTTTTATTTTAATAAAATTTTGTATAAGTACTTAATGAAGCATAATAAGTAAATGATAAAAATTTCAAAATGATTGCACTGCTTTAAAGCCCTTTGACCTTTAATAATGTGTGGATGCACCCTGATGTGCTACGCATTCTCCAACGCGCCTAGGCATGTTTCTGATCAGGTGGTCAATGTCCTCCTGTGGTATCTCATTCCAGGCAACCACCAACTCCTCTCGAAGTGCTTCTAGAGTCTGAGGAGGACGTTCCAAATTGAGCAATCTCCTACCCATCATATCCCACACGTGCTCAATTGGGGATAATTCAGGAGATCTTGGTGGCCATGGTAACAATGTGACATCATTATGTTGAAAGAAGTCTATTGTGACTTTTGCAACATGTGGTCGGGCATTATTTTGTTGGAAAGTTGGATCTACCAGGGTGTCAAGATAGGGTAAAAGATGGGGTTCTAGAACTTCGTGGATATAACGCTGCTCGATCATGTTACCTCTGGTGAAGATTAAAGGTGACCTGGCACCATAAGCTATAGCACCCCAAAACATAACTTCAACAGTGTGATGAACATGTCTTTCAACAAAAAACTGTGGATTTCTCCTTTCACCACGTCGCCTTCTAACCCTGGCACGACCGTCGTGCATGCCTAAACAAAATCGAGACTCGTCACTAAAGCCCATACTGTTCCATTCCTGATCCCAGAGTGACCGTTGTCTGCACCACTCAAGGCGATGACGTCGGTGTTCTCGAGCTAAAGGGAGGACCCAGTGCGGCCGGTATCAAAACAAGCCAAAACTTCTCATTCGTCGGTAAACACTTCGCATGCCAATGGGTCTTCCGTGTTCTGCAAACCATTCATTTGCAATAAACCTGGTAGTGGAGAAACGGTCTCTTAAGGCCAATAATTTTAGGCGGCGATCTTCACGCTCTGTTGTTCTACGGCGGCGTCCAGTGCCCCTTGCTCTTTACGTACGGCCTTCTCGAAGCCATGCCTGACAACACCTAACCACAGTGTCTACACTTCTTTGCACTCTAACTGCAATTGCCCGAAAAGAAAGTCCAGCTTCCCGAAGCCTCACTATACGGCCCCTATCAAACTCACTAAGTTGACGAAATCGTACAGGTCTCCGTACTCTAGGTATCGTAACCGATCGTAAAGGATGTCAACAACCAAAATCCGCCAACGTTGATTCTTTGTGCGGCTGAAATATTCATTTTTAGAGCGTTAGTGAATTAAAAAGAAAGCAGTATAAAAACCGGAATGTCCAACTGATAAGGCTGAAAATTTTTTCACTTGTTACTTACAGTAAGATAAATACATTCACCAACTTTTATTAAAATAAAACCATTTAACCTGGGTGTTCGGATTTATATGTCACTTAGTATATATAACTAATATCAAAAGCTACCGCCATATAAAAATACTACTATATTATTCTCAGTGAAATTCAAAAAATATCTTTTTTTTATTACTACTAAAAAGGCTGATGAATTATTAGTTTTTGACGAATTCCATATTGACCTAAAGAATGGGTAATTAAATGGTTAAATTATAACACTAATGTTACATAAGAACGCCTAAACTGGCACAAATAGTAATTTCTGAACGAAGTGGTTGTGTTTTCAATTTGTATGAAATTAAGACAGGCCTAGCAAAGTAGAGACAAAAATCATAATTACTTTGAACAATAAGAGGATTCACACAGATAGGGAACTGCTCCTCCCGGCCGTGAATCCCACTCATATTCGCCTTGGAGTAACCCTGCAGGCGGTTTCCCTCTATAGAATTACAAATGTGTCTTGGAGAAAAAGGCTACTTACCAGCTCGATGGTTGAGTGTAGCTATTTGCACGATTAAATCCCCAAAAGGGTGAGAAAACGGCTCCGATGAAAAAAAACACTAAGGGGGCCGATTTCTAGTAAAAAAACTACACCACCACCCTAAACACTGCAACTCAGTGTGTGAACTGTTTCACAGAATCAAGCAGTGGGCCGCAGAAAATTCCTACACCAGAGTACCGGAAAAAGCACCAAGTCACCTTCAGCTCTCGTATCTACTGTAGACAGAAATTATAAAAAATTACCTCCAACGAGATGGAAGGTGGAATACGATTTTCTACCTTTAAATTATTAGACTGGCAGAAATGGTTTGTTATAAAAATGAATTCTTTGTGTTTAAGATCGTCTATAAAATTACTATCCTAAATGAGATAAACGAAGCAATAATTCACTTTATCACGATGTGGCTAATTTCTAGTCGACCATGAAAAGAAACTGTAACAAGTGGCATATTCAAAATCTACTATAAGAACTGACACTGGTGTCCAGACTCCGTATTTAGAAATGGAGATCACTGTTTGCGTCTATCGAACAGGCTGGCGTGCGGCACGTAGCAATCAGTGGAATAGGATACATGCTGACGAAGACACTTAAAAGTATTGAAATGCATGCAGCTCGCAGATGCTCATTTGCTCAATGGAGAGAGCTGCTGTGCTAGCTTCTACATGCGACTGTGTCACCAGTTGCATTGGGAAGAGGTAGAAATGAAGATAAAGCCATGCACAGAGTAAAGTTGCACGTTTATATATTATTTAACTTTTTCCGCAGTCAGATGTGTTATATCAGGTATTTGCAGAATTAACAAAATTGTATTGGTCTTGAAGAATCTATATCACGAAAAATCTGGCAGAGAAATGCAGTCAAAAAATCTTAAATAACCTCAAATTTCAGCTTCCCTTTAGATATGAGCAATGATTTCATAACTTTACTGTGATGACACTGGAATAGGGCAGGCTTCACTTTTATCGGAGGATGTCTAGCGTCTCAATCATGATCAGAATTAAATTACTGCCCAAAATGAGTATCCGATCAGAAATCAATATTAAGTTATCTCCGATTATTTGGTTTTTGTCGTCTTCAAATTTTATTTCTGACGCTAAGTGTCTTACTTCTCACGAGTGAGCGAAAAATTGTTGTGATTACGGATACTTCAGAGCTTCCTGACCTTTCTGGGGTCTGTTCGTGATTTCAGGTTTCAGTTCACCAGAATTTTACTACAAACTGCACAGAAGATATCACCAGCTTTATATAACTCAATCGTATGATGGAAAAAATGCATCAAACAGGAGCACCTGCTCTCTAAGAAGCTATGTTTTGTATTCCCATGCTCCACAAATTGCAATTTGTTCTACATTGTTTTTGTTGACAGTGATTCTTATAATTATTGTATTGTTAACTAGCTACTTTATAATAATATAAAAACTCGATATTCTGTTTGAGTCACGTAACAAGTGTTGACAAGTCCTCAAATAATCTTGTATCACGGATTTTAATCCTATAACCTGAAATTATGTAGTAGTATACTTTTACTTTTTCCATTATACTGGGTGGCGCATCGAAAACGAAACAGATGCATTTACTGGCAGCTCAGCTTTTTTTCTTTGGAAAAACGCTCAGACCCGTCGATTTTGTTTTCGAGGGAGACACAAGTTTGGCAAAAAATCGTGCAGCCCTCTGGGCGGGGGTGACACCAACCCTAAAATCTTAAATGGAAAGTGGAGTCGAGTGATACCTTATTTTAAAGGTCTTCCAATTCCCTTTATAATGATATAAAGTTAATGTACTTCAGTTCAGTAGTTTTGACGATTTATTGATTTAAAGCTTAAAGTAGACTTTAATAGGTAATCTGATATACTACTGTACTACTTTCAGAAGAAATTTGACTAAAAGAATTTACTTAATAACTAAATGCTTTTTTTTCACTACGCTCATGGTTTGTCTATCATTTTGTTGTTGTTGTTTTTCTTTATGTGGCAAAAAGTTATTTCTTGAAGAAAGATAAGGAAATACCTCGTACTTATTTTAAATAGGAATTTAGTACATAGTTTGCGATTGATTTGACCAAACTTTGTTGATAAAATAACTTGTAACGCTTTATTATATAAATTAACCATGGTATATTCCACAGCAGAAAGAGTTGAAATTATCGAAATATTTTTCGAAAATAATCAGTGCGCTAATAGAACAGCAGAAATATTTAATGAGCGGCATGAGAACAGTAACGGGCATCTAAAATATGTTCTAGAACTTGTAGCTAAATTTCAGGAAATTGGCTCAGTCGCAAATAAAAAACGCAACATTGAAAATCCCATAAGGAATGAAGCAATAGAAGTGGGGGTTTTAGGGCAAGTTTATGTAGATCCTGCGTTAAGTACCCGCAAATTGGAGACTTTGTGTGGTGTTAGTCGACGTACTGTCCAACGGATTCTAAAGGCCCATATTTTTCATCCGTATAAAATTTTCCTGGGACAAGAACTTAATGAAGACGATTTTGATCGGCGATTACAATTTTGTGAAGATATGAGTGAACGAATTATAAACGATGAACATTTTCTATTCAACACTTGCTTTTCCGACGAATGTTCATTTTTCTTAAATGGCGTAGGAAATCGTCATAACTACCGATATTGGTCCGATTCTTATCCCAAAATTTATCATGAGGTTCATACACAGCAGCCACAAAAATTAAATGTTTGGGCTGGTATTTTTGGCGATCATTTAGTTGGTCCTTTTTTCTTACCTGTAAATTTGATCGGTGAAACGTATTTGGAAATACTGGAAGACGCCATAGATCCTGCATTAACAGCCATAATTAAAAATCAGAATGATCGGCGGTACATTGCGAATAGGTTGATGTTCCAACAGGATGGTGCCCCCCACATTACGCATTACGTGTTCGACAATATTTAGATCAGACGTTTCCAGATCGATGGATTGGTAGAAGAGGTGCCATTGAATGGCCCCCAAGATTGCCAGATTTATCACCTTTGGATTTATGTGTGTGGAGTCATTTAAAAAGCAAAATCTATGCTACTCAGCCAACATCATTAGAAGACCTACGACAAAGAATTGTGAATGAGTGACTTTAAATTACTCCTCAAATATTGCAAAATGCGCGGCAACGTTTTGAGCAAAATCTTTATTATTGCATGGAGAGTCATGGCGGCCATTTCCAACATTTACTTGCCTAACGGGTCCAGTTCATTCTTCATTTTTAAATTGCTTTGCTGCCAAACGTATTGATCTCCACTAATGATGATGTGTTAGTTTTATTTAATCTTTAAATCAATAAATCTTCAAAACTACTGAACTGAAGTACATTAATTTTATATCATTATAAAGGGAATTGAAAGGTCTTTAAAATAAGGTATCACTCGACCCACCTTTCCATTTAAGATTTTGGGGGTGGTGTCACCCCCACTTAGGGGTGATTTTTGCCAAACGTGTGTCCCCCTCGAAAACAAAATCGACGGGTCTGAGCGTTTTTCAACAAAACTGAGCCGCCAGTAAATGCGTTTGTTTCGTTTTCAATGCGCCACCCTGTATAAGAACAATAACGTCATAGAATGAATAAATATATGGTTCAATCCACAGGAGGAGAATGCCTGTACATGGATCAGTTGATGTTCTAAATAGTTCCAAAATCAAAATAAAAAAGGAACCGAAAAATGTACCTTTTGGCATTTAATAATAACTAGGTAGCCTCGAAAAGCCTTTCCAATGAGGTACATGCTTCGCCACCAATCATTTGATGAAATTCCTTACAACAAATATTAAACATATGCACGAAGATAAAGTGTATCAATTTATCTGTAGGATACCAAAACCATTGTAGTTTATGTTCACAAATTTCTAAACTTTATCAGCAACCATCCTTCATATCTAGTAGATTGCACTAACAGAAACCATTCATCTTACAGCTGTGTTAAGTCAAGTACGAAAATCTACAAGCAAGCCACTTCGCATTAGTATTCCACCCACACATGTTTTTTTTGGCCAAACCTTGAATTAGCCCCCTAAAACGTCCAGAACCGAGGACATTAACAAGGCAGCAACGATGCCAGTTTCAAAGACGAATCTACCGGATAATTTCATAGATAAATAATGCCTAATTGGGGTATACATTGTGCAAATATGTTATTTCACGAACAATGTAGTAGCGAGGAGTTCTGTGCTCGCTTGCCTCCCGACAAGAAGGACCGTTGTTTGCATTCGGGCCGTGACTTGGACTCGGACTTCAACAGGATCTGCATATTGTATGCGAATCTCGGAAACGGTCAACGGAACAGATTTGGTTTAGGGATACTTGTGCAGCAACTAGAGTACCTCCGCATTGGGATGCAGAATGTCAATTTTTAGTCACTATGTACCTTCCTGTAGGTAATTAGAGTAAATGAATGGTCTTGTGTGCTTGGTTTTTCATCAAAAGCTACAGTTATGACTGCAGATATAACATGACAGCATCTGTTGCTAGATGAGTAGAGATGGTAGGTTCTACGTCTAAAAAATATACGGAGTCGTGCATACGTGCCTAAGCAAGAAACTCGGGCAAGTATTAAGAGATTTTTAGAAAAGGTTATTTGGTATTTATAGCGGCTGTCATTGAAAGTAAGATAATAAAGCATTCATTTAGCATAAGAGTTACATATAAGTACACATTTGCCTTATTACAATAGTAGAAATAGAAAAAAATCATTGTGCTTTTATATGCAAAAATTGAATAAAAAGTGTAAAACTGCGAATACAAATACAAGGGGTACTGATCGTTTTAGATTAAAAGCTAGACAGAGATAAAGCTTAATGTAGTAAAATGTAAAAAAACAAAACAAAACAGGTATAAATAAAATTTAAGGTGAGTAAAACCGGGCTAAAATGTGCAAAATTAAAATAAACAGAATACAACTAATTACTAACACTTATCTTAACAAGTTTTCTTAGGAGCCGCTTGAACCGGTTTAGGTTACACTGATCAACAGCCAAAAAATATCCTAAATAAAATCAACAAAATATTACTATTTTTAATGTGCTAAAACCGGAATGAAGCTTATTTTTTCAATATTAGTTCAAGTTTTAGAGATACGGTAATTATATGTGTTCCTGCTGTGACAGTGTTAATATACTGTAATTCACAAGAATGCACGTGCTACATTTTTATATTCGGCAAGGAAAGATGATGTAATCGGCATGATTGTGTTACGTTATACAAATGTGTACATTATATTGTTTTATATTAGCCATTTTTTCCTCAGTTGGCTGACAGCGTTCATGCAAGATGTCTCGAAAGTGTGTAAACAATCCAGATCAGTTTTGTTACGTGTGTGGTGATGGGACTTTTGCGTCTCAGAGACGGTCTATTACTCCACTAATAACAAAGGCATATCAGCTTTATTTCGGTTGTAAACTAGGTGATCAAGACAAACAGTGGGCACCCCATATCTGCTGTAATACATGTGCTTCAAGTCTGAGGAGCTGGTTAAATGGCAAAAAACGGTCTATGCGCTTTGCTGTCCCAATGGTTTGGAGAGAGCCTACAAATCATATTAATGATTGTTACTTTTGCATGGTACCTTGTGTTGGACAAGCCACAGGTATATCCAAGAAAAAAAAAAATCGGTTATTAACTACCCAAACATACCATCTGCGATGAGACCTGTGCCTCACAGTGACGAAAATCCTATTCCAAAACCCCCAGAATCCTACACTTGCGAATCAGAAAACGAATCAGATCATGGCGATCGAGTGATTCGTCAGGACGAAGATATGCCATCAACGTCAAGAGATCCTGATTTTACACCGAGCACGTCATGCCACCTACCGCACAAAATAACACAGTCAGAATTAAATGATCTTGTAGGAGATTTAGAACTTCCGAAATGTAAGGCAGAGTTACTTGGATCAAGACTGCAGCAGTGGAACTTGTTAGAAGACGATGTTTCGGTATGTGTTTTTCGTAAACGCCACAAAGGCTTAGAACCATTTTTCAATATGGAGAATAACTTGATTTTCTGCAGTAACATTAAGGGCTTACTGGCGGCTTTAAATATAAACTATAACCCAGAAGAATGGAGATTGTTTATAGACAGTTCAACATTGAGTTCAAAGGCAGTGTTATTGCATATTGGAAATATTTTACCATCTCTTCCTGTAGGGCATGCAGTTCACATGAAAGAATCATATGACAATGTGAAGTACCTATTGACATGCATAAAATACGATGAGCACCAATGGCATATTTGTGGCGATTTGAAAGTTGTTCCACTTTTACTTGGGCTGCAGCTAGGCTACACAAAGTTTTGCTGTTTTTGTGTGAATGGGACAGTCGGGCAAAGGCACTTCATTACACCAGACAAAACTGGCCTGTTCGTCAATTCCTAGAGCCAGGTCAATAAATTGTACAAAATTTATTACCACCACTGCATATCAAGTTGGGCCTAATGAAAAACTTTGCCAAGGCATTAAATACAGATGGGTCAGCTTTGCAATACCTGCGTCTGAAATTTCCAAGACTAAGTGAGGCAAAGGTTAAAGAAGGAATTTTTGTTGGGCCACAGATTCGAAATATTTTGAAAGATACACAGTTTGAAAACACTTTAACAGGTATTGAAAAAACTGCTTGGAATGATTTCCGTCTGGTGGTCACTAATTTCTTGGGAAATAGAAAAGCTGACAACTGTAAAACCTTTGTCAAAAATATGCTGTCATCGTATCAAAAGATGGGCTGTAATATGTCTCTTAAGATACATTTCCTACACTCACACCTGGACTTTTTTCCTGACAATTGCGGAGCCGTAAGTGATGAGCACGGCGAACGTTTTCATCAGGATATTTCAACAATGGAAAAAAGGTACCAGGGAAAGTGGAATCCTTCCATGCTTGCAGACTACTGTTGGACTCTTGGTAGAAATGCTCCAGAAACTATCCATAAAAGAACAGCAAGAAGACAGCACATATAGTAATTCTTATAAGTATATGAATCTTGTTATTTTTTTTAATATATCCTTAAAAATAAAAAGTTTTTTTCTAAACCGCAACTAATTTTTTTATTTCATTGTCAATTTTGGATTCAGCGCCCCAAAATTAACAAAGAAGTGCACTTTTCCCACAAGATACAATTAAAAAACTAAAATTTGTTATCCAGTGTATCACTGTTTTTTATTATCATAGGTAACTTGATAAATTCCGATAATCCTTTATATAAAACCGAATTGCATCGTTCTAACAAAATAAAATCTGTACGATTTCTCGTATGATAACCATGTATATCGCTAAAGACCTTCAATCTATCACATAAGTAGTTAGGTAAAAAATTATGTTCAACTTGGAAAATAAACAAACACACATTAAACATAACCGTTTGTTTCACAGACAACGTATTTAGAACACTCAACAAACATTCATTTGGCGTATACCAGTTACACTTCAAAATCTGTCCCATACCTCTGTTTTGTATTTTCTCCATTTAATATGGATACCATTCTACTTCTTATTGAACTAGCTAGAGCATAAGCTCAAGACTAACACAGCGAGAGGTACATTAAGATAACATCTGATCCAGCATAGGCGATGAAACAGTAACCGTAAAGTATCTAATTAATAGAACAGGCAAGTTGCTACCTTTCTACTGATTATTTCCAAATATTTCTGGTTGGTCAACGATATTCTCGTCCACAGACTTATGTGAATGATATACAGAATTACAGCTTATATACTAGAATAACGCACAAATGGGTTAGCATTTTACAGCTGCGTCTTCGGTTTCTTTTGTACCAGAATCCGCCTAGCTCATCTACTAATATATAGTGTGCATTCAGCTCTTCATAACGTCTTACATTTATAGGACAATCGTAAGGATGCTGTCAAAGGATACTTCAACGTGTTAGAACATTATTTTTATAAAGCACCCATTCTGTGCCCATCACTACCTAAATAAAACTTAGCCTTACCTTACTACAGAGTGAATTTTTAGCGTGGGCTCGGTCCGTAATTCCGTTATTACGCAAGGTATCTAAAAACATAATTACAAATCTGTAGTCAACAGTATCCTCTTTGCTTGGAAAACGTTTGTCTCTGTTGATTCATAACTACGTGGAGTCCCAAACATACATTTTGTTATTGGAAGGAACTATATTTTATTGTAGACTTTGGCAGGCCCTTTCGAACGAAGCAATTGAATATATCATGTCAAAGGGGTTTATTTCCAAATTGTCTAGATATTGAACGACCCATCTAAAGAAAACCTACTCATCTTTGGAAACACGCACCTCCACAACTTTATGATCCCTCATTTTTTCCCATTCTCAGGTGTTTTGAACAAGGCAGTCAAGAGCGCAGAACAAACTATCCATCAAAATGTTTAAATGGAAAACCCTGCATACTTTCACATCCATTTATTCTCCTTTTTCACAAGCTTTCTTTTGATATAAGGCTTGTGGGGTATATACAATTGGTTTCTCAGTTCTCCCTGTGGAAATCAGATATTAAGGTAAGCAAAAAATGTTGCAATACCGTTCAAAATGAAAATTATATGATCGAACATACTTACCTGTAAGTGATGTTTTATTTTAATCATGTGAAGGCCTTGTCGAAGTTAATAGCTCCCTCCCTATGTATCACTCAATTGCTGCAACAACTTAGCTTTGAAGAAAATGAGAGTTTGTAGGCAAGGGGCTGGTGAGGAGAAGATGGGGGGGGGGTGATCCGCTTCCTTTCGCTACGTTCACGCTTGGAACTCGTGGGTTTGGCCGGAAAGCGGGGACTACACCTGTTCTATCTACGCGATGAGGCCGGTACATAATAGCATTTATTGAGTAACAACGGATTGTTAGAATTGATGTATTTTCATTATATATTGAATCGACCCAATCTTATGCAATAAAGTCGAAAAGTCTAGAAGGTGTTCCTGTGTTCTTAGTAACTCAACAACCAGTCGTACAAACCCTGTATCGAAAAAAAACCTGTAAAAAAAGGGAACCAAAGAATATGACAGTAAGATTCCGAGAAATGCTTCATTTTGCGTCCTTGACGGCCCTGCATGAACTATCAAAAAAACTGAAAAGTCAAGTAAATAGGGAGAAAATACGATACCACAGAACATTTCTGACAAAACATTCAGGACTCTAGCTGTAACAGTTGCAGAAGTGCAGGTTGTCAAATTTGAATTTGATTGTTCTTTCAACAGATTGTCCCATATTTCAACAATTTGAGAATAAAGCCCTACAGTATGTTCTGCAATGTAAGGCTTCCCACCAAAGAATGCTTGGGTCACCACGTAGTTATAAATCACCCTGTAGAAATAAAAATACTTTCCAAGTCAAAAGCTTAACGTTGGGAACAATATTTTTGTTCAATTTTTCTAGATACCGTTCGTAACAACTGAGATATCCACCTTGCTAACACTAAAAACTCATCCCGTATATGACGACCTTTGAGATGTACCATGCTGCGATGTTATGATTCCTAGAAGTAATAGTTTCACAATTTCATTATTACTGGGAAATTGTTTCTGTCACCTACACTATAACTATCTAAAACTGTAATGACTCATCGATGTTCACGTGAACATCACTTAACTACCAGTAGTCGGCTGTTCATAGGCGGGGTATGAATGTTTAACATGGGTGAACTCGATTTGTCACATGCTTAATAAAGAGTGGTTTGAAACATATTGTAAGTAAAAAATTTGGGAATTACCTTTATTCATGGTCGCTTCCACTTACATCTGACAGTAATAAACTGTCGCTATCGCTTTCCTCGTTGAAATTGACTATAACTGGCTCTATGATGGTGTCGATGTGGTGGTCAAGCTGCCACATTTTTGTTTCTTCCTTCGCAACATGACGGATAGCATTCTGCCAAGCTTCGGATGTTACTAGCTGTATGGAAGTGTCAAGTAAAACCTTAACGTCTGGTAATTTGAAGGTTGTGTTATGGCGCGCAATATAACCCATTGACGGGCCATCTCATCAGTCACGTAACTAATGTTAGCAGGTTTGTGCCGTTTAATTTTTTCATACAATTCCGCTTTCACACATGAATCGTCAAACGGGATTCCTTTTTCGCGCAACCATTGCTGCATGTCACTTTTTCGAGATCCCATAGTCGGTACACGTTCGGCTCGACGACTATGGTAGGAAGGATTATCCATGACGATCACAGAGTTGGGCTCAACTCGCTGAAGCACCCCTTGAAACCAGCTCCCGAAGCAGCTGGCATTCATTTCGTCATGGTAATCACCTCCTTTCTTAGAGACGAAAATCAAGTCACACTCTTCTAAAAAGCCACTATCGCTAGCAATATGAGTTACGATCAATCTTTGACCTTTCCCTGACGGTCCACGAAGACCTGTTGACAAACCTTAAATGCTTGCTTGTCGGTTTTTCACTACGTTTTTGTCTATCCAGGTTTTTTTAACTGTGTGACCTGCATTTACCCATGTCTCGTCCAAATAATAGATTCTTCTGCTTTGTCGCCTATATTCAATCATTTCGCTTAGGTATTTTCGACGCCAGGCTACTATTTCAGGTCTCTCTATCAATACTGACTTCCGATTACACGTTTCGTAACGAAAATTAATTTCGTGCAGGGATTTTCTCATTACCTCGACGCTCATTTGGGGTATAATTTCATTTTCCTTGATCGCTGCATGTACAGCCTTGAGGGTTGGTATCTCATTCCTAAAGAAGAATGAATGTACGGTTCGCCTTAACGCCATTTTGCTATCGTCATCCAATTTAACGGCCTTTCGTCCCTTCAAATTAAACTTTGGATCAGTAGTAGCTCCAGTTTTCTTCTTTTCATGCACCACCCTGCGAATGGTCACTCTGGAACGCCTGTCATACTTTCACAACGCGTTGAGCACGATTTCTTTTGCGCCCCTCTTCAGTGCTTTACGAAGCCGTCTACTTGTTCCCTGGCTTTCAGTACTTCCACTCGTGCCATTTGTACTCTCCATGGTTAAGTATAACCAAAACAGTAACCACAGAAACCACAACAATAACAATCACACAACAATTCTTATAAAAACACACAATATGCGATCGCTCAACGAAACACGTTCCAATGCGTTGCCGACGCCTATGAGTCTGTCGGTCGAGGCGCGTCTTTGATTTGATTGGTTCTAACGGCGGAGAACAATAAGCCATTATTTCCATCTCTGTCTGTGCTGTTGACCACCGCAAAGCCACACAAACGACATATGTCGTACGCTATACGGCTGTACTGGAAGGAAGCCGGGATCGAGCTCTGATCACGTGTTGATCACGCGTATGAGTCATTACAGTTTTAAATAGTTGTAGTATAGTCACAATATTTTTCTGGGAACGAGATTATCGAAAACGTCAAAGCAATGTGAACTCGCTTCTGGCTCTCTACACAAATTGGTATGCAACTTTAAAACGATTACTGAGCATCGTAACTTGTCCGTACCATAGTTCTTGCTGCAGCGCATCCATTAGCGCCGTTCACAGGATCAGAACATTAACTTTAATTAGCAATTCATTGATGAGGACGGCAATAAGGAAGCTCTCGTAATTGGCTCTTGAGACGAAATAAAAAACATGGTGGATCGAGTATCCGGATAAACTGAAGTGATTGCTTTTCAAGAAAAATTAGATTCAATATGCATGAGCTTCAATTTTGCGCTTGTAGGTCGTTCAGGGGATTTTTCCAATAATAGGTCTCAGGCTTTGGTTTCAAGTGCTCTGTTATTATTCTGCGTTCATAAGCTGAGCCCCCGTATTTGCAATACTGGAAAATGAGAAACATCAATTTGTAATCTCTTTTTTTTTGTAGCTATCATCCACGTTGTTAGGTATTGAGCGCTTGGAAATCCGAGTGTATACATAATGATCCTTGTTTTATTGTTTTAAATATTAATAATGATAGTAATAATAATTGGTCTATACTAGGGCGGAGTTTAGCCGTCGGTTGATTTTCCACTTATCGATTTTAGAAACAGAAAAATTTACAAATTCCATATATTTATAATGTCTCTGTTGGTGTAACAATTGCAATAAAAGGGAAGAAATAACAAACATACAATTAGCACTTTTGAAAATACAGGTTCTTTGCACCAAGTCGAAAATTCAGGAATGTTCATAATAAGATTCTAATGGTAGAAAACATAAATAAATAAATGATGTACTAATAGCAATAAATACAGATGAAAAACAATGAGAAACCGACACAAAAGATTATTACTTTATGCCTGCATTTCCATGACTCAATACAGGGTGTCCGCAAAGTTGGGGTTTTCCTTTTCAGAAACAACTACCCTTAAAATAACAAAGGTAATGTGTAGTGAAACGAGGGCGACCAAGTAAAAAAAATAAAGGAAAAAGTACTCACTCTCCAGTTGACGAGAAGGGCTAAGTACGTCTCTGCCCGAAATCATACCGCTCCAACAGAAAATGAAATCAGCTGATGCGCTAACGAGCAGACGCAGGCGGTGGTGCAGACCACGAACAGAGGTAATAAATATGACGGCGCTGCCGCGTTTTCAGTTTTTAGGTAAACGTACTTTATAGGTATTGTTCGAAGTTATCGCCGTTTGATTCAAAAACACAGGTGCGTGCACGACGTAGCCAAGCATCGGTGCAGGTTTTGAGAATGGAGTCCCTCCCCCGAATGAAAGCACCAGCTTGTTCAATTCTGAGACGAAGTTCGTCAACCGTATGCACTTCAGTTTTGTACACTAAGCGTTTCATTTCTCCCCAAAGAAAAAATCACATGGTGTTAAGTCTGGAGATCGCGGAGGCCACGCTACGGGTCCATTACGTCCGATCCACCTATTCGGAAATAATTCATTCAAAAACTCACGCACTTCGCGTCTAAAATGGGGCGGTGCACCATCGTGCAGAAACCACACTGATTGTCTTACACTTAATGGCACATCTTCTAACAAGGAACTCAAAATGTTGCGTAAAAAGTCTAGGTATTGCATCCCGTCCAATCGATTTGGGAAAATAAATGGTCCAACGAGCATACTGTTCACCATGCCAGCCCAAACATTCACCGAAAATGTTTGTTGAAAATGTGCCCGACGGACAGCGTGCGGATTTTCTACTGACCAAAAATGACTGTTGCGAAAGTTATTCACCCCATAACGCGTGAACGTAGATTCGTCTGTCACCAATATGCACTTCAAAAAGTCCGGATTATTGTCATGTTGATGCAACAACCACTCACAAAACCGCACTCTTGCTGGAAAATCGTCAGGTTGAAGGGCTTGTACACGTTGGACGTGAAACGGATACAGCCCCTCTTCACGCAGCGTTTGCCACACTTTAGTTTTTGATACTTGCACTTCTCTAGCCACATCTCTAGTGCTTGTTGAGGGATTCTCGTCTACGCGATTACCTCTACACGCGTGACCGTAACCGTCGGTTGAAGGTCGCATACTGACCTGACACACTGACCCCGACCCAGTTCTGTCGTCGGGTTGAGCCAGTGACCTTGTACCAGTCGGTGATGTCGCGGGTCGCGGCTACAGGACGGTATTCAGATATTTTTGATGTTGCAGAGCCCTTTATCTCGGTTCCCTTAAGACATTGGTGTATATGGTACTAAGAAAAATTGCTTATGTTTTCAAGATCTAAACATCGTGTAAAGGAAAACCCCAACCTTGCGGACACCCTGTATATACATCTCAACTTCTGGTTTAAATTTAATTACCGACAAAGACTTTTACAACTTGACAGCCTTGTATTTTTTTATACTACCACGAAGGAATAAAGCATGAACACCCATAGCGTACCGTGAGGCTATAGGGCGATACAGCGGAAAGGTAGGGACGCGTCACGGACCCCAGCGAGGGAACACGTGTGAATGCAGCATGCACACAATCTGGCTCTACGGACAGTCACAACATTCATAGCCAAGAGAAATTATCTTGGGACGGGATTCGAACCCGCGCAGCGCACGGTGACTGATTAGGAGACCGTAGCGTCTACCACCACGCCACCGCTGTCGCCTGTAACATTATTTAGAAAGAAAGCAGTCTGTGATCTGGCATGGTTAAGGTGTTATGAAATCTTATATTTATGGAATATATATATTTTCGTGCAACCAGTTCTCTCTCAAAAATAGGGACACAGATGTATATACGTATAAGTTTGTTAGTATATGAGCATATTGAAAACATATAATTGTCTCATATTGAGCCATCCTAGTTCTGAGAAAGTAGCACTGATATGTTCGAGCTTTCTGATATTCTGAGTCAACCTACAGCAGGTGTTTTGAATTTTTGAAGTTATTTTCCGGATTCATAATCCACGAAAGGAAAATATATTAAAAGGCAGCGTGTGATCTTAGACATCACCAAAGACTCGCAGAAAATTCTCAAAATCAAGTAGCTGTTTACTTGCATATAACAATCTGAGAATTGGATAGCAATCTTTTCTTACATCATTTACATGGTGAACAAATATCAGGCTCTCATCAAAAAGTACGGCTAAATTTCTTGCTGATTCCCCAATAATGGGTATGTCCTGTCGATTTAAAGATATCAAATTTTCTTTCACTTCATGCCTTATCTTTTGCGGGGCAAAACCATCAGAAGTGATTACACATATAAAATCCAGCCCGAGTAAATTTTTCAGTTCTATTTCGTCAGTAAAAACCTTGAATTTAGCCTATACTGGCGTTTGCGCCAGTAGATGTAAATTATTCTCACAATAGACGTATACTAAGTGACATATAAATCCGAACACCCTGTTTAAATGGTTTTATTTTAATAAAATTTTGTATAAGTACTTAATGAAGCATAATAAGTAAATGATAAAAATTTCAAAATGATTGCACTGCTTTAAAGCCCTTTGACCTTTAATAATGTGTGGATGCACCCTGATGTGCTACGCATTTTCCACCGCGCCTAGGCATGCTTCTGATCAGGTGGTTAATGTCCTCCTGTAGTATCTCATTCCAGGCAACCACCAACTCCTCTCGAAGTGCTTCTAGAGTCTGAGGAGGACGTTGCAAATTGAGCAATCTCCTACCCATCATATCCCATACGTGCTCAATTGGGGATAAGTCGGGAGATCTTGGTGGCCATGGTAACAATGTGACATCATTATGTTGAAAGAAGTCTATTGTGACTCTAGCAACATGTGGCCGGGCATTATCTTTTTGGAAAGTTGGATCTGCCAGGGTGTCAAGATAGGGTAAAAGATGGGGTTCTAGAACTTCGTGGATATAACGCTGCGCGTTCATGTTACCTCTGATGAAGATTAAAGGTGACCTGGAACCATAAGCTATAGCACCCCAAACCATAACTCCAACAGCGTGATGAACATGTCTTTCAACAAAAAACTGTGGATTCCTCCTTTCACCACGTCGCCTTCTAACCCTGGCACAACCATCGTGCATGCCTAAACAAAATCGAGACTCGTCACTAAAGACAATACTGTTCCATTCCTGATCCCAGAGTGACCGTTGTCTGCACCACTCAAGGCGATTACGTCGGTGTTCTCGAGTTAAAGGGAGGACCCAGTGTGGCCGGTATGAAAACAAGCCAAAACTTCTCATTCGTCGGTAAACACTTCGCATGCCAATAGGTCTTCCGTGTTCTGCAAACCATTCATTTGCAATGGACCTGGTAGTGGAGAAACGGACCCTTATGGCCAATAATCTTAGGCGGCGATCTTCACGGTCTGTTGTTCTACGGCGGCGTCCAGTGCCCCTTGCTCTTTGCGTACGGCCTTCTCGAAGCCATGCCTGACAATACCTAACCACAGTGTCTACACTTCTTTGCACTCTAACTACAATTGCCCGAAAAGAAAGTCCAGCTTCCCGAAGTCTCACTATACGGCCCCTATCAAACTCACTAAGTTGACGAAATCGTACAGGTCTCCGTACTCTAGGCATCGTAACCGATCGTAAAGGATGTCAAGAACCAAAATCCGCCAACGTTGATTCTTTACTGCGGCTGAAATATTCATTTTTAGAGCATTAGTGAATTAAAAAAAAGCAGTATAAAATCCGGAATGTCCAACTGATAAGGCTGAAAATTTTTTCACTTGCTATTTACAGTAAGATAAATACATTCACCAACTTTTATCAAAATAAAACCATTTAAACCGGATTTATATGTCACTTAGTATATTTGTCAATCACCGATATCTACCACAGACAATTCATACGAAAGTTACTCTGATCAAAGATGAGTTTTTCAATATTTATTTGGAAGAACAACAGTAACGGAACTAGAGATCAGAAATTTTGTTAATGTAAAACAAATGGTAATCAAAACACGTTAAGTAGGCATACCTAAATCTAGAACAGGAACACAGTCGTCAGCTTTTTCTGGAAGAGTCTCCCAAAATTCACTGTTATTATCTGACATGGTGGAATCTAAAAGTAGCACTTAAAGGTTGTAATTAAAGCTGATATTTTTATAAGAATGATGGTCGCAACGCTTTTTATTTCAAACTTCTGATAAAACACACATACCTTAACCCTAAAAAAATATATTCAAAGACCTTGCCCATCCGCCATCTTGAAATGTTCAACTGCTTCTTTTACAATAAAAAATATATTTGTGCATCAATTTCATCATCAAGAATTTCAGCTTGTTAACTTGACTCGTTCGATAATCATTGGGCCTCCGGCAAGTATATCACAAGATTTACTCTTGTAATTTCATTCTAAAGCTTTCGATAAGCTGTTCTCATCTTCAGCGGTTGAAAAAATATGTAATATTAGCAAAAATTTATTTTAGCGATTTAGTAGACATGAATAAATAACACATAAATGATTTGTATCAGCATTCTCATTCAAACAATGATCGATCATGAAGATATGTGACGTTCCAATGAATAAACCTTTAGATAGCTGCTCTCTGTTAACAATCTTAATACTGTCATAATAACTTAAGAATAGCCTGTACTGATAACTTGTGAAGCCACAACAGATCTCACTAGACACAATTTGGCCTATATAAACAAGGTTACAATTTTTACATTAAAAACTAAAGACTATACTAAATCATATAGAAAATACAACGACTGGGAGTGGTGTAATTTTGAGCATAAACAGAGAGTGGTTAAAATATTGACTCGAAATTTCACAAAATAGCAGAGACATCCGACCTTAATGTTAATAATGTGTTGAAGCTCCTCTGTTCGGTACACATTGGGTGATTATTGTCTTCTTGATACATTCTATATCAGGTCATCTGAATTTGGTTTCGTAGAGACCCCAATGTTCTGGAAGTTTCAACAATTATATTATTACTATTAGGGAAACCATTTACATTATTTGAAGGAAGAACACTTACTATTTACCTAACTGGCAAGTGTCCCGGATTGATAAACAAAATTGAAGCCTTACGTAAATTGGAAGCATTAAAAGCCCTGTCAGGGATGTTAATCATCTTAGCCTTTATATGTTTCATCAAGTTGAGTATGTGTACTTTGTTTACCTTATTGTCAGATTGCCCAATCACCAAAGGTAGCTATGCAGAGCTATATTCTCAGGTGTTTGGCCTAAATATACTAAGTGACATATAAATCCGAACACCCAGCTTAAATGGTTTTATTTTGTATCAGTACTTAATGAAGCATAATAAGTAAATGATAAAAATTTCAAAATGATTGCACTGCTCTAAAGCCCTTTGACCTTTAATAATGTGTGGATGCACCCTGATGTGCTACGCATTCTCCAACGCGCCTAGGTATGCTTCTGATCAGGTGGTCAATGTCCTCCTGTGGTATCTCATTCCAGGCAACCACCAACTCCTCTCGAAGTGCTTCTAGAGTCTGAGGAGGACGTTGCAAATTGAGCAATCTCCTACCCATCATATCCCACACGTGCTCAATTGAGGATAAGTCGGGAGATCTTGGTGGCCATGGTAACAATGTGACATCGTTATGTTGAAAGAAGTCTATTGTGACTCTTGCAACATGTGGTCGGGCATTATCTTGTTGGAAAGTTGGATCTGCCAGGGTGTCAGGATAGGGTAAAAGATGGGGTTCTAGAACTTCGTGGATATAACGCTGCGCGTTCATGTTACCTCTGATGAAGATTAAAGGTGACCTGGAACCATAAGCTATAGCACCCCAAACCATAACTCCAACAGTGTGATGAACATGTCTTTCAACAAATAACTGTGGATTCCTCCTTTCACCACGTCGCCTTCTAACCCTGGCACGACCATCGTGAATGCCTAAACAAAATCGAGACTCGTCACTAAAGACAATACTGTTTCATTCCTGATCCCAGAGTGACCGTTGTCTGCACCACTCAAGGCGATTACGTCGGTGTTCTCGAGTTAAAGGGAGGACCCAGTGTGCCCGGTATGAAAACAAGCCAAAACTTCTCATTCGTCGGTAAACACTTCGCATGCCAATAGGTCTTCCGCGTTCTGCAAACCTTTCATTTGCAATGGACCTGGTAGTGGAGAAACGGTCCCTTAAGGCCAATAATCTTAGGCGGCGATCTTCAGGGTCTGTTGTTCTACGGCGGCGTCCAGTGCCCCCTGCTCTTTGCGTACGGCCTTCTCGAAGCCATGCCTGACAACACCTAACCACAGTGTCTACACTTCTTTGCACTCTAACTGCAATTGCCTGAAAAGAAAGTCCAGCTTCTCGAAGTCCCACTATACGCCAACGTTGATTCTTTACTGTGGCTGAAATATTCATTTTTAGAGCGTTAGTGAATTAAAAAAAAGCAGTATAAAAACCGGAATGTCCAACTGATAAGGCTGAAAATTTTTCCGCTTGTTATTTACAGTAAGATAAATACATTCACCAACTTTTATTAAAATAAAACCATTTAAACTGGGTGTTCGGATTTATATGTCACTTAGTATAATAAAAGGAATAGTCTGTACTGGTAACATGTGAAGACACAACACATCTCACTGGACACAGTTTGGAATAGCTTTTATGTGATTTAATTATTACCTTTAATGATCTGTGAGTTTGTCCTATATAAAGAAGGTTACAATTTTTACATTGAAAACTATAGACTCTACTAAATCGTATAGAAAATGCAACACCAACTGGGAGTGCTGAAATTTTGAGCATAAATATATATATACAGGGTGGCCAAACACGTGACGTCATAAAAAAAAAATTAGATTCCCCACATCGAGAGGAACCCAAATCACCCCCATATATATGGTCCGATTTTGTTTAGTTTAGGAGTTATGATATTTTTTCGGATTTTTCGAGAATTTTTGAGTTCTGTGTTTATTTTTACCATAACTTCGTTAATAATTGTGATAAATGCCTGCTTTTTTCACGATTATGTAGCTAAGACCTAAGGCTTAACTATCATATAATCATTCAAGTCATGTAACTAATACTACTTTTTAATTTTTTTCAAAATCTTCGAACGTAACAAAAAAGTAAAAAAGTGCAACAACTTTGAACGTTTATAAAAAATTGAAAAAACATGTTCTTACTATTCGTAAGTATCTTAAAAACTTCCTTACGGTATCAGCTATTTACCGTAAAAATTTCATCAACCTAGCTTTACTACATGCTACCGTAATTGTGGCTCAAATAGAACCGAACCCAAAATTGGATAACCCTCTGCTCAATAGAAATTGTTAGTTTCGGAAAAAAAATTTGCAAAAACCACAAAAACACGTTTGATTTTTACTGAACAGCAGATTATTATTCATTTATGTTATTTACAAGAGGTTTTCAAAATGTCTGCCTCTAACAGAAATGCACAGTGTACACCTACGTATGAAATTTTGTTTTAAATCTCTAAATGCTTGTGTGTTGTTTTTCAACACATGTGTCGCTTCTTGAATTTTGTTCCTCAATGAATTTTCATTTGCACATTCTTGGGCGAATGTTATGTCTTTAAAATATCCCCAAACAAAAAAATCAATGGGGTTGAGGTCAGGGGAGCGTGGAGGCCATCGTATCGGTCCGTTTCGTCCGATCCATCTGTCTGGGAACCTTTCGTTTAAGTAGTTTCGCACGATCGTTGCGTTGTGGCATGGTGCACCATCATTCTGGAACACCATGTTCCGTCTGGCTTCCAGGCTTGAATCTTCCAGCAATAATGGTAGGCTATTTTCAAGGAACGGCGCTTTAGCAGCTCAGCTGTACCGGGAACAACTTATACGCCGAGGCGGACCACAACCTGAGCATTACCCAGACCACCGTGTTTTTATTAACACACATAACACTTTCATGGCAGGCCGCATTCCAGGACGAGGAAGCAATGAAGGATATCCTACAGCTGATCCGGATCGCAGAGAAGTAGTACTTGAAGAAATTAGCCGGAATCCCTCAACGAGTACGAGATCTATGGCACAAAACCTTAGAATACCACGAACATCGATACAAAATATTCTTCATGAAGAAGGTTATCATGCCTATCATGTTCAAAGAGTTCAAGCGTTGATGCCTTCAGATTACCAGTTAAGAGTGGATTTCTGCGAGACAATGCTGCGAAGACAACGAGAGGATCCCGATTTTTTTGATAAAATTTTATGGACTGACGAGTCACGTTTTGAAAGAACAGGGATATTCAATATCCATAATTTACATACTTGGGCTGTTGAAAACCCCCACCAGTCAAGGCCGTCGACATTTCAACACCGTTTTAGTGTGAACATGTGGTCAGGAATATTCAATATGGAATTTATCGGTCCATTTGAACTGCCGTCAAGGTTGGATTCGGTAGCCTACAAAAGCTTCCTTGAAAATAGCCTACCATTATTGCTGGAAGATTCAAGCCTGGAAGCCAGACGGAACATGGTGTTCCAGAATGATGGTGCACCATGCCACAACGCAACGATCGTGCGAAACTACTTAAACGAAAGGTTCCCAGACAGATGGATCGGACGAAACGGACCGATACGATGGCCTCCACGCTCCCCTGACCTCAACCCCATTGATTTTTTTGTTTGGGGATATTTTAAAGACATAACATTCGCCCAAGAATGTGCAAATGAAAATTCATTGAGGAACAAAATTCAAGAAGCGACAGATGTGTTGAAAAACAACACACAAGCATTTAGAGATTTAAAACAAAATTTCATACGTAGGTGTACACTGTGCATTTCTGTTAGAGGCAGACATTTTGAAAACCTCTTGTAAATAACATAAATGAATAATAATCTGCTGTTCAGTAAAAATCAAACGTGTTTTTGTGGTTTTTGCAAATTTTTTTTCCGAAACTAACAATTTCTATTGAGCAGAGGGTTATCCAATTTTGGGTTCGGTTCTATTTGAGCCACAATTACGGTAGCATGTAGTAAAGCTAGGTTGATGAAATTTTTACGGTAAATAGCTGATACCGTAAGGAAGTTTTTAAGATACTTACGAATAGTAAGAACATGTTTTTTCAATTTTTTATAAACGTTCAAAGTTGTTGCACTTTTTTACTTTTTTGTTATGTTCGAAGATTTTGAAAAAAATTAAAAAGTAGTATTAGTTACATGACTTGAATGATTATATGATAGTTAAGCCTTAGGTCTTAGCTACATAATCGTGAAAAAAGCAGGCATTTATCACAATTATTAACGAAGTTATGGTAAAAATAAACACAGAACTCAAAAATTCTCGAAAAATCCGAAAAAAAATCATAACTCCTAAACTAAACAAAATCGGACCATATATATGGGGGTGATTTGGGTTCCTCTCGATGTGGGGAATCTAATTTTATTTTTATGACGTCACGTGTTTGGCCACCCTGTATATATATATACGTAGTCATGCCATAAGTTCTGTCCCTCGTTTTCAAACAAGTGTAGACCTGTTAATACTTGTCCGATTGTTTACATTGTGGTGTCAGTTGATTAAGCGCTTTTCGGGTAATTACATATACCTCAGTTTGTATTGATCTCTCGAAGCATAACGATGGAGTGGGGCAAGGCAGAGAACCGTATTGCAGTGATAGCTTTACATAAGTGTAATCACAGTGCTAGTCAGATTTTTGAACTCTTACGCGGCCTTCAAATATCGCGTAAATTTGTGTCTAGGACCATTCAGCGGTACAATGAGACGTCCTCTGTTGATGACAGGCCAAGAAGCGGAAGACCTCGTCAAGTAAGGACTCCAGCAGCCATCAAAGCCGTAAAAGCCAGGATTCAAAGGAATCCACTCCGGAAGCAGAAGATCCTATCCAGGGAAATGAAGATTCCTGTCCGGACGATGTCGCGCATCATTAAACAAGACCTAGGGCTAGGGGCTTACCGGAGACGTACGGGCCAGCGACTTACGGCCACCTTGCGACACATCAGGGCGACAAGATCCAAGAAGCTCTTGGAGAGGTACGCAGCTGGGGGATTCCGAAAGATTTTGTTCACGGATGAGAAAATCTTCACCATAGAAGAAAAATTCAACCGACAAAATGACAAAGTGTATGCAAGGAGTTCACAGGAAGCTTCGGAGATCATTCCGAGAGTTGAGAGAGGCCACCACCCTGCGTCAGTCATGGTTTGGTGGGGGGTGTCCTACGAAGGGGTCACTCAGCTCCATTTCTGTAAACAGGGCGTGAAAACAAAAGCGGCAAACTATCAGAGCGACATACTGGATCCTATCGTCAAGCCTTTAAGTGGTACATTGTTTGCCAACCAACACTGGGTCTACCAGCAGGATTCCGCCCCCGCTCACAAGGCTAAGAGTACGCAGCGCTGGCTGGAAAGCAATGTGCCAGATTTCATTGCTGCGGAAGATTGGCCCTCAGGGAGTCCGGACCTCAATCCTTTAGACTACAAGTTGTGGGACCTGCTAGAGCAGTTGGCCTGCTCCAAAGCCCACCGTAATATCGAGTCCCTGAAAGCGGATTTGATCCGATCAGCGGCAGCTATTCCTTTGGAAGCTGTGCGTGCAGTGATAGATGAGTGGCCCGCGAGATTGAAGCAGTGTGTGAAGGCCAAGGGGGGACATTTTGAATAAAACTGTTTGATTATGAATTCTAAAAATGTTGTCGAATAAATAATATCTTTCATATAAATATATCTTATCTTGTTTCATTTTTATCATGAGATTATCATGGGACAGAACTTATGGCACGACTACGTATATACTAAGTGACATATAAATCCGAGCACCCAGGTTAAATGGTTTTATTTTAATAAAATTTTGTTTAAGTACTTAATGAAGCATAATAAGTAAATGATAAACATGTTCATCACACTGTTGGAGTTATGGTTTGGGGCGCTCTAGCTTATGGTTCCAGGTCACCTTTAATCTTCATCAGAGGTAACATGAACGCGCAGCGTTATATCCACGAAGTTCTAGAACCCCATCTTTTACCCTATCTTGACACCCTGGCAGATCCAACTTACCAACAAGATAATGCCCGACCACATGTTGCAAGAGTCACAATAGACTTCTTTCAACATAATGATGTCACATTGTTACCATGGCCACCAAGATCTCTCGACTTATCCCCCATTGAGCACGTGTGGGATATGATGGGTAAGAGATTGCTCAATTGGCAAAGTCCTCCTCAGACTCTAGAAGCACTTCGAGAGGAGTTGGTGGTTGCCTGGAATGAGATACCACGGGAGGACATTGACCACCTGATCAGAAGCATGCCCAGGCGCGTTGGAGAATGCGTAGCACATCAGGGTGCATCCACACATTATTAAAGGTCAAAGGGCTTTAAAGCAGTGGAATCATTTTGAAATTTTTATCATTTACTTATTATGCTTCATTAAGTACTTATACAAAATTTTATTAAAATAGAACCATTTAAACTGGGTGTTCGGATTTATATGTCACTTAGTATATAATAATAATAATGTGCTGAAGCTCCTCTGTTCGGTATGCATTCGTTCAGTCGTCGCCGCATTGATTGGATTAGGTCGTCTGAATTTGGTTTCGTAGAGACTCCACTGTTCTGGAAGTTTCAAAAATGATATTATTTCTATTAGGGAAACCATTTACATTATTTGAAGGAAGAACACTTACTATTTATCTAACTGCTATTACTTGGCAAGTGTCCCGGATTGATAAACAAAATTGATGCCTTACGTAAATTGGAAGCATTAAAAGCCTTGTCAGGGATGTTAATCATCTTAGCCTTTATCTGTTTCACCAAGTTGAGTATGTGTACTTTGTTTACCTTATTGTCAGATTGCCCAATCACCAAAGGTAGCTATGCAGAGCTAACTTCTCAGGAGTTTGGCCTAAATAGTTCTCAATGCGGACCTGAGTTTCACCAGATCAATCGTTGTTGCAAACATTACAGACAATAAGGTCACTTGTGTACCTCAATATACCTCAAAACGAGATGAAGTATTGCTAGAAATAGATTGGTGGTAAGTATTATTTCCCTAACATGGACGCCTGAAAGTAAGATAGTTTTGGTTATAATTATTTAACAGGGAACTGTAGGTCAAAACTTTTATAATTTATGTATGTATATATGCACTGGCGCATACAGGAAGTTTGAAATATTTAATAACAACTGATAATGTATATGAAACATTCAGTAATTACAAACAACCGCACGTCATATACCGCTATAAAAAAGCAACCCATAAATATGAATAGAAAGCTCGGAATATTTATGTATATATGTTTATGAAACATTGAATTAAAAATACAAAAGCCGTTTGTCATGCAGATTTCAATTTTTGCTTTATCCAGGGGTCCTCGTACGAAGATTATTTTTTCAAATCTCATGTCAATGCAATAGCTAAGAATAGCCTGATTTTTTTTTTCATTCAATATGACCTTCTTTGACACATCCCATTTAGCTTCTAGATTCCCAACAAAGCTCATATCATTCAAATGGCATATTATTACATTTCCAGACCTCCAACTGCACAACAATCCATGGCAGTGCGATTGCCATGCCATGGACCTCTCCTCTTGGTTGCTGGAAACAACAGTACCGTTGACAGAACCACTGGTTTGCGCTGGTCCGCCAAGGCTACGAGGTCGCCATTTAATTGACATACCTATGGAGCAACTGGCATGCCTACCTGACGTTCAGCCAACAGCCTTCTACCTGGAGTTGGCAGAAGGAAAGAATATTTCGTTGTTGTGTCACGTTCATGCTGTACCAGAGGCTACTGTGTCTTGGTGGTTCCAAGGAAGGATGCTGCAGAATGATACCATGGTAATTGTACTGTTCCTTAAACCTTTTCCAAAATTTACATTAACCCATGTTTATACTTGTTTATAGGCGCACAGAATGTAAAGGAAATAAGGACCACCTAGCTGATACCATTCTTAAGAACTTAGGAGTAAAAATACATTTCTATACCCCATTCGTAGTCCATTTACCCCCAGACAAAACACAAGTTAGATTGTACAGGTCCGTATTTGCCTCAATGGTCTTGGAATAATCTAACAAAGTACAGTATATTCAGATAAGAGATAGACCGAACATAAACAAGACCACGTGATCATCGAACGCTGTAACATTCGGCAGGGACGTATTAAGAGTCACGCAGTACATATTTTAGATAGTAGATGCTGCTTTGCGTAACTTTGTAGTAAATTAGCACAATTCGATGTGTATACGATTGGTGATGGATATAGGATCATGTGGGGGTGGGGTAAGAAATATGTAATGATGTAAATATACATAAGGGTTTCAAAATTTTCGCTTCGATTTCCAGCTTCGGATGCCGCCTGATGTTTGGTGAAATACAGTCGACTATAATCTCAAAATGGCGTTTAAATTAGCCTAAATTAAAAATAATCGTATATCTCTTAAAATTGCTTTTAGAATATTGATTAGTATATTTTTTGATTTCTAGGTAAATATGTAACCAAATTAAAACGTCCAAAACGTAAAAAAATGTGCATGGTTGAACATTGTCAGAAAGTAGATTCTTGAATAGGTTTTGCCAAAATGGGTTCAAAAATGTCAATAATTAATTAAAAAATACAGTAGCTTTATAATTACTTATAACTTACCGAATTTGATGAACGACATCTTTTATTGGAAAGATGAGCTTGATGAGCTTTCATCATCGCTACTGCCTGAAGCACCAACCTCAATAATGAATGGCTCGACTTGTTCCTCTAAAATATTGTCCAGTTCCCACATTCTCTTTTCAACTTTGTCTTTCACGTGCTTAATACAGTTTTCCCATTTTTGCGCTGTTATTAATTCTAGTGCTTCTTTGAAAAGTCCTTTGAGGTCACAAAATTTAAAAGTTGTATTGTGCTTAGCTATATAATTTTTAACCTCTGCCCATATGAGCTCAATGGGATTGAGCTCGCAATGGTATGGAGGTAAACGGAGCACAGTTTTATTTTGACTTGCTGCCATTTCGTCAATGGCGTATTTTTGATATTCCGCCTTGTGATCCTTGACAATTCTTAATAATTGTACTTTCAGCATTGCTTCTTCAAAGTTGATATTTTTCGAGCGGAGCCATTTTTGAACATCAACTTTCCTTGAAGCCGTCGTTGGGACCTTCTCCATTCTTCGAGAATGATAAGGCGCATTATCCAACACAATTACTGCGTTTTCCTCTAAGTTCGGTAAAATTTTTGAAAACCACTGTTCAAACGATTCGCCATTCATTTCCTCGTGGTAATCTCCAGTTTTCTTAGACTCAAAGCACCACAGACCGTCAAAAACAAATCCATCCTCACTGCCAATATGGCAGATAATGAGCCTTTTCCCTTTACCTGGAAATCGAAGTACTAACTGGTGTAGATTTATTTCAATAAGCGAACCTTTTTCAAATGTTTTCATCACATTCAGCGAAAAAACATTGAGACATGAGTATCAGATTGCTATAATTGGGATTATTTAGTCATATTGAAAGAAAGAATATTGAACGTCGTATGATTACTCAGCGCTTCACAATTTAAGTTAAAGTTATAAACCTTTAAAAATTGAATGATCAGGAACCTGAAATACGCGCAAATATTAATATTAACAAATTATAACTTTATAAAGTTTAAAGTATGAATTAAAATGATTAGAAATATTAGGAACGGTACACAATATAAAACTTAGTAACTTTTTTTTAAGTTTATAATATTCGACATATTTTAAGATTATATTAAAAATTATTGAAATATCGAAAACGCATAAAAATATGGCTTAAAAAAGTTCTAACAAATGAAAATGACAATAAAACATCCACGCATTTCATCGAAAGTTATAAAAGTTTTGTTACTTGTAATATGTTTTATCTGCCCCCTGGAATTAATATTTAGAACCTTGTTCCCAAGGTTTGAAAAACATCCGATTGTTGTCTATTACTCGTATTTACCTGCTGGATTTTTTAATCCGGTGGACAGTCCATCTAGAAAGGCCCTCCTGGATGAAGCTACAGAATCATCAACCCATACTTTACTTGTAGTGTGTCCTGCGTTTACCCACGTTTCATCAAGGTAATAAATCTTCCTGTTTTGATTTCTATATTTCCCAATTTTTGTTAAATAATCCCTCCTCCATAGCACAATTTCTTCTCTATCCAGTAGTAAACTATTACGACCCCGTTTTTTCCATTTGAAATTTAAATGCTTCAGTAACGCATGGAAAGTTGATCGTTTGAAATTTGGCAACATTGTATCTCCATTTACCTCCTGCAGTACTTTATCTATAGTAGGTATTTCATTTCTAAAGAAGAATTCATGCACTTTCCTCCTAATCGCATGCTTATCAGCTTCATCCAATGATTTAACAATACTTTTGCGATGTTTTCTGGTCATTGGCTCAGAAAAGGTGTGATTTTTTTTGTATTGTCTTAACACATTAAACACTGATGCGCGACACACCCCAACTTTGTGAGAAACCTTCACAACAATTTCTTTGATGGTTGATGCCTCGTTCTCCTCGCGCTCGATCTTATATATATTCAAAATGACCTCTTTCATTTCTGCACTCAGGTGTCTTTTTTTAGAGCGTTTCCTAGGTGGACTACAGGAGTTTACAACTTCATCGGCAGTATCTGTACTACTGGGCATTTTGCGCAAGCAGTTGATAACAATAACAATCAATAACAAGGTATAACAATAACAACGACAAACTCAACAACTTAATAAGATAACAAACGAAAACGCCCAAAGAAATATCAAATTGCAATGATGCACACGACATACGTAACACGTCTGAACCTGAATGTGACTCTGCCTTGATACGACTGCTCTGCCGATCGGCATAGGCATTTAATTGCGAATTGACCAATGAGGGCTCCTGTTTTACATGGAGACGGCGGCGTTAGCGTGAAAATCACCCGAACCTTTTGTTTACATCCGGTCTATCTCTTATCTGAATATACTGTAGACGACTATTTTTATATACTTTATATATATACATACTTTTCACAATTATTTATTCGCTGGTAGTACTGGAATCATTGTCCGGATGGTTGATATTAATTATCACAGGTTCAATTTGAATATCGGGGAATTATCGTTAGACTAACTGCTTACAACTCATCTACGCTTAGACATACGTGGGCTTCTGTTGAAGATGCATTTTAGGCGTTAGATAAGCATCAAGTTATCTTTGACTAATTGTATTATACTGTGCAATAGTTTAAATTGATATCGTTATTTTACAGATTGCACCGGGAGTCCATCTGATTTACTATGTGGAAGAAGGTTCCGAGAACAAGCGTAGCGAGCTGTTTATCTACAACGCAAACGCTGAGGACAATGGCACTTTCATCTGCAATGCTGACAACGCAGCTGGCAATTCCCAGTCCAACTTCACCATACGAATCATACTCAAGGTTTGTTGTGAAACTGTGGAGAGCAATTTTAATTTCATTGTTTCTAACTTCGACTGAGTTACCATTACACACCGTGTTGACCATCGCGAGCAGTCCTTTAAGCGGTGGCAAAACACGCAACAAATGTCGATAACCAGATTAATAACACATCGTTTATTTTAGGAGGATGTGAACCTTGATAAATAGTTGGGAGAAAAATATTAAAAACTAATACTGATGCAACTGTTGACAGAATCAGAGTCTCTAAGCCGGTTCGACCACCAAGGCAACACAGAAAAAAAAAGACGGATTTCGAGTAAAAAAAAGTTTAGCAGATACCCGAAAGATTTATATTAAGGGGGATGTCTTCCTAATGACAAATACATAAAAAGATATAGCCAGATCTGCGTTGTTTTTTTATAAACAATGGGAAAAGCTCGAAATTCAGTAGTTTGTACAATTGTCAAATTAAATGTTATAGATAATCGGTTAACTGAAGATTTCAGAGCATAAAAGGACCTTCAGTTTTACCTTCTAAGAATTGAAATCGATAGACAATTAAGCTATATACGGAGTTTTTTAGCAATATTGAATAAATGCTTATAACTGTTGCAATAACAACTGTAAAGGGCTAAACATTTGTGAAAATGAGGGCATCATTGGTGTTAATATGTGTTTTAGCGGGATCGATTTAATAGTTTATGTGAAAATCTAATTGCTTATATCAGAGATAAATTATTTAGTCTGCCCAAGGAATAGTCCTAGACCATTTTACAAAAGTGAAATGGATTCCCGGAATTTCAAACTTTTGGAATTTATGCAAAAAATTATTTAATTATAATATATACGTATAATTGTTGTTAAAAATGATGTTAAAAAATAACCATTTTTATAGTTATAAACAATTACTGGTACAATAACTCCTTTATTTTCCAATATATACTAAGTGACATATAAATCCGAACACCCAGTTTAAACGGTTTTATTTTAATAAAAGTTGGTGAATGTATTTATGTTACTGTAAATAACAAGTGAAAAAATTTTCAGCCTTATCAGTTGGACATTCCGGTTTTTATACTGCTTTTTTTTAATTCACTAACGCTCTAAAAATGAATATTTCAGCCGCAGTAAAGAATCAACGTTGGCGGATTTTGGTTCTTGACATCCTTTACGATCCGTTACGATGCCTAGAGTACGGAGACCTGTACGATTTCGTCAACTTAGTGAGTTTGATAGGGGCCGTATAGTGGGACTCCGGGAAGCTGGACATTCTTTTCGGACAATTGCAGTTAGAGTGCAAAGAAGTGTAGACACTGAGGCTAGGTGTTGTCAGGCATGGCTTCGAGAAGGCCTTACGCAAAGAGCAAGGGGCACTGGACGCCGCCGTAGAACAACAGACCGTGAAGATCGCCGCCTAAGATTATTGGCCTTAACGGACCGTTTCTCCACTACCACGTCCATTGCATATGAATGGTTTCCAGAACACGGAAGACCTAATGGCATGCGAAGTGTTTACCGACGAATGAGAAGTTTTGGCTTGTTTTCATACCGGCCACACTGGGTCCTCCCTTTAACTCGAGAACAAAGACGTAATCGCCTTGAGTGGTGCAGACAACGGTCACTCTGGGATCAGGAATGGAACAGTATTGTCTTTAGTGCAGAGTCTCGATTTTGTTTACGCATGCACGATGGTCGAGGGTTACAAGGCGACGTGGTGAAAGCAGGAATCCACAGTTTTTTGTTGAAAGACATGTTCATCACACTGTTGGAGTTATGGTTTGGAGTGCTATAGCTTATGATTCCAGGTCACCTTTAATCTTCATCAGAGGTAACATGAACGCGCAGGGTTATATCCACGGAGTTCTAGAACCCCATCCTTTACCCTATCTTGACACCCTGGCAGATCCAACTTTCCAACAAGATAATGCCCGACCACATGTTGCAAGGGTCACAATAGACTTCTTTCAACATAATGATGTCACATTGTTCCCATGGCCACCAAGATCTGCCAACTTATCCCCAATTGAGCACGTGTGGGATATGATGGGTAGGAGATTGCTCAATTTGCAACGTCCTCCTCAGACTCTAGAAGCACTTCGAGAGGAGCTGGTGGTTGTCCGGAATGAGATACCACAGGAGGACATTGATCACCTGATCAGAAGCATGCCTAGGCGCGTTGGAGAATGCGTAGCACATCCGGGTGCATTCACACATTATTAAAGGTCAAAGGGTTTTAAAGCAGTGCAGTCATTTTGAAATTTTTATCATTTACTTATTATGCTTCATTAATTACTTATACAAAATTTTATTAAAACAAAACCATTTAAACTGGGTGTTCGGATTTATATGTCACTTAGTATAGTTTATTTTAACAACTTGAACTGTATAGGTGGTTAAAAATGCATATTTAATAGAAAAAAAACATTCTGCGAGGAGCCAAAATATCTTTTTTTTTAATTCAGATCTCCTTTGCTTATAAACATTAAGACTCGAAATCTTGACAGATGTTAATCACGGATCTTAGTTTTATGATCCAATTTATAATTTTACTATTAGTTCAAAGGTCTATAAGAAATAGCCGCCCAAAGTGAAGGAACTCGCGTAAGTATTTCTGGGTGAGGTGGTGGGGGAATCAGCTCTACCTCGATTTATTTTTTGAAATTGAGTCTCCAAATCGGAGCGCGCTCCAAAATTTTGCATTATCTCGGCATCTAAGCAACTTAGAAACTGGTTTTAACTTGGGGTAACTCGTCGAAATGGTCACATCTCGAAAAGTTCCATTTTCCTGGAAAATCGGGAAATCCCGTCGAACTTGACACGTATTTTTCAAAATTAAATTACTATGAAGTAATAATAAATTAACAATGAATCATTTACCTTGACTCTCACTCTAATAAAATAATTTATATTTTGCAATAAAATTGCTTAAACAATTCATAATTCAGTTAAATACTCCTAACTAAATACACGGTAATAAATTGTAAAAAATATTGATTCACGTTCGTCTTTCATTGATATTTATTTTATTGATATTCTTTGAGTTATAATAAGATTTTGTAACGTATTTTTTTATTATAATATTGTATTATTTAATTAATCTTGATCGTCCGCTGTAAATCGTTCATTTGGACGCTCTAGTCTTCTCCAATACTTGTATAACTCATTTCTTAGTCTACTTTCCATCACCGTCAATTCCAATTACGGCAAGGTTGTAGCATCATTACAATTAATCTTGGCCCCTATTGGTCGTAGAGGTTTTTTTTGTAAAATATGAATTTTTTAACCACCTCTCCAGATCAACTTAAAATAAATTATATTGAAAGGTAACGACGTTCTTGTAAATGTTTATAACCATAAAAGTGGCTATTTTTTAACAACAATTTTGAAACGAATAATAATTTTTTTTCAAGAAACCATTTCACTTTTGCAAAATGTTCTAGGAGCAATTCTTGGGCAAGAACAGTTGTTAAAGAATTCGTCTCTAGGATAAGCAATTAGCTTTTTGCATAAACTATTGAAGCGATCCGGCTGAAATTTAGCACACTTAAAAAAAACTATTCTTATGGATTTTTAGCCATTTACAATTGTGATTGCAGTAGTTATAAACATTTATTCAATATTGCTAAAAAGCCCCGTATTTAGCTCAATTGTCTATCGATTTTAATTCTTAAAAACAAAATTGTAGGTCTTTTTATGCGATTATTTATAGAATTCAATTCGGACCTTATACAAGTATAATACTGAATTTTGGCCTTTTCCCATTGTTTATAAAAAAACGACGCATATCTGGCTGTACCTTTTTATGTATACTAAGTGACATATAAATCCGAACACCCAGTTTAAATGATTTATTTTAATAAAATTTTGTATAAGTACTTAATGAAGCATAATAAGTAAATGATAAAAATTTCAAAATGATTGCACTGCTTTAAAACCCTTTGACCTTTAATAATGTGTTGATGCACCCTGATGCGCTACGCATTCTCCAACGCGCCTAGGCATGCTTCTGATCAGGTGGTCAATGTCCTCCTGTGGTATCAGATTCCAGGCAACCACCAACTCCTCTCGAAGTGCTTCTAGATTCTGAGGACGACGTTGCAAATTGAGCAATCTCCTACCCATCATATCCTACACGTGCTCAGTTGGGGATAAGTCGGGAGATCTTGGTGGCCATGGTAACAATGTGACATCATTATGTTGAAAGAAGTCTATTGTGACTCTTGCTACATGTGGTCGGGCATTATCTTGTTGGAAAGTTGGATCTGCCAGTGTGTCAAGATAGGGTAAAAGATGGGGTTCTAGAAATTCGTGGATATAACGCTGCGCGTTCATGTTACCTCTGATGAGGATTAAAGGTGACCTGGAACCATAAGCTATAGCACCCCAAACCATAACTCCAACAGTGTGATGAACATGTCTTTCAACAAAAAACTGCGGATTCCTCCTTTCACCACGTCGCCTTCTAACCCTGGCACTACCATCGTGCATGCCTAAACAAAATCGAGACTCGTCACTAAAGACAATACTGTTCCATTCCTGATCCCAGAGTGACCGTTGTCTGCACCACTCAAGGCGATTACGTCGGTATTCTCGAGTTAAAGGGAGGTCCCAGTGTGGCCGGTATGAAAACAAGCCAAAACTTCTCATTCGTCGGTAAACACTTCGCATGCCAATAGGTCTTCCGTGTCCTGCAAATCATTCATTTGCAATGGGCGTGGTAGTGTAGAAACGGTCCCTTAAGGCCAATAATCTTAGGCGGCGATCTTCACGTTCTGTTGTTCTACGGCGGCGTCCAGTGCCCCTTGCTCTTTGCGTACGGCCTTCTCGAAGCCATGCCTGACAACACCTAACCACAGTATCTACACTTTCACTTGTTATTTACAGTAAGATAAATACATTCACCAACTTTTATTAAAATAAAACCATTTAAACTGGGTGTTCGGATTTATATGTCACTTAGTATATTTGTCACTAGAAATACCCATTTAACAGTTTCAGAATTCTGCTAAGCTGCTGAAAAAAAAATTTTTTCACCTTTTTTTATCTAGCCTGAAGTGCTATTTTAGACTGTATAATCTGCTTCCTTGTTAATTTCCCCTTTAAAGAATAACTACCTCTTGCGGTAACTACAAAACCTCAAACGTAATTGATACATCGACTAAGGAAAGCTTGACTGTTACAGGCTTTCACAATTTAACTCAATTGTTCTCTTTCAGGAGAACCCCATCGTGATCATCGTGTCGTTCCCATTGGAATACTTCTTGGTAGCAGTGATTGGTGTTTCCATTTTGGGTGTGATAGTGTTGATAGTGATAGTGGTGTTAGTGGTGCGGTGTTTGCGCCGGAAACAAGGAAAACTGGACAAAACGGGACAATATGATAAATCAACAGTGAAAAGGGGAGATGGTGGAGAAGGCTCTTCGATATCTGCTAAGGTGAGCTTCTATTTTCTATATAAGACTTTCTGCTTGTACTTTGTCTTCTCTAAAATAGTTTGAGTATATAGGGTATTCCAAAAGTCATGGGTCAAGCGGAAGAACATGAAAAGAGGGAGGTCATTTCAAATCAAAGGACATATACGCTATATGTTCTTTCCGATTGTGCACGGTTTTTGAGCTATCGCTATTTTTGAAAATTTGTAGACTCCCCCCTTTTGAGACTTCACAATTTTATCTTAAATTATTTTCTGTTATTTATCAATTAGCCCAACAGGATGTATCGTTGAAAAAATTGTATACACAGTAACAAACTAACCGGCAAATTTTGTCAGTGGTCAAAATATTACAACATATTCAAACAAGGCCTGTACAAAAAGTTGGTGGGCAGACAAGGTGTCCATAGTTATGAAAGGTTTTTTCATGTTTTGACATTTCAAAATATCGTTTATATTATCAAATACTTGGACTTTGCTCGAGATAGACAAAATGCTGCAGATACCAGAAATCTCATTTTCTGTACTTAATCCTATAACTGCAATTGCCAACTGTCTACATGCCGACTACAACGAGAGAACAATTAAGGCACCATTAGTCTTCAGACCTTAATGAATTCTACGTCCAAACAATCCAACCGATTGCGGCGACTCCGTATTACCTTGTTCCGTAACCGCAATTATCAACTTTTTGTAATTCTAGTAGAAGAAAGGGGCAGTAAGTCCTTGAATGTAAGTAGATCATATTAATCCATGGTCCACAATAAATGCGATTTGAAAAAATCCTCAATGTGGCGTGTGGAGATGCGCAAGCATATTGGAATCAGATTTTTTGGTGCTACCTTGCTCAAGGCATACTCGTATCGTTTAACATCTCATCAAGCAGTATGATAGGTCATTTGAATAAGTTTCGCTACAAATCGGTGTTGGAAGCAGTCAAGATTCGTAGATCCTCTAGAGCCCTGTATTTTAATAACATCTTTTTGAAACTGCATTTCTGAAATATTTGAAGCATCCATTTGCAAAATTGGACTCTCCTTGGATAGTCATTCCAAAGAAGTACCTGCACACGTTGAATATGGATCAGGTGCATTAATTAATCCATCGTCCAGAGTCCTTTACGTTGCGTACATTGTGTGGACGGGCCCAATCGTACTGGACTCGTATGATTTTGCGGCTGACTTGCTAAAGACATATCGTGTAACACCTCGTCCAGCAGTATGATAGGTTATTTCAAAAGACATTAGTGAAGCTTCACAACAAAGCTTTCCTCCTAACTAAAATGGGCCAATGAATTTATTAGCCCATAAGCTGTCTCCGAATAGATGCTGGAAGCGGTTATTATTCGTAAATCTTCTAGAGCCCAGCACAATATTTCTGAATTGCTTGTAACATCCGTTTGCAAAATTGGACACTCCTTGGGTAATCATTCGGAAGACTAGTCCGATGTACTGTCTATCTAGCTGCACCAACATTCTGTCAAATACGGAGCACCTTACTGGAAGGCCCATCTTCAATTAGCTGTGGTACTCCTCTTCAGCATCTACGTCAACTTTCCGGCTTCCTATTTCTTTCTAATCTTCCTGACGTGTCTCTGCACCATAGTCTAGAGAATTTGTTCTAATGTAATATCGGTTTCAAGACTTTTAAGCAGCAGCATTTCTGTTGTGGAGGGAGCCCAAATAAAAATCGGAGTGTATCTGGGAATCTATCCATCGTAGAGGCGGAAAAAACTAAAACGGCCAATGAGAAAAACCTGAAAAACATTTTCAAGTTTCTGAAATGGCCGCTAGGAGGCGTAACTGCAATCTTGAATCCAAAAAAGTGATGCTCCTGTGTATTTCCAGGTACAATCAACGAAGGTATGAAAAACCGGATTCGTAATGAAATCCGTAACAATTCGAGAGCCTAAATTGAAGCAGTTTTGTCAACCCATGAGGGATTCACAGAGTGTGATGATCGGCATTTCGAGCAGTTACCAGGGTACTAAAAACCTTTTATTTTTAAATCGGTCTTTTTTAGGGCGACAACTTGATAATAAAAAAAAATCCAGAAAACATAGTTTAAAAAAATAATAATTTGAGGGATTTCCGTATAAAACATTCCTTAGCCTAAATTTTAGGCTATAAGCAAGATATTTTGTTGCCATTTTCACGATATTCTTTAAACATTATACAGCTACTTTTTCATAAGAAAAGTCATATAAATGCATTTAATTTGTCTGATAAAATCAATCATTTCGGTCGGAATGTCGAAAAAGCCCTCTAGCGGCGACATGTGAAACTGACAAATCTTCAAGTATCATAACATTTGTTGCCCAGAAGCAGCTATTTCTAACTTGCCTTCGTTTGTTAATATCCGCTCAGCCGTTTCGAAGATACAGGGTGTTTTATTTTTTTCGGAAACCTTTGAATACCCCCCACCACTTTATATTTAGAGATACAGCAAAAATTCTCAAACAAAAAAGGGTCAGATTATGTTCGAATATAAAGATCAGGTGTTTTTTGTTACGTTAATATGACGAAATTCGCAGAAATATCTTTTTTAGATTCAAGATTGCTGTTACGCCCCCTAAAGGCCATTTCAGAAACTTGAAAATATTTTCCAGGTTTTTCTCATGGCCGTTTTTACCGCAAGCCTCTACGATGGATAGCTTCCCAGATACAGTACTTCGCATTCTTAGTTGACCAGCCTCTACAATCCTCGACTGAAGAAGAACACCTTTTTATGTTGTTATGATGAATACAACATTTTGCATAGAAATCGCAATATTAGCACAAGTGGAATAACGACGAGCCCCTTCCCACTTCAGTTGGCCCACTTCAAGATTTGTACCAAAATATGACATTATAAACTGAACATGAAACTATTTACTTCTAAAACAATTTATTTCCTCAAAAACGTTTTAGATGCACTCTAGTCGTAAAAAATGCTTATTTGAAATCACTTAGACCTATAACTAATAGAACATCTGAACAAATAAACAATGTGCGAAGTTTACAAAGCAACAATTGAAAGATTACCATTGGGTAACATCACCTTTATTTTTTATTACGGCTGAAATTCTTTGGGGCATAATGTTAACCAAGGTTTGGCAAAAGTTTGGTGCAAAACGATCCCATATTTTTTTAAGCTTTTGTCTCAGTTCGGTGATGGTACGGGCAGGATCTTGTCGTTTCATCTCATGCCACAAAGTTTCAATAGGTGACAGATCTTTACTGCTAGAAACCCATTTCGAAAGTGGTACATTATTTTCTTCCAACCATTTTATAGCCTTTTTTGAGGTATGGCACGCTGCACCATCTTGCTGAAACACAAAATCTTGGCCGGATGTCAAACATTCTTCCATTACTGGTAGAAAATTGCCAAATATTTGTTTGTATCCACATTTCCATCAATAAAATGAAGTTTTCTTACTCCTGTTGAGGACATACCGCCCCAGACCATAATGGATACTGGAAATTTCACTTTTCTCTTCAGACAGTCAATATGGAATGCTTCATTTTTTTTGCGAATAACTCTACTGCGACTGTCACCAACACAAACTTCGAATCGGGCCTCATCACTCCATTGTATTGCACACCATTGTTGAGGTGTCCATTGTCTATGTTCTTTAGCCCATCTAAGCCGATTTTTCTTTTGCAGTGGAGTTAATAGTGGCTTTTTTTTGGCCTATAAACAAGTTGTGCAACTTTAGGATTTTTCCTTCACTTTTTTTTATAAGAAAACTTACCTTGCAAGTGCTAAAATCCCAGACTGTGGGCCTCTCTATGAGTTGTGGACCTCGAAATTCTCCTTCCAACAGCGTTACTCCACAGAGCACTTAATTGTAAATAATTGGCACGCCTGTTTTTCACGATTGTTCTTCTTAATGCTCTTCGGTCGGCATTTGTGATATTACTTTTTTTCACATATCGTGGCTCAATATTAACTGAACCAGTTACATTATATCTTCTAAAAATATTTCTCACACTGTACCGCGACAAGTCTGAGTTTGATTTCCCAGAATTAAAAAAATTAATTATCAGTAACCGAATTTTCTCACTAATAACCTTTCTTCTACCCATTTTGAAAACCCTAACTACCCAAAACTATTTCAAACGTATTCTGACAGCTGTGATAAAAAAACAATTGTCATGGCCTTTATTTTTCACAGCCACCTATACGTTATAGACTTAGTTTGCATTGAAATGAAAATAGGTTGATATGCTGTAATTGCAATATGTGTTAGTTTGATGCTGCAAGTTTGATTAGGGAGTGATAAAGTTGGTGTTTTCTACTATATATTATCAAAATATTCATTGTTAATATTTTAAACCTATAACACCCTGTTACATTTTTATTATTTGTGTTTGATAAGAAAAAAACTAAGATTTGAATAGTTGGGCCAACTGAAGTGGGAAGGGGCTCGTACATCGTTGTCTTTGTGGCCTTTATATGGTACGTTTATTATCATAAGCAAAGCGTGTCTTTTTACTCTATTTGCATTAGAAAAGACTGCTATTATAACTTGAGCCAACCCGATGCCGAATACGTCAATCCCTTTCTCATCGTATATATTTACTGCCTTGCCTTTATGGCCCCTAGATTTTCATAATCTCTTCTCTCCTTTAGAAGGGCTGGCTGCGGTATTTCGAGATGTCTATTGCTTCATGTCAGCGTCAGCTGTCTCCTATTGTGAGGTTATGTTTGCTTTTTGAGCCTCAAGAAATTCCTGGCTGGTAGAACGGATGATAAGAAGTATTATCAACCTCAAATATCTTTCAATTTGAAAGGAGAATATAACCTCAACTAGAGCGCTTACACGAAAGGGTAGGAATCTAGAAATGCCTGACTTTTAGAAGAACAGAAAAAGCAATGAAAATCGAGGAGACCATAGGAATCTAGAAATCCTTGACTTTTGGAAGAACAGAAAAAGCTATGAAAATCGAGGAGACCATAAGACGAGCCGGCCCTTAGACATGTTCGATGGGCAAAAGGTCTGGAGGTCTAGGAGGCCAGGAGATGAGACTAGCTTGAGCGCAATTGGAGTGCTCCATTGTAGCTCTAGCAATCTGTGGATGGGTAGATGCTATTTAAAAACTACGAATTTTTCCTACGATTTGTGGATCACACTCTGGATATATCGTATCATAAAACTGCCAAATTTAGGAAGTCACTTTTCAAGTTTAGTTTCGCAAATAAAGACAAGCAATTCGTTTTTGATAACAACTTTTCAGTTTTTGAATATGTCTTAAGTGTCTTTGTACAAATGTGTTAATATGTATCTTGTATTCACATCGTCCTGAGCCTTCTTTCATTGTGTCATTTTTTTCAGTGAGTGCCTGTTACTGAGTGTTCGTGACATTTTCTTTTTAATCTGATTTTTACTTTGTTTTTAAAGAAAACTGTACCGGTTTTTTGTCTAGCCCTGGTGGGTAGTGAGAGCAGCTTTATAGATAATATCCACCAGGTAAAATAAAAGTCTACTTTTATTATTAGTCCTTATGATTTGAGCTCGTCCATCATGTATTCCTAAACAGAACCGAAGCTGATCACTAAAGCAATGGAATTCCATTTAGCATCGCAGTTACACGTTATCCCATCGACGGAGATAAGGAAGTTATAAGCTTGCCATTTTCCTTTGTCACCCGATAACCGGTCAAAGCAGGCAAGCATTTGTAGGACTCTATATTAAGGGTGGCTCAACATTATCGAGTTTGAGGCAGTTCGGATGTACAATGGTCAACCACAACTAGCTGCTATTACCAGTGCCCATATAATGTTAGCGATGATTCACCCAAATGCAAACCAATTGCCAGTGTGGTTTAGTATGTCTTTCGATGAATCAATCCAATGAAACCACGGCTATTGGTTTCGGTTTCATACTGTTATATGAATGCCGTACATTGCAGCTAGTATCAGGAATCCGATGTTATTCATATATCCCGTGTTCGCTGCCCAGCCCCTGTCGAACTCTGCAGTATCAACGGAATTTAACGTATAGGATTGTGAGCACTATACCCTGTTCGTAGTCCATATACGCCGAGACAAAACACATGTTCAAAAGCGAGATTGTACAGGTCCGTATTTTCCTCAATGGTCTTGGAATAACCTAACAAACTAAATGATTATTTTTATAGAAAGAAGTGCACATACTTTTCATAATTCTTGATTTGCTGTAAGTACTTGTATAATCGTCCGAGTGATTGATAATAATTATCACAGGTTCAATTTGAATGTCGATCATATTGTCCAGATCCCACATCTTTGTTTCGATTGTTTCTTGAACATAACGGATACTATATTTGACAGCTTCCATAAAAATATTTTTCACGTCAGCAAATTTGAAGCCACATAGTTTTTTATATTTACCCAAATAATTTCAATCGTATTTAACATGCAGCTATAAGGGATGATAACGATTTTATTTTCGTTTTTAGCCATTTCATCAATAACATTAAGATTATATTTATATTTGTGCTGCCTGACTAAGTTCTGCTTTGACCATATTTTATTTGAAACTAATGTCTTTTGATAGGAGCCATTGTTGAATTTCTGCCTTTCTTGTGGACATTGTGGGAATTTCTTCTAGCTTTGTGGTGTGGTATCTAGCATTATCAAGTACAATGACAGCATTGTCGTCAAGCTTTGACAATTTGACAGATAACAAATCGTTTCCCTTTTCCTGGAAATAATTATTTCATATAGCGTTCAATAAAACTAATAGTAATATAAGCACAGTATCTAACAGGTGTTGGTTCCAAATCTACCATATGGGTGTTTCAGTTTACTATTGCATAACTTTAAGTTTCGATAGAACTTTTGAAATTAATGCATAAAGTCTATATAAACATGGGTCGAAAAAGGCGTGGCTTCCGAAATACAGGGTGTTTAAATTTACTTTCTAAAATAGTTTTTTTTAAATATTTCGAACAATATTTGATGTATAATAGTGAAAATTGGTATACAAGGGTTTTTTGGTACGACAAAACGAACCAGGGGCATAATTTTGCTGTAGTCGCTAGAGGGCGCTCTCTACGGTACCTGTAGTGTATTAAAATGACCGAAAAATTTTTCTTAGTGCAATTTTTTGCTTTTTAAATAAGAAAACTGATTCTTCGCGCTTTTCAACATAAAAAAGCTCTCTTGTGAATTTTCGTTACAGTTAGCCGTTTTTGAGATATTTCTATTTTTTAGGTTCGATGCATTTTTAATTATTTATGATAAAATAACGTTAAAAAGTTACTATCACGATAATTTTTAAAGTAGGCTGTACCTATAAATATTTTTGAAATTGAAAGCAGAATAAGGTTAAACGTCAATTAGTTGACAGTTAGTTTTGTTGTCTGTTGAAACCTGAAACGTTTTTTTGCAATTGTGAATGCACGAAATTTAGTTTCTCTTACCTTTTTTTTTTCGTAAGTTTTATAAAAATGCCATTTTTATTCTCCAATCAAGAGTTAGCCGATATTCATTTTGTGCACGGCTTTGTAAATGGAAACGCAGCAGAAGCAGCCAGAGAATAAGCACGAAGATTTCCAAACAGACGACATCCAACTCGCTCAGTATTCGTAAGAGTGCATCGCCAAATAATTGAAAATGGTTTTGGAAATCTCCAAAGGGATCCAAACACACATGTTCGTCAGCGCAGATTTACCCGTATGATTCTGCGTGAGTTTGATAGACATCCGACCACAAGTGTTAGGAGAGTTTCTGGTGCCTTGGGAATTTCAGCAAGCCATGTTCACTGTTTTCGTAGAAATGACCATAGACCATTTGCAACCTGTGCAAGGACTACAGCCAAGGGACGGAGAACGAAGAATCACATTTTGTCAGTGGATTCTTGATAGAACTAATAATAATAGGGCGTTTTTAAGTAACGTTTTATGTACCGATGAGTCATGCTTCACTAGACGTGGAGTGGTAAATTTTCATAATCAACATATTTGGTCGCATGAAAATCCGCATGCACTTCGGGAAAGAAATTTTCAGCATGAACTTAGTGTGAACGTGTGGATTGGTATCTACCGTAATCGACTATTTGGACCCTACCTTTTGCCTGCAAGGTTAAATGCTGCGACCTTCTTGGAATTTTTAAAGGCTGAACATGCAAATATGCATTACGAATCCTGCTTTTCATATCTTCTCTGGTTGTAGGATGAGTCTGAAACACGATGTCCTTTAACAGTCCCCATAAATAAAAGTCAAGACAAGCTGGATCTGCTGATCGCAAAGGCCATGGAAACAGACTTCCTCCTATAATCCACCGATGATGAAGTACTGCATTAATATGCTGTCGCAGAATAATAGCAAAATGTGCTGGTCAACCGACCAAATGCAAAAGCACGTTGCGTGGTTTCAGTGGCACATCTTTCAACAACAACGGTAATTGATTGTCAAAAAAGTCAACAAAGACATTGCCAAATAAGGATTGCTCGAAAAAATATGGCCCAATAATTCTGCCTCCCAGTATGACACATCACACACTTAAACTCCGACGCCCTTCGCGCGGAACTTCACGCAGCCTATGCGAAGTTTCTGTAGTATCCAAAATGCATATTGTGCAGATCACCGTCTCGTCACCATTAAAGGTAGCTTTATCGGTCCAAAGAATAAAAAGTCTCCGATCAAAGTCTTCATCTTTGATATTCTAAAAGTAATTAAGGTAAAGTTAAATTTGAATAAATCCCTACATTTGGATGGCCATTACAGCTTACCTGTGATCCTTCAAAATATTTTCAACCGTTGTTCGTGATCTACCCAACTCAAGTGATAATGCCCTTGTGCCAACATGAGAATTTCCTTCATAAAAAATATTAATATCGCTATTCCACAATATTTGAATAAGCCCCATGAAATCAACACATACTTCTCGAACCTCCCTAAAGTAGACAAAACCCAATTTCAGATAAATTTATTACATAAACATAATATTGGGCCTTTTGAAAATCCTGGTGAATCCTTTGAATTTCGTTCAGTAGCTACAGCTGAAATATCTAGATTTGTATCAAAGCTATTAAAACAGAAGCCGCTGGTCATGACACTATATCACGGAAAATGCTACTGTTATTAGAGAACTGCTTACTAAAGCATATCATATATATAATAAACTGCTGTCTTACTTCGTGTGTATTTCCGGATATGTGGAAAATGTCTAAAGCAATACCTATACCTGAAATATCTAATTTGAATCAATTATCTAACTTAAGATCAATCAGCATTTTACCAATATTATCAGAAGTCCTAGAAAAGATAATGGAACAACAAATTTCGGAACATGTTACAAATAAATCTATTTTACCACAGATTCAATCCGACTTCCGCAAATTTTATGATACAACAACAGCTTTAGCTTGCGTAGTCGATGACTTAATGTTTTCAGTCGACAACAGCAACATTGTTTGTTTAGTGTTACTTGATTACAGCAAGGCTTTCGATACCATTGACCATTATATACTTTGCACTAAATTAAAATACTTTGGTTTCAGCTGTCCCGCTGTGCAACTTATAAAAAGTTTTAAGATAGAAAGATACCAATAAGTAATTATCAATAAATCCCCGATAACAATGAGAGTACCTCAAGGGTCCATTCTCAGTCTTTTATTATTCTCTGTTTATACAGGGTGGTCCATAAGTCCTTTGAAATTTCAAATTTGAATAAAATTTAACGGGTAAGCGTGAGCGGCGCGGGCGAGGTGGGGGCAGTATCTTCAGTGTCTGGGAATTCAGTCGCCATGGAGTGTTTCACTGGAGCGGATCGTGCTTTTTGTGTGCGCGCGTTTTATCAAAATAATGATTCGGCAACAACTGCGCGGCGTAAATATCGAGAATACCACAATTTACACAATTTTACAAAGTGTCCAACAGCTCAAACGATTAAGAACTGGGTTGCTAAGTTCGAAGAGACTGGTTCGACGTTAGATAAACAGCGGTGGGGTTGATCAAGGACAACTCGTATTGAAGAAAACATCAACATTGTGGCACAGTCTGTTCGTCAAAATCCTACCCAGTCTACTCGTAAGCGTTCCAGTGCACTAAACGTACCCAGAACATCTTTACAGCTGTTTTTAAGGAAAGATTTACGTCTGCACGCTTACAAAATTCAGTTAGTGCAGGAATTAAAAGATAATGACGCTATTCAGAGACTAAACTTTGCGAATGAAATGTTGAATCGATTTTCTTCGCTCAATAATGTGTTGTTCTCGGACGAGGCTCACTTCCATTTAAACGGGCATGTAAATAAACAAAATTGCCGATATTGGAGCCCCGAAAATCCAAGGCGTAAGCGTCAGAAGCCCTTACACAGCCATAAATATACAGATTGGGATGCTATGTCAGCGCATGGCATCGTAGGCCCTTATTTTTTTGAGGACGACAGAGGTCGCGCATTAACTGTTTTTTCGGAGCGGTATGTAGCAATGATAGAAGAGTTTTTGACACCAGCGTTGCAGAATTTTCCAGGCTATAATACGCAGACCTGGTTTCAACACGTCGGAGCAATTGCTCACACCTCCAACACTTCTATGCCCGTCGTCTGTCAACTTTTTCCCAGCAAAGTAATTTCTCGAAGAGGAGACATTTCCTGGCCACCACGTAGTCCAGATTTGACCCCAATGGACTTCTTTTTATGGAGCTACCTCGAGAGTAAAGTGTACGACACCACTCCGTGATCAGTTGATGTCCTGAAAGAAAATATCCGAAGAGAAATGGCAAGCATTATAGTGTTGACTTGCCGCGCAGTCATCGACAATTTTAGACGTCGTTTATATGAGTGCCGTGATGGTAATGGATTGCATTTAGACGATGTGATTTTTAAAACATAATTCCCATTCAATAAAGATGGTAACAAAATATAATAATTCTTCATAATGTAGCTAGTTTGGTTTTATTCCTTTTTTTCCAGCTCAAAGGACTTATGGGCCACCCTGTATTTTAGACTTTTCTAACTATATAAAATACTGCAATGTACATCACTACGCAGACGACACACAATTATACAGGGTGCGGCAGAGAGGACGGACGTTTTTGGGATGGGTAGTACTCTCCGCCTCCGTCTACGAGAGAGGTGGGGAGGGTGCCGTTTGACTCGTGAGATCCTAGCATTATTTTACCAGTTGTCGTTATGGAGTCTTGGACGGTGGAGCACCGCGTTTTCGCCCATGATTGTTTCGTCCGAAATACTGTGTCACTCATCGTCGTACAGCGTGAGTTTTGTCGCCACTTCAACATTCATCGGAATAGAGCTGTTCCCTCTCGAAACACCATCCTTCGTTGGGTTGAATCACTTCGCAGGCGTGGTGAACTTATCAACAGAAGACCAAGAGGAGCGCCGCGAACAGTTCGAACTCCTGAAAATGTTGAACGCGTTCGACAGGTCTTTCTTCGCAGTCCGACTCGATCTGCCCGGAAACATGCTGCTGCACTTCGCCTTAGTGATCGTTCGGTAAGGCGAATTTTGCATATGGATCTCCGCTTTCACCCCTACAAATTGGCCATTGTGCAACAGTTACAGCCCGGAGATTATGCACAACGAATGAACTTCGCACGTGAGATGGAAGCACTGATCGATCAAAATGAGAACCTCATTTTGTTTATGAGCGACGAAGCCCACTTTCACAAGCCATAAGTCGCCCAAGTTGAGAGAGCGATGTTGGAGAGTGTCTACGCAAACGTCCAAGAACGCCTCCAGCACTGAATCAACGATTTCGGCGACCACATGCCTGATGTGATTTTCCACACTTGACTGTGTCAAATGCTATTTCCTTGTGAACCTGATTCCATCAATAAATTTGTTTTCAAGTAAAAATTAACTATTCTATGATTTTTTTAAAACCGTGCATCCTCTCTGCCGCACCCTGTATTATGGTCTTCATATTAATGATCCACTCTTTTCATTTGATTTGATCAACAATGATCTACATGCCATGAATAACATTTCGGGTGCTCATGATTTAACACTAAATGCTTCTGAATCAAAAGTTATGATCTTTGGACCAAAGCAGAAACGAATCATAATAGAAAATGAAAATCTATATCGGCTCAACATCAACAACATTATCATATAAAGAAGCTATATATTCAAAATCTTATGGTATCCTCAAACAATTATATCCTCAAAGACATTCACTAAATAAAAATTGCTTTGGCATTAGAAATTACGAGCATATCAGTCATGTTTATAAGGAAAACGAAAATTAAATTTAGAAAATCTTAGAATCTATCACTCACTAGCTTTAGTCCATAAGACGTTAATAAATAAGAAACCAGAGTACCTTCTCAATAACCTACAAAAATTTGAAGATATTAACAACTTATCTACAAGAATTGGTCAATCCCTAATTATGCCCCACCACTCAACATCGTTATACAAAAAAGGTTTTTCGTACATTGCGGCCAAACACTACAACAATCTACCAACTGAGTATACTTTATCTGAAGTCACTTGAAACACTGTGAAATACCGGGTGCGTTTTATGGTATCTATATTTAACACGCTCTGTTGCTGCAAAAATCGCCAAATTCAAGATCAAAGGCAGTTTCACCGGTCCACGTGGAGTAAACCACGCCTATGCGTGGACATAGCCAATGAGAAAGCGTGTATTTCAGAGCTCCGAACAAGTGCAGGTGGCTACTGAAAATTGAAACAGTTTAGCCTGTGCCGTGTAGCGGTGAATAAACGTGTTTTCTTTAGCCTGTCCGTGTTTTTTTTCTAGATTTTATTAGTTTGTGTGTTTTTGACTTTTGAATACTCAGTTTACTTGTTGATTTAATTGTTGTGTTGATTGTTCTTGTGTGTCCTAAATATGGCTCTTTGGAGACCTTGGGAAAATGCTCCAAGCCACGAGGAGATGGTTGATGAACCTGTGCAGGCAGAATTCTTTCATAAAGATTTAGAGGAACAGACCCAAAGAGTAATCCTAAATATGTATGATTGTCTGAAAAACGAAAATCCAGATTCCTCGCAAAATTAAATTTTAAACAGAATTTGTATCCTGACAAAAATCAGTCGGTCTACCATTTATCGGGTTATAAAAAGGGGAGATGTAGTCAACCATTCCTTCCACAGAAAGCGCATAGGGCAAAAATTAAAAAGAATAGACGTGGGTTTTCAGGAAGATATTCGTCGTATAATATACGGATTTTATAAAGAAAATTTGGTGCCCACGTTGGAAATGATACGGGATAAATTAAAAGATTATCCTGAAGATTTTTATAATTACAAATGCTTAGACTCACTGCACTGTATTGTAAAAGTATGTGGTTTTCAATACAAAAAATTAGATAAAAGAATGGTGATTATGGAGTCGTCTCGAATCGTTGAATTGCGCCAAGAATTTTTGCACAAAGTTAAAATCTATAGAGAGCAGAAAAGAAATCTGATTTGCCTGGATGAAACGTGGTATGATACCCATGATGTTGTGCAGTACGGCTGGGTTGACGACAGCAACAAGTGCATTTTAAATGCACCATGCAACCGTGGAAAACGAATCATTATTCTCCATGCTGGCAGTGAAAATGGATTTATACCTAATGCCTTGCTGTTATCTGCCAAAAATATCAAAGAATCATGCGCCGACTATCATGAGGACATAACCTCCGACTTATTTGAAAAATGGATAGAGCAGCAGTTAATACCAAACATTTCCCCAAGTTCAGTGATTATTATGGACAATGCGCCATACCATTCCCGACAGAAAAACAAAATTCCGAATACAGGCACAAAAAAACAAGACATTATTGATTTTATGAAGGACCACAAAAATCAACCAAAGCCATATTATTGGATCTTATTAAAAGACAAAAATTTGAAAAAGAGTATGTTGTTGACAATCTGCTTCAGCAAAATGGCCATGAAGTATTACGTCTACCTCCCTATTACTGCATTTTTAACCCGATTGAGTTGGTCTGGGCTGCTTTAAAAAAAAAGTAAGAAAACATAATCAGACCCCTCAATTAAGTGAATCGCTATTGGCCACAATAAGAGATGCAGTATCTCATATTGCTGCCACAGACCTATGGAAGCAGTGTTCTAGGCATATTATTGAAAAAGAAAATGAATATTGTGTTTTGTCTCCTGTAAATCCCGTTGTAATTCCTCTACAAGATGACTCTAGCGACAGCTCCGAAGGCGAGGATGATATATAATGTCTTTATATACCTTTTTATATACCTACCTGCTATGTAAATATGTCAAACGTTGGAATTCTGTAATTTTTCCATTTCTTAACTTTCAGTCAATATAAATTAAACTCCCAATATAAGTATTTTTTATCCCAAATCAAAAAAATAAGAAGATAGTAAAATCCATTTATTGTGGTATAAAAACATTATTATTATCGTTCTAAATAAATGACCGCACGCCTATGATACGTCATGAAATTACAAAGGACGCGCCGACCAAAGGTTTTTATGCTATTTCAAGTGACTTCAGATAGAGCATACCGCAATTAGTCTAATAAATTTTAAGAAACAATTAAAAGCAATGCTTCTACCCTCCTCCTCTACCTGATGATAATGAGATCAACTTTAAAAATTCAACAAGAATAAAACTGACTGTATGATTTTTCGAATCATATCATATGAACATCATGATTTTATATTAAATGACCTAAAATTTAAACGTGTATACTTATATAGACTTAAACTTTATTAGTCAATTGTCACAAATCACATGTATGGTATTGATTAGTTTACGTCACTTTTCTTATTCATGTTTGTAACTTTATTTCATGGCTGAGTTGAAAAATACGATTCTTTAATTTCAAATTTTTAGTATCCAGAATATGTATTTGTGATAGAATCGAATAAAGGCATGTTGTTATTATTATTAATATACGTATATCCCAGTACGCGGTTAATATTTTCTTGTGTCCTTAAAATCATTTACCGCTGAAACGTAGGCTGATCCCGATCGAGACGCCTCTGTACTTAATGAATTTAATCAAGTTAGGGCTGAATTAGCTCTTTAGTGTTATAAATACCGCTGCCAAATAACAACATAATTAGGTAAAGGATATTTAAGATATTTACGAAAAACCATTTTGAGAATGTGCAGACCTATGTTTATATGAACTTTTTGTCGTAAATAATCGTCTGTGAAATTCATGGTACATACTTAATTAACACACTGTATAGCATTCAAATCACTGCTGGATGTGATCCTAGTACGAAACGTTATAATGAGCAAATACATCTAAGTACAAGTTTCAATAAACTGATTCGGTAAGTGGAGATATATGCCACTAGATTCTGAAAACTCTCACAAAAATCTTTTAAATCGCTCTTCAACGTGTGTCCATTTATCTAAATGCAACTGAATTGATGAGGTCCGTTGGATGCGCTTTTCAAAGATGAAATCTCGGCGATTGTATAAAACGTGTTAGCATTTCTTCTGCAAATTCCATGGACGTTCGAACTGGTACATGCCAAAGACATATTTTATTTGTGGAAGATTTAATCTAAGAGAGTGCTTTATATTTCCTGGAGTAATGTAGCCGAAGTGAGAAGTATCCCGTCGTTAGTTTTTACGTATTCGCTATTTGGATGAAATGCTGAAGTTAAAGGGACATTGGCACGAACATTCCATAAGTCCCTAGCTACTCTTATGAAATATTAGTATATTGGTTCTAGTCAGGGGCAAGAGACACGCGCATGGAGTTTCCACATAATAATTTGTTGTAACCTATAAGATTTAATAGTAGATGTAGATAATGGACAAAGGCGTAAAAGAGGTAATAAAGAATGAGACTGCAGATCAGTCTATCACTGAGACAGCCAGGCGGCCATTGAAAGCTTAAGTCCATCACAAATGTCGTCTAAGCTAGTATGGGATTGGGTGATCGTCCTCAAAGAGCTTAGAGAGCGAAACAAAGTAACATTGCCTGGATACCGGGACATGAAGGGCACAAAGGAAATTAAAAAGAGGATCAGATAGCCCTACAGGGTGCGGCCAAACGCCTTATGGATCTAGAGCCTTTTTGTGGCCTCACGATAACATGTATAAAACAGTCCATAAGAAATTGACCTATAGAAAGTCCCTAGAATGAGTTGATCAAAGAACGAAGGCCGCATTTACAGATGCCCCGTCGGATTCAGTAGGAAGACCATAAGGAACATAGTAGTTTTCCTCATATAACACTGTCGTCTAAATGGACATATGAGGCTCTAGGGTCTGGCGGAAAGACGCAACATGTCGCTTTTGCAGCTAGCATAAGTACAGTATATTCAGATAAGAGATAGACCGGTAAACAAAAGGTTCGGGTGATTTTCACGCTAACGCCGCCGTCTCGATGTAAAACAGGAGTCCTCATTGGTCAATTCGCAATTAAATGCCTATGCCGAGTGGCAGAGCAGTCGTATCAAGGCAGAGTCACATTCAGGTTCAGACGTGTTACGAATGTCGTGTGCATCATTGCATTTGATATTTCTTTGGACGTTTTCGTTTGTTATCTTATTAAGTTGTTGAGTTTGTCGTTGTTATTGTTATACCTTGTTATTGATTGTTATTGTTATCAACTGCTTGCGCAAAATGCCCAGTAGTACAGATACTGCCGATGAAGTTGTAAACTCCTGTAGTCCACCTAGGAAACGCTCTAAAAAAAGACACCTGAGTGCAGAAATGAAAGAGGTCATTTTGAATATATATAAGATCGAGCGCGAGGAGAACGAGGCATCAACCATCAAAGAAATTGTTGTGAAGGTTTCTCACAAAGTTGGGGTGTGTCGCGCATCAGTGTTTAATGTGTTAAGACAATACAAAAAAAATCACACCTTTTCTGAGCCAATGACCAGTAAACATCGCAAAAGTATTGTTAAATCATTGGATGAAGCTGATAAGCATGCGATTAGGAGGAAAGTGCATGAATTTTTCTTCAGGAATGAAATACCTACTATAGATAAAGTACTGCAGGAGGTAAATGGAGATACAACGTTGCCAAATTTCAAACGATCAACTTTCCATGCGTTACTGAAGCATTTAAATTTCAAATGGAAAAAACGGGGTCGTAATAGCTTACTACTGGATAGAGAAGAAATTGTGCTATGGAGGAGGGATTATTTAAAAAAAATTGGGAAATATAGAAATCAAAACAGGAAGATTTGTTACCTTGATGAAACGTGGGTAAACGCAGGACACACTACAAGTAAAGTATGGGTTGATGATTCTGTAACTTCATCCAGGAGGGCCTTTCTAGATGGACTGTCCAGCAGATTAAAAAATCCAGCAGGTAAATACGAGTAATAGACAACAATCGGATGTTTTTCAAACCTTGGGAACAAGGTTCTAAACATTAATTCCAGGGGGCAGATAAAACATATTACAAGTAACAAAACTTTTATAACTTTCGATAAAATGCGTGGATGTCTTATTGTCATTTTCATTTGTTAGAACTTTTTTAAGCCATGTTTTTATGTGTTTTCGATATTTCAATAATTTTTTAATATAATCTTAAAATATGTCGAATATTATAAACTTAAAAAAAGTTACTAAGTTTTATATTGTGTACCGTTCCTAATATTTCTAATCATTTTAATTCATACTTTAAGTTTTATAAAGTTATAATTTGTTAATATTAATATTTGCGTGTATTTCAGGTCCTGATCATTCATTCTTTAAAGGTTTATAACTTTAAATTAAATTGTGAAGCGCTGAATAATCATACGACGTTCAATATTCTTTCTTTCAATATGACTAAATAATCCCAATTATAGCAATCTGATACTCATGTCTCAATGTTTTTTCGCTGAATGTGATGAAAACATTTGAAAAAGGTTCGCTTATTGAAATAAATCTACACCAGTTAGTACTTCGATTTCCATTTAAAGGGAAAAGGCTCATTATCTGCCATATTGGCAGTGAGGATGGATTGGTTGTTGACGGTCTGTGGTGCTTTGAGTCTAAGAAAACTGGAGATTACCACGAGGAAATCAATGGCGAATCGTTTGAACAGTGGCTTTCAAAAATTTTACCGAACTTAGAGGAAAACGCAGTAATTGTGTTGGATAATGCGCCTTATCATTCTCGAAGAATGGAGAAGGTCCCAGCAACGGCTTCAAGGAAAGTTGATGTTCAAAATTGGCTCCGCTCGAAAAATATCAACTTTGAAGAAGCAATGCTGAAAGTACAATTATTAAGAATTGTCAAGGATCATAAGGCGGAATATCAAAAATACGCCATTGACGAAATTGCAGCAAGTCAAAATAAAACTGTGCTCCGCTTACCTCCATACCATTGCGAGCTCAATCCCATTGAGCTGATATGGGCAGAGGTTAAAAATTATATAGCACAATACAACTTTTAAATTTTGTGACCTCAAAGGAATTTTCAAAGAAGCACTAGAATTAATAACAGCGCAAAAATGGGAAAACTGTGTTAAGCACGTGAAAGACAAAGTTGAAAAGATAATGTGGGAACTGGACAATATTTTAGAAGAACAAGTCGAGCCATTCATTATTGACGTTGGTGCTTCAGGCAGTAGCGATGATGAAAGCTCATCAAGCTCATCTTTCCAATAAAAGATGTCGTTCATCAAATTCGGTAAGTTATAAGTAATTATAAAGCAACTGTATTTTTTAATTAATTATTGACATTTTTGAACCCATTTTGGCAAAACCTATTCAAGAATCTACTTTCTGACAATGTTCAACCATGCACATTTTTTTACGTTTTGAACGTTTTAATTTGGTTACATATTTACCTAGAAATCAAAAAACATACTAATCAATATTCTAAAAGCAATTTTAAGAGATATACGATTATTTTTAATTTAGGCTAATTTAAACGCCATTTTAAGATTATATTCGACTGTATTTCACCAAACATCAGGCGGCATCCGAAGCTGGAAATCGAAGCGAAAATTTTGAAACCCTTATGTATATTTACATCATTATATATTTCTTACCCCACCCCCACATGATCCTATATCCATCACCAATCGTATACACATCGAATTGTGCTAATTTACTACAAAGTTACGCAAAGCAGCATCTACTATCTAAAATAGTGACTCTTAATACGTCCCTGCCGAATGTTACAGCGTTCGATGATCACGTGGTCTTGTTTATGTCCAGTCTATCTCTTATCTGAATATACTGTAGCAGTGCATCTCCTGTGTCGCTGTGAAGGCCTGGCAAGGCTACGGTTTCCGATAGAAGGGACGACAGGTTGAACAGTGAAAAGCTACATGCCTGTGTCAAGGTTATTGAGTCTGATCAAAGATTCCAGGCTGGACACGGTGCTTCAGAAAGTCACTTGGGCTGCAGTGACGTTAAGGCTGACAAGCCATCCCCCTTCTTCTATAGTCTGTAATCTATAACGTTCGATAACAAACCCTGACTCAGAATCCATTGAGATAATATAGGCTTTACGACTGAGTGGATTCAGCTTTTTGAGCATTTGGTCTTCCTGCTAAAATCATTCACGTCCTAGATTGATGAAATAACGTGAGCACTACGTCGGACATCTGACAATACCTGCTATATGCAGGAACCGTAGTTTTACGGTGGGTGAAAAACACCTTACCAATTTCATCCTACCGGTCTAAGACTCTACAACTTTGGTCACAAAAAATAAATGTCGTTTAACACATGTTAGGAATATTTGGGTCGGCTTTATGTTAAGGCGAGTATGTGTTGTCGCTTGCCACCCCAGCGCGCGTGCGCTGCTAGGGCAATAAAAGGAAGACACGTATATATACAGTGAGACCACGTAGATACGCCGCAACTGCATACAATGAGACCACGTGACTCTACGCAGCAACCGCATAGAGTCAGAACCGCTCCCACACCCGCAATCTTCACGCTCCTGCATCACCGTTACGTCAGGAATACGAACAAGAATTACACAGAATACCGGATCAATGGTAGGCGATAACCACATTTCATTTTTGAACCAGCCGCTATACAGTCCACTCGAATGCTCATACACATATTTTTGGTCGAGACGATGCGTTTTTATCTAGATGAAGCTCTAATTGACAAAATTAGTGCAGATAGCTGACATTTCTGCTAACTTTCTTTGCAGCTAGCAGATATTGTACTATGATGCATAGATGGATTTAGTGAGATTCGTGTTACAAAAACTGTTATTCATTATATCAAATTAAAGGTTTAATGCTTTTACAAATCAAAAAGATAATAGCATTCTCAGTTACACCTTAAATGAGGAGGTGATCTGCAAACCGCATTTTTGAAAAATTGCCAAATCTGGGTTAGGCATGTGATCGTATATCTTCAATGGTCCTCTACCCGATAAACCTAATTAAAAACGTCAAACTGCAGTTTTTCCCTTTGTAATAGCTAGTGAATTATTGTGGTGTTCTACAAAGCGCAGTATTTTGTTTCAACTAGGAACAACAAAACGCAATTTATTACTCCATGCTTGGAAAATCATAGCGCAACTTTTCAAATCTTAACTTGCTGATCAAAATTACACACGCACGACAAAACGCAGTATTTCTTTGAATAAGTGGGGGGATATTCAGACCGGTTGTGAATAGTTCAGTTGTTTACCGGCAGTTACGAAGTGTGCGTGTTATACTTTTGCGATCTGTTGCTGCTAAATTACGCAATATTTCGAAAAAATGGATGATAGTAGTCTAGTGCTTGTTAGTGACGCATCTGATGGTTCGAGAAAAAGAAAACGAACTATGTCTAAACGAGAAAGGGCAAAAAAATGCGGTAAGTTTGAATATAAAAGCAAGTGAGCGGAGTTTTTTATTGTTTTAGATACATGAACCATATGCCTAATGCTGAAGATTTTGAAGTGAAGTGCAAGCATTTAAAAACTGCACTCCAGTGTCATGAAGTTTCTACAGAGGATGTAAAATGTGTTAGAGAGTTTGTGTATAGACAACCAGTAAAAACGATAATAGATAATAAAATAGCACACTTGATTGAAGTGAAGCATCCTAAAAGGAAAAAAAGTGAAGAAACATTGACAAGTAAAGGCCAAGCAATTAGGCTGGATTATTTTTTAAGAAATATTAACTCTGAAAGGCTGTTAGTGTGTCAAAAGACGTTTTTGGCTGCTTTGAAGATCTCACAACGGAATATCCTTACTATCGGAACAAAGAAGGCAGAAGGGCAGATAATTGAGAGAAGGGGAGGTGATCGGAGAAGCAAAAAATACGAGGAGCAGAAAAACAGTGTTAAAAAATTCATTGGGAATTTACATGCAAGTGAAAGTCATTACAATCGTAAGAAATCGAAGAGACTTTATCTTTCACCTGACTTGAATATTGCGAAACTATCAAAACTTTATAATAACTCTGTAGAGCTGAATTTAAAAGTCTCGCGTCGTTATTTTTATAATATTTTTGTACGCTATTTCAATCTCGGCTTTAGATCCACAAAGAATGCAGCTATGAAAGGAAAATCTATTTCTGAGCTGATAATTCATAAATTGAGAGCTAAACAATTCCACCTTTTTTTTAAAGCAATTCCGCAGAACAGCTTCATAGTATGCTTTGACTTGCAGCAAGTCCAAGCGTTGCCTAAAATGAACCTAGGGGAAGCATTTTATTTACGTCAACTTGCTCTATACAACTTTTGCATAACAGAACCAAGTACAAGACATCCTTACTTTTATACTTGGACAGAGAATCAAGCGAAAAGGAGACCGAATGAGATAGGATCAGCCATATACCATTTCTTGACAAATCGCGAGTTTCCAGAGAGTTGTAAATTAGTTAGACTATTCGCCGATGGATGCGGAGGATAAAATAAAAATTCGTTTATCATCCACATGTTGATGTTTTGGCTTTCCACTAAGGCACCTAAACATATTGAAGAGGTGGTCCTGTATTTTCCGGTGAGAGGTCATTCTTATCTACCTGCAGACAGAGTATTCGGTCGGATAGAGAAGATCTGCAGAAAGCGGTCTGAAATTACCACTAAGGAAGAATACTGGAATATCTTTGGAGAAGTTGGGAATGTTAAAGTGATGGGACCTTGTTGGATTGGAAGGATTTTTCTAGTATAAAATTCAAGAAAATCAGTGGTATACAAGAAGTAAAGTGAGTTAATTAGAAGTCTTCTATAGAACAGACAACGATACAAAGTATCAGAACTGCATGAAACGAGGTGCGAAATTAGAAAATTACCAACCTAAGCAAATTGAACTGCGCAATAGCATTAAAAAAATTAAGCTTGAAAACGTTGAAACCCTATTAAAAAAGTATCAAGAAGACTGGGAAGATAATGAAACCTTCGCTTGGTACAAGAACCTACTAAATGAATGAAGACATCCAACAGGAGACGAGGAAGAAACATGCCCGGAATCCGACGATGTAGATCCAGAGTTGTGTGATTGTGCTGAGGAAGACATTGGCTTGAAAATATAATTACATAACTTTCCGTTTCATTTATGTTTCATATGAATAGATTAGTTTTTCAAAACGCAGTTTTAATATATGTGGAAAATCAAAATGCGGTTTTTTGTTTGTTTTTTTGTGTTAGTCAGCAACCGATAAGGACCAGATTTCAGCAGGTTAGTGTAGCCATTTCGTTGTCTCTGAAATTTGAGGTGGTATGTTTGGCTTAGCATTCTACTTCTCCATTTACGCACCTTAAAAAAACGTCTTTATCTCAAAACGTTGAAATTTCAAAGACTGCAGTTTGCAGATCACCTCCTCAAATGAACGTTCAGCATATTCCCTTGACATATGGCAAATTGTCGTAAAACATGTGACAGTCCTTAGATATAACACTTATAATCTGAAATGACGGGTAGCTATTTTGGTCTGATAGGCAACTCCTGAGGCTCTACACTGAAGTCTAGTTTCACTTCAATTTTTCCATCGGGATTATAACATAGTACTTTGATGTCCATGACTACATTGTCCCTGCCTGGTCTAATTGTTGAGTATCGCTGCACCCCTGTTCGAGAGTAGTCCTTGAAGAAGTCGTACCTCAATTGGATCACCTCATATGGCTCTGGTTTTGTCCTAGCTTCTTTTGACGCCTTAACATAGTCGTTTGGTAATTCAATAACTATATTTCTCAGTTTCCCTTAAATGCAACTGTGTACAGAGTCACATTCCATTTGGATGTGTCCTTTGGTGAGACATTTCTGAGAAATCACAACGTCGTGTAACATTGCAAAGTTAAGAAAAATAGCACGCGTAATTGTCAGATAGCTGGAATTGCCGCTCATTGACAGGCGTGTTCCCAGTGGTAGGTATTGTTTTGGCTGAATAATTCAAAAACTAAATTTTTCTGCAGTTAGCGGACTCTATCACAATGTGCGTTGTAGGTAGACGAAGAAAAATGTGCATATACCTCAAATTGGTCAAAAATGTCAGATAGCAGGTATTGTCAGGTGTCCGACTATTAGCTATACATAGATCAGCCTGTGTTGGTTGCAATATAGAGACCACTGGAATCGTGCAATAATTAGTTCCGTGGTAGGGGATGGTGCAACTACCTGCGTTACAATTGTGCGATCAATTTACTGTCTTCTTGATACAAGTTAAAGTTCGAAATTATTGATTTCAGTGATTGTAGGTAAAATGCTGTACGTGTCTCGGGTGTAGTAAGTGTCTCTTGGCATGTTACAGCTCCAAGCGCGTCACGTAGATGACAGGAATCAAGTCCGGACCAGAAGCTTTGTTAATGTCGAGCGATAAGACATCCATCTTACGGTCTGATGCCTGAATGTTACTTCCGGCATAGTATAGGGAACCCTTCGCTATATTTGTTTCTGGACTCGACGCCGGCTTGTCTGACATCTACAGTGTCGCACGATTTGTTGAACCAGGTGCTGGACCGTGGTTTAGGCACTTTCCATGTAATAGGGATCTACTCCTCCATCCCAACGTGTCAGATAAACAAACGTCTCTCCAATGAAAGGTGAAGAAGAAGTCTCTGAGCTCCTAACCTCCACAGCACCGTGGGCTGAGTGGCCCAGGGGAGGCAGGACATCAGTGCTGTAAGGAACAGGATGCATGGTCAGAAAGAGATCCAGCAGGCTACTGGTATGTGCCGAAACGCGTGGGAACAAATGGGGCTTGTCAGCCAGGTGCTTGAGCCCAACCAAAGCTCATTATGGGGCATTAGAATTACTGAGGTGAGCTTCCTCTGAATAGAGGTGTTCGATGTTCAGGAAGTCGGTCTTAACAGCGAGGTATTCAAGGTGAACCCAGTTATGGTCCGAGGGAGAGTGATAAAGGCAGAAAATAAATTTGTAGGTGATTTGGAGTTAAGGCGAGTCTGATTCCAAAGATACGTCTCTGGAGCAGGAAAGACTGCTGCGGACAAAAGCCACAACTCCCCCGTTCTTTCTCGGATTGAAGTCTACCTCGTAGTTTGGGAAGCTAAGATGATTGCAGTTTTTTCAAGGAATCTATATAACCTTCACGTCTCGTCATCCCACAACAAAAGCCGTTCAGCATACCGTGAATCTGCTTTATCAAATTCTTCATAATTTTCATTTTCGCGCACATTTATGAATAGTTACTACTTGTACCTACTGTGCCTACGCAGTTCTGAATTTTCAGCCTTCATTTTCTGGAAGTACTGCAAACATGTAGCTTTTTGAAAGCTCGAGGACTAATATCAATTGTTTTGAAAACAAGCTATTCAAGAAACCACAACATGTCTGTAATCCGACTCAAAAAGGCCATCAAATGGCAATCTGACGTCGTTACATTGCAACAACAATAACGTTACTTTTTGGGGTGGTTTCAGTAAAATCTAATCAAAATGTTTGAAACCGTACTTCTTCTAATTTGATGCCTAATGATTCAGCGATAAATAATTCCTGAGTACCATTACCGTTATCATGTCGTCATGGATCTAAAATACTGGAAATATCATCTAATTTGGAACACATAATTCAAGTGTAATCTTGCTCAAATTGCAGAGATTGCGATGATTATATTTCCTCTCCCAGAAGCATGAAACGGGAATAGTCAATTTTCCCCTAATTGGAGCGAACTGCTGGTCCATCAAATTTTAAATGTTCAATCAGAATGCCCCCTGAAGAAAGCTGAGGGAGCAGACACTAGCTGCGAAAGAAAACATTGGTAATAAGATGGCGTTGTAACGAAGTGGCAAAAGAGATTTTTAAACTTATGAAATAGATAATTACGAGACCCGGGCAGTTACCAGAGCAGTATATCAGGTTCGTAGACCAAGTGGTCTCTTAGGGGACTTGACGATGCTCTTTCCATTCATACAAATGTATACTAAGTGACATATAAATCCGAACACCCAGTTTAAATGGTTTTATTTTAATAAAATTTTGTATAAGTACTTGAAGCATTTTAAGTAAATGATAAAAATTTCAAAATGATTGCACTGCTTTAAAGCCCTTTGACCTTTAATAATGTCTGGATGCACCCTGATGTGCTACGCATTCTCCAACGCGCCTAGGCATGCTTCTGATCAGGTAGTCAATGTCCTCCTGTGGTATCTCATTCCAGGCAACCACCAACTCCTCTCGAAGTGCTTCTAGAGTCTGAGGAGGACGTTGCAAATTGAGCAATATCCTACCCATCATATCCCACACGTGCTCAATTGGGGATAAGTCGGGAGATCTTGGTGGCCATAGTAACAATGTGACATCATTATGTTGAAAGAAGTTTAATGTGACTCTTGCAACATGTGGTCGGGCATTATCTTGTTGGAAAGTTGGATCTGCCAGGGTGTCAAGATAGGGTAAAAGATGGGGTTCTAGAACTTCGTGGATATAACGCTGCGCGTTCATGTTACCTCTGATGAAGATTAAAGGTGACCTGGAACCATAAGCTAGAGCACCCCAAACCATAACTCCAACAGTGTGATGAACATGTCTTTCAACAAAAAACTATGGATTCCTCCTTTCACCGCGTCGCCCTCTAACCCTGGCGCGACCATCGTGCATGCCTAAACAAAATCGAGACTCGTCACTAAAGACAATACTGTTCCATTCTTGATCCCAGAGTGACCGTTGTCTGCACCACTCAAGGCGATTACGTCGGTGTTCTCGAGTTAAAGGGAGGACCCAGTGTGGCCGGTATGAAAACAAGCCAAAACTTCTCATTCGTCGGTAAACACTTCGCATGCCAATAGGTCTTCCGAGTTCTGCAAACCATTCATTTGCAATGAACCTGGTAGTGGAGAAACGGTCCCTTAAGGCCAATAATCTTAGGTGGCGATCTTCACGGTCTGTTGTTCTACGGCGGCGTCCAGTGCCCCTTGCTCTTTGCGTACGGCCTTCTCGAAGCCATGCCTGACAACACCTAATCACAGTGTCTACACTTCTTTGCACTCTAACTGCAATTGCCCGAAAAGAAAGTCCAGCTTCCCGAAGTCCCACTATACGGCCCCTATCAAACTCACTAAGTTGACGAAATCGTACAGGTCTCCGTACTCTAGGCATCGTAAACGATCGTAAAGGATGTCAAGAACCAAAATCCGCCAACGTTGATTCTTTACTGCGGCTGAAATATTCATTTTTAGAGCGTTAGTGAATTAAAAAAGAGCAGGATAAAAACCGGAATGTCCAACTGATAAGGCTGAAATTTTTTTCACTTGTTATTTACCGTAAGATAAATACATTCACCAACTTTTATTAAAATAAAACCATTTAAGCTGGGTGTTCGGATTTATATGTCACTTAGTATAATATATGTCGTCGTCCCTACTGCAAGAAATTAATAAAAGCGACTTTTTTCCACAAGCATTTCAAATATACAAGATGTTTCAAATTCGACCGTCACCAATGGAATCCCGGAAACTGTGAGAGATACGAAGTCGCTTAAATGGGAGCAAAGTTGTGAATTTAGGTAATTAAAAAATTTCCGCTTAGAAAGTTTCATGGTACTTCCGCAGAGAGACGAAAAAAAAAACGAATCTTCCCAAGTTCGTTGTAATTTTTGCCGGATCTTATTTGCAGTGGAATTTCAAAATGAGTTGTACATTGACATTGCCACTTTCCCTCTACTCTCATCAACTTTATTTTATTTTATAGACACCATATTGGATTTTTGCAGAGTTTTTGAATCTTATTCGAAAAATGTATAACACGTCAACATTGACATTGCCAAAACTTATTTATTCAAAAAAAACAGACTTTTCTAGGTAGGCCTAGATAGTCATTTGTTTTGTATACTAAATTTATCCCAAAATCATTTTTATTTTTTCGCGACCTTATTTAACATGGGATTTCAAGATGGCGTAATCAAAATTTTAACTCGACATTCCTTCTTTCGACTTCCGTCGCCAACTTTGTCATTCATACGGATGCTATATTGGAATTTTGTACATATAAATGTACTTTTCGGTCCTAACTTCAATGATATATTTCCTTAGTTGGCCATGAATTTGTTGTTGGATGAAAATTGTAAGGAAATAAACAGGTATGGTGGAAGAAGGAAATGCTAATGATGGTAATAACAATAATAACACTGGACAACAAATTTTAGCTTTTTAATTGTATCTTGTGGGAAAAGTACACTTATTTGTTAATTTTGGGGCGCTGAATCCAAAAATGACAATGAAATAAAAAAATTAGTTGCGGTTTAGAAAAAAAACTTTTTAAGGATACATCAAAAAAAGTAACAAGATTCATATACTTATAAGAATCACTATATGCGCTGTCTTTTTGCTGTTCTTTTATGGATCGTTTCTGGAGCATCTCTACCAACAGTAGTCTGCAAGCATGGAAGGATTCCACTTTACCTGGTACCTTTTTTCCATTGTTGAAATATCCTGATGAAAACGTTCGCCGTGCTCATCACTTACGGCGCCGCAATTGTCAGGAAAAAAGTCCAGGTGTGAGTATAGGAAATGTATCTTAAGAGACATATTTCAGCCCATCTTTTGATACGATGACAGCACATTTTTGACAAGGGTTTTATAGTTGTCAGCTTTTCTATTTCCCAAGAAATTGGTGACGGAAATCATTCCAAGCAGTTTTTTTAATACCTGTTAAAGTGTTTTCAAACTGTGTATCTTTCAAAATATTTCGAATCTGTGGCCCAACAAAAATACCTTCTTTAACCTTTGCCTCACTTAGTCTTGGAAATTTCTGACGCAGGTATTGAAAAGCTGACCCATCTCTGTCAAATGCCTTGACAAAGTTTTTCATTAGGCCCAACTTGATATGCAGTGGTGGTAATAAAAAGTTTTTCGAATCTACTAATGGCATATGCTGTACATTCTTTTGACCTGGCTCTAGGAATTGACGAACAGGTCAGTTTTGTCTGGTGTAATGAAGTGCCTTTGCCCGACTGTCCCATTCACACAAAAAACAGCAAAACTTTGTGTAGCCTAGCTGCAGCCTAAGTAATAGTGCAACAACTTTCAAATCGCCACAAATATGCCATTGGTGCATGTGAATAGGTACTTCATATTGTCATATGATTCTTTCATGTGAACTGCATACCCTACAGGAAGAGATGGTAAAATATTTCCAATATGCAATAACACTGCCTTTAAACTCAATGTTGAACTGTCTATAAACAATCTCCATTCTGCTGGGTTATAGTTTATATTTAAAGCCGCCAGTAAGCCGTTAATGTTGCTGCAGAAAACCAAGTTATTCTCCATATTGAAAAATGGTTCTAAGTCTTTGTGGCGTTTACGAAAAACACATACCGAAACATCGTCTTCTAACAAGTTCCACTGCTGCAGTCGTGATCCAAGTAACTCTGCCTTACATTTTGGAAGTTCTAAATCTCGTACAAGATCATTTAATTCTGACTGTGTTATTTTGTGCGGTTGGTGGCATGACGTGCTCGGTATAAAATCAGGATCTCTTGACGTTGATGGCATATCTTCTTCCTGACGAATCACTCGATCGCTATGACCTGATTCATTTTCTGATTCGCAAGTGTAGGATTCGGGGGTTTTGGAATAGGATTTTCGTCACTGTGAGGCACAGGTCTCATCGCAGATGGTATGTTTGGGTAGTTAATAACCGATTTTTTTTCTTGGACATACCTGTGGCTTGTCCAACACAAGGTACCATGCAAAAGTAACAATCATTAATATGATTTGTAGGCTCAGCAAAGCGTATAGACCTTTTTTTGCCATTTAACCAGCTCCTCAGACTTGAAGCACATGTATTACAGCAGATGTGGGGTGCCCACTGTTTGTCTTGATCACCTAGTTTACAACCGAAATAAAGCTGATATGCCTTTGTTATTAGTGGAGTAATAGACCGTCTCTGAGACGCAAAAGTCACATCACCACACACGTAACAAAACTGATCTGGATTGTTTACACAGTTTCGAGACATCTTGCATGAACGCTGTCAGCCAACTGAGGAAAAAAGGCTAATATAAAACAATATAATGTACACGTATGTATAACGTAACACAATCATGCCGATTACATCATCTTTCCTTGCCGAATATAAAAATGTAGCACGTGCATTCTTGTGAAGTACAGTATATTAACACTGTCACAGCAGGAACACATATAATTACCGTATCTCTAAAACTTGAACTAATATTAAAAAAATAAGTTTCATTCCGGTTTTAGCACATAAAAAATAGTAATATTTTGTTGATTTTATTTAGGATATTTTTCGGCTGTTGATCAGTGTAATCATAGGCAAAGCCTAACTCTTGTATGCATGACCTACTTTTACAACTGTAGAAATTTATAAGGTTTTGAATTCAGTTTATTTAAACGGATATATATTATATGTTAAATTTATGTAGTTGTGTGATATAATCATATATTCAATAATAATTAATAATATATCAAAACATATCAGTATGTAATGACAATGTTCCGTATGGGTAAATACCCGCGCACAAGCAACTAACTGCCTCCTGCGGGTACTCTATGTTTATTTGTATTGTTGGGGACTAATTGTATTTTACAAATAAACATTATTATTACTACTATTTGTAAATTCTTCATACATAGGAACCTGTATTTCCTTTCCTCTTGGTATCACAACGGATTATACATGATAGGCTAGGTACCCGTAACAATTTTCAAAAAAGTATGACGTCTGACAAAAAAATATGGCAATTTCATAACGAACAAACAACGACATTTTTCCCAAAAATGATCCGTTTTATCGATTTTATCAATTAAAAGTATGTACATTCTTTTTGATTCGGAGATTAGGCTTCCCAAAGGTGTTATCGTTGGACCATACAGGGGCTGAACATTTTCATCAATATCGCTTTGGGGGTAGTGCGTACCTAGTCATCTAAGTCAATTCAATAGCATCCTTTGCGTGGCTATAGGAAATTTTGGTCTTATTTTTTTGTATTCTGGTGTGATACGTACGCGAGATATTGACGTGCTGTTCTGGGACGCCATGTATAATATATGTGAACAAGATCTACTCAAGTACACAGTATTTTTCATCATTGTTGACATACGTACAGGGTCATTAAACATTCCGTTCTGTTAGTTTATCGGCTACATCTTGGACTATATTCAGAAATTCCTGTTTTGGATAGAATGGACTTGTATCCCTTTTTCTGCCAATATTACGACGAATTGACAGAATAAGCTGTACGTGATTATAAGAGGCTAAGATCACATCATCCATGAGATACTATAAAGTATTGTACAGGGTGGGCAACTAAGAATGCGAGGTAGTGTATCTGGAAATTTAAACGTCCAAGAGAAAATTCTGGAAAGAGCTATTCTTTGGCTATCAATGCTATATTTGACGTTTTGTTAGTTTCTGATGTGGCCGCTAGAGGGCTTTCTTCGACATTCCGACAGTGATGGTTAATTTTCTCAATAAAATTAAATGCATCGGTATGATTTTTTTATGAAAAGGTAACTAACTAAATGATGCCTAAGATATAGGCTAAAGAAAATTTTTTACGGAAGTCTCTTGGATTTTTAATTCTATTATCTAGTATTTCTGGAATGTCTTTTTATTATTGAGTTGTGGCCCCACAAAAGGTCAATAAAAAAATTAAGGATTTTTAATGCCCCCCGTAGATGCTTGAAATGCTCTATGTATTCCTAAAGCCTCTCATGGGTAAACAAAGCTACAGCTTCAATTTCGACCCTTGGTATATGTTACGTATCGCACTACGAATCCAGTATTTCATACTTTCTCTGGTTGTAGGATGAGTATGAGACACAATGTCCTTTAACTGTTCCCATAAATGAAAACTATGACAAGTTAAGTCTGGTGATCGCGAAGGTCACGGAAACAGGCTTCCTCTCCAATCCAGCGCTGTTGGAATACTGCATTGATATGTCCTCGCACAATAATAGCCATATCTGCTGGACAACCATCCAACTGCAAAAACAAATGGTGTTGTATTTCCAGTGGTATATCTACCAACAGCAGTAACTGTTCGCCCAAGAGGTCAAAAATTGCCATTTAGGGATGGCTCGAAAAAATATGGCCCAAGAATTCTGCCTCCCAGTATGCCACACCACACATTTAAACTCCAACGTTCTTAGAGGTGAACTTCACGCAACCAACGCAGATTTTCTGCATATCAATAATGCATATTGTGCAGAGTAACTCTTCTGTCACTATTAAAGGTGGTTTCATCGGTCTAATAAATTTGAAATAAAAATTCTCTATTTATCTAAAGGTAATTAAAGAAAAGGTTAAACCTAAATAAATCTCTGTGTTTTGATGGTCATTAGGATCTATGGTCCTTCAAAATATTTCGAACCAACTCAAGGGTTAATGTTCTTGTCCTGACATGAGGATTTACTACAATATATCCCAGTACGCGGTTAATGTTATCTAGTGTTCTTCCAATTCTATGCCGTTGAAACTTTGCCTAGAACTACCGTTGGCTCATAAATTCGCCACTAATCGGGGAAAAACTCTCACGTCGCAAAGACGCCGACTTTGATATCGAGTCACGTAAACTCTTTTTGCTACTGCGGCACTCTGAAGACAAGCTTCATCTTTCCTAAGACGCATTTGGTAAGCACAAAAGTTGCACAAAGAAACGCGCAACTATTGACAACTATACTAAGTGACATATAAATCCGAACACCCAGTTTAAATGGTTTTATTTTAATCAAATTTTGTATAAGTACTTAATGAAGCATAATAAGTAAATGATAAAAATTTCAAAATGATTGCACTGCTTTAAAGCACTTTGACCTTTAATAATGTGTGGATGCACCCTGATGTGCTAGGCATTCTCCAACGCGCCTAGGCATGCTTCTGATCAGGTGGTCAATGTCCTCCTGTGGTATCTCATTCCAGGCAACCACCAACTCCTCTCGAAGTGCTTCTGAGTCTGAGGAGGACGTTGCAAATTGAGCAATCTCCTACCCATCATATCCCACACGTGCTCAATTGGGGATAAGTCGGGAGATCTTGGTGGCCATGGTAACAATGTGACATAATTATGTTGAAAGAAGTCTATTGTGACTCTTGCAACATGTGGTCGGGCATTATCTTGTTGGAAAGTTGGATCTGCCAGGGTGTCAAGATAGGGTAAAAGATGGGGTTCTAGAACTTCGAGGATATAACGCTGCGCGTTCATGTTACCTCTGATGAAGATTAAAGGTGACCTGGAATCATAAGCTATAGCACCTTAAACCATAACTCCAACAGTGTGATGAACATGTCTTTCAACAAAAAACTGTGGATTCCTCCTTTCACCACGTCGCCTTCTAACCCTGGCACGACCATCGTGCATGCCTAAACAAAATCGAGACTCGTCACTAAAGACAATACTGTTCCATTCCTGATCCCAGAGTGACCGTTGTCTGCACCACTCAAGGCGATTACGTCGGTGTTCTCGAGTTAAAGGGAGGACCCAGTGTGGCCGGTATGAAAACAAGCCAAAACTTCTCATTCGTCGGTAAACACTTCGCACGCCAATAGATCTTCCGTGTTCTGCAAACCATTCAATTGCAATGGACCTGGTAGTGGAGAAACGGTCCCTTAAGGCCAATAATCTTAGGCGGCGATCTTCACGGTCTGTTGTTCTACGGCGGCGTCAAGTGCCCCTTGCTCTTTGCGTACGGCCTTCTCGAAGCCATGCCTGACAAAATCTAACCACAGTGTCTACATTTCTTTGCACTCTAACTGCAATTGCCCGAAAAGAAATGGCCCCAATCAAACTCACTAAGTTGACGAAATCGTACAGGTCTCCGTACTCTAGGCATCGTAACCGATCGTAAAGGATGTCAAGAACCAAAATCCGCCAACGTTGATTCTTTACTGCGGCTGAAATATTCATTTTTAGAGCGTTAGTGAATTAAAAAAAAGCAGTATAAAAACCGGAATGTCCAACTGATAAGGCTGAAAATTTTTTCACTTGTTATTTACAGTAAGATAAATACATTCACCAACTTTTATTAAAATAAAACCGTTTAAACTGGGTGTTCGGATTTATATGTCACTTAGTATATTAACAATTTGAGGATTATTTATGTTTTGATCAGGTATTTGTTTTGTTGAGTTCCAAGGCCTGCTTCTATTAATTGCCATTTTCGTTTACCAGTGTACCCATAGTGAATATGCATTTAAACAAAAAATATCCATTTTGTCGTTAGCATTACTTACTTACCTTTTAGCGATATTTTGTTATACATAAAAAAGGGTGATTTTATTCTGATCAATGAAAATGAATTCCAGTAAAATTAGTTTAGCAAATAAAAATTTCAGGGATTTCCGTAGGAAACTTTCTTTGGCTTAAATTTTAGGTTGAGAGCAAGATATTGAGATGCGGTTTTCACGAGCTTGTTTAATCGTTATTTAACTACTTTTTCATAAAAAAAACATACCAATGCATATAATTTTTTTCAGAAAATCAACCATTTCTGTCGGAATGTCGAAAAAAGCCCTCTAGCGGCCACATGTGAAACTAACAAAAAATTTAATATTACAACATTTCTAGCCCAAAAATAGCTTTTTTCAACCATTTCGAAGATACAGCGTGGTGTCTTTTAGGGAAACCTTTGAATACATCCCACCACCTTATTTTTAGAGATACAGCAAAAATTGTCAAAAATTGGCATTATCCTTGACTATAGGGATGAGCTAAATCTTTTATTTGGCTGATATAGCGGAACCTTTTTTGCCGCAAACCTCTACGATGGACAGGTTCCCTCGTATCCTTAATTGGCCACCCTGTACACTTTACGAATCGGTTTACAGATTTTCTGTCCGCCCTGCGTAAAATTTTCGAACCCTGCACCGCTTTATCTCATTCATAGGCCGTGAACACATTTGCAGCGATGCATTGTATGTTTTAACCAACAAAATGGTACGCGTAATCGCTAATGCGATTACATTATTTCTCTATTACAGCTCTGTTAATTTCGAGATAGATAATACACGCAATCAATTAATTCGGACGGCACTTCGAATTTGCATTTAAATAAAATTGGGACGCGTGTTGCGATGCGAAGAGCAGCCCTTGATTTTCATTACGTATTATAATTCGTGATTTTGCTTGTTTCAACTCCAACTAATGAGCCTGTATTATAGTCATGGCATGTAGATTTTTTGTACACCTACACAGTGGATTACTGGCGCACATACGGGTATTTGAATTAAAAATCCAGACAAAAGTCAATTTTTCAGAATAGCTGGTATGTGCCTAAGATGGCGAAACAGATGCTAGAAAAAGCCGCACACTTTTTTCTTTACCCACTGTTATTTCTCGCCAGTAGTCTCGATGCGAATTTGATCATTCTTCATTGCTCACGTATCTGTTCTCAGCGTATTTATTGTGACGACAATATTTCAAAGTTTTTACAAGTTGTAACTGTTTCCCCATAATTTTACCGATGGAATCAAAATTTTAAACATAATGATCCAAATTAACTATAACAAAATTGAGGTTTCTGCAATTTATCGTCCGCCATGTTCAGAACCCCACGAGTTTTTAAAGAATATCGATTCTTTTTTCAAAATCAAAATAACGTTCATTTAAAGCAACATATTTTCTTGGGAGATGTCAATATAAATATTTTGGACGATGATCCCATCACAAATGAATACTTGAATATCCTATCAAGTAACGGATTTCTGTCCTATATAAACCTACCTACAAGGTCCATCAGTGGCACATGTATAAATCACTGCTTTGTGAAAGACCTATCCAACAAAGTTACTTGTATACCAATAATCCTAGAAAGCGATATTACTGACCACTTCTCCACTATTTTACAGATATCTTCAAATGAAAAACATTCTAACATCCCTACCGTTAATAACAACCAGGAAAATTACAAATTTTTTGTCGACAATTCAAAACTAATATCAAATGTCAAACAAGAATCCTGGGAACAATTATACTATATAAATAATATAGACAAGGCAACGGGACTCTTCATAGAGAAACTAAAAAAACTAATAGACATTAGTACCAATAAAGTAATAATTAGTCACAAAGAGAAAAGCAGAAATGCCTGGATTACCAAAGGATTAATAACATCGGCAATAGAAAAAGAAAGACTGTATAATGTGATGAAAGTAACGCCAACTACAGAGAATATCGACTGCTACAACCAATATAAAAATAAATTTATTGCAAGGCAAACCAAACGAAAACATTACCTAAATAAATTGAATAATAACTTAACTGATCCTAAACGGCTTTGGACAACTATTGATGAGATTACTGGGAAAACAAAATTTAAAGAGGGTGTCACTGAGTTAAATACAACAGCGGGAACACTATTAAAAAATACTCAACAAATATGCGATGAATTTGTACAATTTTTTACTGACATAGACGAAAATTTAGCAAGTAATATACAAGCAGATGTACTCAATACTCAGCCTCATTTATTTTGGATAAAGTCGAGCAATGTGTCCTTAACCCTTAACCGGAAAGGTGCCGTCTGTGAGACTGCGGCGTTTCTATACCTGAGCGTATCTTTTTTTATTGCACCTCTAACAGACGTAAAAACCCATCTAATCCATAAGCTATTAGTGACCATCGCCCACCCCCATTCACACGAGTCTAGCCAAAACGTGCCTTAAAATATGGACCAATTTTAGTTTGTTGCAGTCTGTCAGACGGCACGTTTCCGTTCCCGTTTGCTATTTGTGTTGCATAGGTGCGTTTGCGAGTATGGCGGGACCTTCTAAACGTGTACGATACGATGATCCGGAGTTCGAAGAAACCGTTCTAAAATGGTTTGAGGATGAAGGAAGTGACTTTAGTGATATAGACAGTGCCTCAGAAGACGAATACATGGAATCAGATCATACAAGTGATAGTGAGTTATCAGAAGACGGAGCCGAAGGAAATGAAGAGGATTTACCAGCTCAGAATTATTTCTATGGAAAAAATCGTCATAGGTGGAATATTTCGGAAGTTGTACCATCATCACGTACAAGAAAGCACAATATAGTCATTAAAGTACCAACTCTAAGAGGAAAAGCTCATGAATATGGAGAAGAAGCAGCTCCGTTGACGGTTTGGCAGCTTTTGTTCACTGACGACATGTTGGTACATATCGTTAAGTGGACCAATCACAAGCTCAAAGAAATGCGAAAGAGATACAAAAATCAAACCAGCAACCTAAACGACACTGATTTAGTCGAAATAAAGGCACTATTGGGTCTCTTAGTATATACATCGGTGTTCAACAGCAACGACGAGAACATTGAAACACTTTTTGCCACCGATGGCTCTGGAAGAGATATATTCAGAGCTGTCATGAACATAAAACGATTTGGTATTCTCCTGTCAGCCTTAAGGTTTGATAACCCAGATGACAGAAATGAAAGAAAGAAGCTAGATCCAGTAGCACCAATATCTTTCATTTTTAATAGTTTTATAAAGAACTGTCAAGATGTGTACGGAGTTGGCCAGTCTGTCACTGTCGATGAAATGCTCGTGAGTTTCAGAGGAAGATGTCGATTTAAAATGTATATGCCTGCGAAACCTTGCAAATATGGCATAAAAATTATGGCATTGACGGATGCAAGGAATAGCTACCTCTATAACGCATATACAGGGTGACTTCGAAGTTGAGTCATTTATTTTAACAGTGTGTAGATCTGATCAAAAGAAATGTTTTTTTCCTTTACCATTTTTCTGGTAAAATTAAAGTAACAAAGTTATAGCCCTTTGGAAGTTTGAGTACCGCCCTGTCTCAATAATATCATGTGTTCGTGTTTGGCAACAACGGTTCATCGCATCGGAAACAAAAAAGCGAAAGAATTTGGAACGATGTTTTTACGATTACAATTCAGTTCAGTTATACATACAGTCAGTTTCAGTCGCGTGTGAATAGTGAAATAAAAAATGGCACATGTTTATGCGGATCGGTTTCCCAATCGAGTGCAACCAACCCCTCGTGCCTTTGTTAATGTAGTACAACGGGCTCGTGAATCAGGTGACTTAAGACCTCACAGGGGACCTCACGATCAAATACAGGTCCGCACTGAAATACTTGTCGGGAGGATACTTTATAAAACAAGGTAAAAATTTTTTTTAATTTTTCTTTTATTTTTACACACATATTTTGGTTTATCTTCCTTCTACAATCATTATCTGAAAATTAATGACTCAACTTCAAAGTCACCCTGTATATACTGCGGTAAAGATTCCGATAGTTTCGAACTTCCTGAGGAACACAAGCGGTATTCCAAACCCACACAATCAGTTCTACGTCTCGCGAAGCCTCTGTTTGGAACTAATCGCAACATTACAGCGGACAACTGGTTTACGTCAATAGAATTAATGTATGTCCTATTGAAGAACAAACAGACCTATGTGGGTACAATGAAGAAAAATAAAAGAGAAATTCCTCCGGCATTTTTACCCAACAAATCAAGAGAAGTCGGATCAACAATGTACGGATTTCGAGAAGATTCCACTATTGTGTCTCATGTAAGCAAAAAAAATAAAGCCACAATACTCATATCTTCTATGCACCACAGAAAATATTGTGATCCGGAAACACAGAAACCGGAAATAATAGCCTATTACAATGCTAATAAAGGTGGAGTTGATTCTCTTGATGAAAAATGTTCGAAGAGTACCTCAAGTCGCCGTTCGCGTAGGTGGCCACTGGTTATTTTCTACCGACTATTGGATATATCGGTAGTGAACTCGTATATTTTACACCAGTGCTATAAGAAAAATGAATTGCAGAAGGAAAAATCGGTATTTGCTAAGATGTTGGCCGCTAACCTGGTCCGTGAGCATATGGAAAAGCGACTAGAGAGTCCCCGTTTACCTCGGGATTTGCGACTTACGATAAATCGCATCCTTGGCAAATGTGAACATCCAGCAACAGAAGCTGAAAATTTGGTTTTGGAAAAAAGGAAAGCCTGCTTTTTATGTCACCGAACGACCCATCGGATGACCAAATTTTTGTGTGTACAATGTAGGAAGCCTGTATGTCTTCAATGCTCCAAACCCAAATGTATTAGCTGCATAAATATAGGCAATGTTTGAGACTTGCAGTGAATTTTGATTGTGTTCTTTTTGTATTTATTGACTATAATATACTTTCCTTGTTCATTACTTAACTAGAAAATAGAAAAATATTGAGACTTTTCCATAGTTTTAATTTAGTTTCTGAATGTTGCAACAACAGCGTTATTTTTGTATGGTTTTAGCATAGTTAATAAAAATGTTTCTTTTATGTTCTTGTATCATTTTGAAATGAGCATTTTACGTATTAAACACATAAAATAAACATCCAGTATCAGTTTCAGCGAAGTTATTGCTTGCTTTTCGCCTTACTCTAATTTTTTGAACATCTTGAAGTTCGCAGTCTGAGAGACGGCATGTTTCCTTTTGTGTTCCAAAAATTCACGTTTCCTGTTAAGGGTTAAAAAACCGAAGAAGTCCTGGGTTCGATGGTATTAAAAGCGAGCATTTGAAAATCATAGCCGAAGACATAACAGAACCACTCACTTACCTAATCAACAAATGCTTTGAATCTGGCATATATCCCTCAATTTTAAAAAAAGGTAATATAATACCGATACATAAATCAGGAACAAAAACAGATGTTAACAACTATAGACCAATAACAATAATACCCAGTGTAGCAAATGTTTTTGAAACAGTTTTATCTACTAGAATGATTCGATACCTCACAAAATTCAAAGTGAAAATCAATATGGATTTACAGAAGGGAAGGTTACATCGGACGCAATAACTAAAATTGTAAATCAAATACATCAAAATATTGATAACAGAATCCCTTCAATCTGCATTTTTGTTGATTTAAAGAAAGCTTTCGACACAGTTAATCACAAATTATTATCAGAAGCATTGGAGAGAATTGGTTTCAGAGGATACGCGTACTCACTGATCGAAAATTATTTGTCAAATCGCCCAAAATCTGTGCAAATATCAGGATCGTTTAGTAAACTAATGTATATTAAGTGTGGTGTCTCACAAGGAACTGTCTTAGGTCCGCTATTATTCAATATATACTATGTGACATATAAATCCGAACACCCAGTTTAAATAGTTTTATTTTAATAAAAGTTGGTGAATGTATTTATCTTACTGTAAATAACAAGTGAAGAAATTTTATGCCTTATCAGTTGGACATTCCGGTTTTTATACTGCTTTTTTTTAATTCACTAACGTTCTAAAAATAAATATTTCAGCCGCAGTAAAGAATCAACATTGGCGGATTTTGGTTCTTGACATCCTTTACGATCGGTTACGATGCCTAGAGTACGGAGACATGTACGATTTCGTCAACTTCGTGAGTTTGATAGGGGTCGTATAGTGGGACTTCGGGAAGCTGGACTTTCTTTTCGGGCAATTGCAGTTAGAGTGCAAAGAAGTGTAGACACTGTGGTTGGGTGTTGTCAGGCATGGCTTCGAGAAGGCCGTACGCAAAGAGCAAGGGGCACTGGACGCCGCCGTAGAACAACAGACCATGAAGATCGCCGCCTAAGATTATTGGCCTTAAGGGACCGTTTCTCCACTACCAGGTCCATTGCAAATGAATGGTCTGCAGAACACGGAAGACCTATTGGCGTGCGAAGTGTTTACCGACGAATGAGAAGTTTTGGCGTGTTTTCATACCGGCCTCACTGGGTCCTTCCTTTAACTCGAGAACACCGACGTAATCGCCTTGAGTGGTGCAGACAACGGTCACTCTGGGAGCATCAATGGAACAGTATTGTCTTTAGTGACGAGTCTCGATTTTGTTTAGGCATGCACGATGGTCGTGCCAGGGTTAGAAGGCGACATGGTGAAAGGAGGAATCCACAGTTATTTGTTGAAAGACATGTTCATCACACAGTTGGAGTTATGGTTTGGGGTGCTATAGCTTATGGTTCCAGGTCACCTTTAATCTTCATCAGAGGTAACATGAACGCGCAGCGTTATATCCACGAAGTTCTAGACCCCCATCTTTTACCCTATCTTGACACCCTGGCAGATCCAACTTTCCAACAATATAATGCCCGACCACATGCTGCAAGAGTCACAATAGACTTCTTTCAACATAATGATGTCACACTGTTACCATGGCCACCAAGATCTCCCGACTTATCCCCAATTGAGCACGTGTGGGATATGATGGGTAGGAGATTGCCCAATTTGCAACGTCCTCCTCAGACTCTAGAAGCACTTCGGGAGGAGTTGGTGGTTGCCTGGAATGAGATACCACAGGAGAATATTGACCACCTGATCAGAAGCATGCCTAGGCGCGTTGGAGAATGCGTAGCACATCAGGGTGCATCCACACATTATTAAAGGTCAAAGGGCTTTAAAGCAGTGCAATCATTTTGAAATTTTTATCATTTACTTGTTGTGCTTCATTAAGTACTTATACACAATTTTATTAAAATAAAACCATTTAAACTGGGTGTTCGGATTTATATGTCACTTAGTATATATTTAAATGATATTTACCGAATTAATTGTGTTGGCAAAATAACCAGTTTTGCAGATGATACTGCAATATTGTATGAAGGCACTGACTGGTCTGATCTGAAAAATGTAATTGAAAATGATTTTATCAAAATTATTCGGTGGTTTAACAGTAGAAAATTAAGCATTAACTATCCTATGACACATTTTTTACCATTTGTATCTTGTGCTAGACATCTGCCCAACATAAAATACCTTGGAGTGGTATTGGATCCTCACTTACGATGGGACATAATTATATTTTAAAGAAAGTTAGATTTGTATCCTACAAAATTAAATACATTGGGAATATATTGACAGAAAAATATCTTCGAACATTATACCATGCACTGATTGAGCCTCATCTCACATATGGTATATTAGCATGGGGAGCTGCATGTTCCTCACATATCTATAATTTAGATGTTTTTCAAAAAAGTATTCTAAAGATGATATTTAAAAAACCGTAACTTTATCCCACTGACAAATTATACGCAGATGTTCGGATGTATGATATAAGACAGCTTTATTTCTTACACAGTATCAGTCACTACCATAAATTTGTAAACACCGACCAAAACATTAAACATAATCATTATACAAGGTACAAAATTCGTAACACAGTAGTTCCTCAGCCGCATGAATCTACAGTGCAGCGGTCATATCTCTATTTAGCGCCAAAATTTTATGAAATTATACCTAAAGACTTAAAAGATTTACGTTTCGGAAATTGTTTCAAAAGAAATTTAAAAAAGTGGCTACATTCTATCTCTAGGACTGAAATTCATAAACTCATAAATACGAACGTCAAGTAAATACATAATCTTCTGTAGCTAATTTTGTCCTTCTTTGTCATTTGCATTCTACAGTTGCAATTTAAAATTATTGGTCCATGTACAGGCGATGCCTTCTATTGGGCCTGTTCTGATTTTATATTTATTTCCTCATATTGTTTGTTATCTTTGTACATTGAGTGAATAAATATTATTATTATTAAATTATTATTATAAGGTATAGAGATCTTAACCCTTCTGACTTCTTCGTTCTTGTGAAAGCAACTATGTCTTAGAGGGACTTCTCTGCTCTGGAGGCTATTTCTCTCCTTTTTTCAATGTCATACTTGGTTAATTAGACACTTAGCCACAGAAGTAATTCATCATCCCCCTCTCAAAAAATGCGTAAGAGTTTATAAAAAGGCCTGAACAAGCTATTAATGAGCGCCAGTCTCTGTCCGGAGTTCTATGTAAATCAAAGTGACTTAAATTCCGTAGATGATTCCTGGACGTGACTCTAGACGAACCAACTACCGGCTTATCCAAGAGATGCTCAGAGATACTGACTTTGAGTGGTCGACATGAGGGACACTGAACCGTATTAGAACAGACATAGCGCCAGTAAAAGTTAAGCAAATAATAAGATACAGTCCATTGAAAATGGGGGTAAGGGTGTCAAGTTGCTAGACACGTGTAATCTGAACGAAAGTAACGGGTGATTTTTTAAGAGGTATAGGATTTGATTTTCAAAAAAACGATTAAATCTTTATTTGAGTCGATAGAACGGTCGATATAAATTAATTTTTAACGATTATTTCATGTAAATGTTGGCCGCGGCTCCGCTTTAGATGGCCCATGCGCAAGGTCCAATTTTGGCACACTCTCTCCAACATATCGGCCGGTATCTCACGAATAAATGCTCCAACATTGGCTTTCAGTGCGTCAATCGTTGCTGGTTTATCACGATCTAGGCGGCCAATTTACGGGCCCCAAACGTGAGATAATCTGTTCACCGAACTCGCCTCTCAATAGGGCCATTGTTTCGTGTGCGGTGTGGCATGTGGCACCGTCTTGTTGAAACCACATGTCAGCTCTTCCATTTTGGGTAAAAAAAAGTTTGTTATCATCGCACGGTAGCGCTCGCCATTCACAGTTACGTTCCGGCCATTGTCGTCTTTGAAGAAGTACGGCCCGATGATGCCACCGGCCCATAATCCACACCAGACAGTGTAATGAGCTTCGTCGCTCAACACAATTTTTCGATAAAAATGTGGATCTTGCTCCAACTTTGCCAGCGCCCATTCACCAAATGGGAAATTTAGTCACAAGCTTCCGAATAGCTCCCTCAGTAGCAGTGGAAGCAGTGCTCGATGCACTCTCTTAACCGAGCATTTTGATGGTAAAATTCAATAATTTGCAAGCGTTGTTCGTTCGTAAGTCGATTCATGGTCAAATTATAGACCAAACTGAACAAGTTTGACAATGACACAAGACACGATTCACGCGTCATCTGTTAAAAACGGTGTTGCCAAAAAGATACTAGCAAAAAAATCACCGATTATAAGTTCATTCACAGGAGGCAAATCCAGTGGAACATTTTGAGGTAGGGGGCTTCTGGAAGCGAATGTTCCTGCGATCTTGTGACGATGTCAAGACGGGGAGAGGGGGTTACCGAATACTGAAAATTGAAGAACCGGAGGAAAAGAGTTTTCTGCGTATTCGTAATTATACATGTAGCAACACAGTGTCAAAAGTCGTTGATACAAACGCCATTGTAGTGGAAGCACAGAACTTTCCGTTCCGTTAGTAGTTGAAAAATTTCTCAGGATCTTTTCTTAAATCTTAATACTTTTTATGAAAAAGACCTTTCTTAAACCTTCGACTAGTCAGTGGATGGACTCAATATTTGAGAAATTTGTGATAACGTTTTCTTTTTCTGCTTCTTAGTATTAGACCAACAATGTGTTCAAACTGTGAAGATCGTGTCTAGTCTCGCGGCTTTTTAACCGTAGTGTGTGCGTCTCGGGCAGTTTTGCGGTTTGGTGGTTTACCGCTTGCGGGAAAAAACCGTAGTGCGGCCTAAGCCTTACTTATGGGTATTTTTCTTAAATCGAAGCTAGTATAAAAAATCGCTTCTCGAACTCTCGTCCCACGTCTACGAAACACTGTATTCGAAACCGAACAACATTAGTTTTTGCCCATGTAGCTGTTTTTCTCAGTCGAAAACATTTAAATAGCTAAATATTTGTGACTCCTACTAAAACCAATATTGGTACTACCTTTCCATAATCCACAAAGTATACCTTATATTATCATCGATTTATGAGGAGCATCGTTCTTTAGTTGGAAATGGCTGGATGTTTTTATCAGAGAAAATAAAAATGTTGACAAGCGTTGTAATCTCGGTCGTCTCATGAACGATCATTAGCAGACAATCTGTTTCCAGCAATAAAAACAAAGCAGACACGACTGAGCAAAGAGCGAAAGCTTTCAACGAGCACTTTGACGATAAAGTGTTTTTCCAATATTATTTGTTTAGAAAGTCCATCACAGTTTTTTCAAGCATTTTCACCGTCGCAAAACTGTCTTTGAGATGTTTTGGTTGCTGGGATTATACAGGGTGTCAGGAACAACTACGTACGCAATTATTACCGCAGAACTATATCATGTGAAAAAACAATAATTATACTCTTAGAAACGCAGGATATAGACTAAATTTTTAATCGGCTGTTTTCGGTATTCTCCGTCAGCATAGAAATGAGATGCTTTTGCAGCGCGCGAGACGACCTTCAATAAGTCATACAAAATATGAAAGAAAATTTGGAAATTTGTGACTAGGAATAGTTCTGCTCTAAGGTGACGAACAAAATCTGATTTACGGTAAAATAGCAACGAAAAAGTACAAAGGAAAAGGAAGTAAAATTTATTTTTATCTGTAAATGACGCTTGAGGATGTCGCATTTGTTACAAAAACATGAGTTTGTTGCTTCCTCCAAGATTTGAAACATTTGGGGCTAACTGGGCTTTCTACTGTGTCCACATGTGCAAACGTGGCTATAATAGAAGTTGATAACCAAACATATGATCAAGTGAGGGAGAAGGACTCCCTGCATGTTGGGTGGAGGAAATGTAAATATTTTGATCACGCTAACATAATTCAATGTTTTAAATGTTGGAGATTCGGACCCATGGCTAAAGATTGTAAAAGCGCAAAATGCAGTAAAGAACATAAACAGGAGGAATGTACAAACAGTAGTGATATTTGTGATAACTGGAAACATACAAAGAAGATATTAAAGATCCCAGGTGTCAATTATAATCATTGTGCATACAACAGAAATTGTGAAACATACAAGCAGAATATTGCAGAGATATGAAACACTTTAACGATCTTGAAGTTCAATTAACGCTAATAGAATCCCCATGGTCATCCAACCTTATCAGTACTGATGAAGTAGCAAACAATTTAGTAAAAATAGTAACAGAAAAGTTAGATTATTGATCACCAATAGCTAAAAGGAAGATACCTGTCAAATGTGGCAACAAAAGATGGTGGTCACCAGATTTCCATGATAATATTTTAGAAAGCGATAGACTATACAGGAGGACTGTGATAACACAGCAGGAAGAACTTTGGGTGAGCTTTCGACAACAAGGAAATAAAGTTGTTTAATTAATAAGACAACAAAAGCAAGAATATCACCAACAAAAAAATAAATGATGCCAAAGGCTATGTGTAAAATTTTGAAGGATATCATAGGAAATGGATTGGGAAGTAGAAGTATGGAAGGTATTGATTTCGATGGAACTATTTACAAAGGAAGTGAGACAATAGTAGAGACATTTTAATGATTTTTTTCTGAACAGCGTGAACAATTTGGCAATTGATATAGATGACACATATATGAAGGATATTTCGAATTATACTAAGTGACATATAAATCCGAACACCCAGTTTAAATGGTTTTATTTTAAAAAAAAATTGTATAAGTACTTAATGAAGCATAATGAGTAAATGATAAAAATTTCAAAATGATTGCACTGCTTTAAAGCCCTTTGACCTTTAATAATGTGTGGATGCACCCTGATGTGCTACGCATTCTCGAACGCGCCTAGGCATGCTTCTGATCAGGTGGTCAATGTCCTCCTGTGGTATCTCATTCCAGGCAACCACCAACTCCTCTCAAAGTGCTTCTAGAGTCTGAGGAGGACGTTGCAAATTGAGCAATCTCCTACCCATCATATCCCACACGTGCTCAATTAGGGATAAGTCGGGAGGTCTTGGTGGCCATGGTAATGATGTGACATTATGTTGAAAGAAGTCTATTGTGACTCTTGCAACATGTGGTCGGGCATTATCTTGTTGAAAAGTTGGATCTGCCAGGGTGTCAAGATAGGGTAAAAGATGAGGTTCTAGAACTTCGTAGTTATAACGCTGCGCGTTCATGTTACCTCTGATGAAGATTAAAGGTGACCTGGAACCATAAGCTATAGCACCCCAAACCATAACTCCAACAGTGTGATGAACATGTCTTTCAACAAAAGACTGTGGATTCCTCCTTTCACTACGTCGCCTTCTAACCCTGGCACGACCATCGTGCATGTCTAAACAAAATCGAGACTCGTCACTAAAGACAATATTGTTCCGTTCCTGATCCCAGAGTGACCGTTTTCTGCACCACTCAAGGCGATTACGTCGGTGTTCTCGACTTAAAGGGAGGACCCAGTGTGGCCGGTATGAAAACAAGCCAAAACTTCTCATTCGTCGGTAAACACTTCGCATGCCAATAGGTCTTCCGTGTTCTGTAAATCATTCATTTACAATGGACCTGGTAGTGGAGAAACGGTTCCTTAAGGCCAATAATTTGAGGCGGCGATCTTCACGGTCTGTTGTTCTACGGCGGCGTCCAGTGCCCCTTGCTCTTTACGTACGGCCTTCTTGAAGCCATGCCTGACAATACCTAACCACAGTGTCTACACTTCTTTGCACTCTAAATGCAATTGCCCGAAAAGAAAGTCCAGCTTCCCGAAGTCCCACTATACGGCCCCTATCAAACTCACTAAGTTGACGAAAGCGTACAGGTCTCCGTACTATAGGCATCGCAACCGATCGTAAAGGATGTCAAGAATCAAAATCCGCCAACGTTGATTCTCTACTGCGGCTGAAATATTCATTTTTAGAGCGTTAGTGAATTAAAAAAAAGCAGTATAAAAACCGGAATGTCCAACTGATAAGGCTGAACATTTTTTCACTTGTTATTTACAGTAAGATAAATACATTCACCAACTTTTATTAAAATAAAACCATTTAAACTGGGTGTTCGGATTTGTATGTCACTTAGTATATATACCAACTCCTACAAATAGCTTTAGTACATTTAAAACAGTTCAAATGAAGGAACTAAGACATATAGTTAACAATTTAAAAGACAAAAATAGCAGTGTTGACGGAATTAATACCGAAATCTTGAAATTGGCTTTTAAGGTCATAGTCAACCGCTTCCTCCAGCTTATAAATTCCAGTATGAAAACAGGATGTTTCCCCCATGATTGGAAAATGTCAACAGTCATCCCTATAGAAAAAGTGAGTGGAACAATAAAATGTGAAGAGCATAGACCCATTATATGGTACATGTATATGAAAAACTTTTAGAAACTGTTATCAATAAACAATTATGTCAATACGTAGAAGAAAATAAATTACTTACAAAGTACCAAGCTGGTTTTAGGAAGGACCATTCATGTGAGAGTGCGCTTCAGTCTGTTGTTTCAGGATGGAAAAATGTTTTGAGTGTGTGTGGGTCATTATGTGGGTGTTCTGCTTATCACAATAAATAGAAATTTGTTGATAAAAAACTAGAAAAATATGGCTTTGAAGGCAACGTTTTAAGATGGTCCTCAGGATACTTGGAACAAAGAACTCAGCGAACAAAGTAGAAAAACTCAGTATCTTCTATAAAAGAAAATAAACATGGTGTGCCTCAGGGAACAGTGTTGGGTCTCGATCTATTCGTGCTGTATATAAATGATATTATAAAGGCTGTAAAATTGCAAAATTCAGTTGTTTGCAGACGATACAATTTTGTTTATGGATTGTGACAACATAGACAATTTGATTAAAATGATTAATGAAGACTTAAAGACATTATATCCCTGGTTAGGGAACAATAGTCTTGGTATTAACGTTGACAAGACTAAGTGCATGATATCGAAATCTAAATTTAATGTTCAGGATTCTTATCTGCACGACGGATTTATAATTAAAAATAATAAGACTAAAAAGATTAGCAAGTATAAATATTTAGAAGTTATGATAGACTCAAATTTAACATTGAATAGTCATGCAGACTATATTATAACAAAAGTTTCTAAAAGAGTGAATTTAATATGTAGGGTAACAAAGGCCCTTAGTTCATGAACGTCACTGCTTATATATAAAACAATAGTTATGCCTCAAACTACTGTTCCTCCGTATTATATATGTTTCAGAAAGGTGATATAGATTCACTACAGGAAAACAGGATCAGGCTCATAGATGTATATTAAGATGTAATAGAAACACAAGAATAAAAGACATGTTAGAAGTAACGAATTTATTAGGTATCAAATAAATATATTTTACAATACAACGATAGCATCTACAATAGAGAATGGAATGTATTTCGAACACATCTTGGAAAGTATGCAATTTGTCTGTGATATTCATAGTGACAATACAAGGGATAGGTTTGATTTTTATGTTCCTGCTGTGGGGTCTGCTTTTTCGCAAAATGTTTTATTTCATAAAGGCCTTATAGGTTTTAATAATTTACCAGCTGAAAACAAATCTACAAATTTTGTCAAACTCAAAAGACAATTGATAATTTATGTAGAAAGTAGCTTGAAGCTATTAAATAAAGATACTACTACGAGTACTACTAACCAGATGGGTTCTGCATCATATAAACGAAACGGAAACTGGAAACGGCGAAAACGGTGTTGTGTATACACTCGCGAAGTATCGACAGGATTTTGAAAACGCCTACTGTAAAGTAACATCAACTTAACTACGTTTGTAATGGATGGTCGCGAAAACAAATGGATGGCACTCGATTTCCACAAGTTTTCTATATTTCTCTCTTTTCACACAGATCGAACAGATCATATAATCATAGTTGACTAACGACATAAGTGACAGACGACCGACCCGAGATCGCCAACCTTATCAAATGACGGACCATCACAACTGATGACAACTGACAGCTCTGGCCCGTAATTCGAATTCGAAATGACTGACTACACTTTATCGTTCTAGAAATATGCTGATTTCGGTTTTTCAAATGTGACTTGTAGACCTAGACACCGCACGATGCCTGATTAACCCAAATAGTACCATACAACATCAATACCTTTTCATGGAACGGGAGAGAAAGGAGGAGGAGCAGGAGGAGGAGAGGGAGGCAGAGTAGGACTGACCCATTTAGTTTGGTGTTTCCGGAACTTAATATCTCGGTTACGCGTTACTAGAAAAACGCTCTGCAAGGAATATATAATATATTGAGTTCTTGTCTCAAATACACTTGATAGAAATTAGTTGCGCAGCCACTTTTTCTTATCTATCCTGGAAATGACATATACAAATTTTCTGAATTCAAAAAATGAGAGAGAGATAAGAAATAATTATATTCACTGTACACTGTCGAATTGCAAGCCATATACATGCTAGCAGTAATTATACACAACGCGGGCGCTGTGATGATTTCTCGTAATTCTCCTCAGTTTTTCGTAATTTATAACTTCTCTTCAGGAAGCACATAAAAATAACCCGTCGGATGCACCCAACAGATATACTTCATTGGCAGCATATTCAGTAATTATTTTCTCACACAGCAAATGTCACTGATTTTATACACATGCAGACCAATACACATAATCATCCAGATGCGATATTGCTATTCAACTAACTTTCTTCTCAGAGATGAAAGCTACAGACGCGGACCACTCAGCCTCACAAAACATATGCAACCATTAATGCGTGTAGTTTAGTTGAATGATTCCTCCATAGATGGACGTTCACAACGATCCTAGTGAGCAAACGTGGAATGACTCTTTGCGCCCTAAGAACCACCTAGTCTACAAATTGACATCTTATAGGTTTTTCTTGACGTTTTATAGGTTTTTTACATGATACCCGTGCGGGTCCTTATCTTCATCCCACAATGTCAACGAGGGTGTTCTTTTTACATATGAACGATCTTCTTTCCTGTATCAATCCAATCTACAGCTTTGCTGACGACAGCACTCTACATGCAGGAATTCAGAGCTGGAAGAAAGAGGACAAGTGGCAACTTCCTCTCTGTTGAGAGACCTGGAAGCTATCGCTGCTTGGGGATGCAACAATCTTGCACAGTCTTGGTTTTGCTCCTGAAGCCCTCCGTGTCAAGCTTCGTACATCCAGAACAGGCCGATACGACCACTCCTTTATCCCGAGGGTGTCAAAATTGTGGAACAATCTACAAGGAGAAGTTTTTCCTAGTTCTACTAACCTTAGGTAGTTGATAAATGGGGTTAGCAAAATTTCTGTGGGAGCCTCATAGCAGCCGCATTTAGGCTTCTGCCTGCGCGGCTGCTTCGGTATAAAAAATAGTTCAAATATGCTATTAACCCTAGGTTAGTCGCGTCTCTTATCCGCACATTATTAGTCGCGTGGGTGACAAGTGTCAACCATCCTAAAAAACAACCTATACAAGATTTTTCCAAAAATATTTATTAAATAAGAAACAAGATATTCTCTATAAGCCTTGACATAAAATGTAGGTTGATTTTAACAACAAAATATATTTAAAACATAAGATAACTGTGAATTACTACTTCAGTCGTTGTTTTCATAACATCGCACACAAATTTCTTTTAGGTGGTCATTGCAAGCAAAATTTTGACACTGCGCGCAAAGTTTTATAGTTGTTTTATCTCGTGCTCTTCCGCAGTAGTAACAGCGCCCTCTTGCTCCTCTTCGATCTCTTTGTTCAACTACAGAAGCTGAGGGTTCCAAACCCAGCAATACCATTGACCTGCGGCGAAGTTCCCGTGGAATTTGTGAACTGTAAGCTCTTCGTTTTATTTGTGGTGTCAACATATCCCATGCTAAGCTTTGCAAGAATTCAGTTCGCCGTAATTTCCCTCGATTTGTTTATTGACCTTATAAATTATCGTAGCATTTACAGCGGAAACGTCTCGTATTTCTTGCTACATTATTTTTTTGGCATATTTGGTCTACTAAATCTACTCCAATCTTGGTACTGTTGTAAAATGTTATAATATCCGGCTTTTGATATTCTCCTGTGTCTTCACTGATTGCACTATCGTGATGCATGGTAGAAACTGCTAGAACTGCTTTATTCTTGTGTGGACAGTAAGAAACAATTGTACAGTTTTCCTGGAATCCAAAAATTGAAGTAAATTTATCCCGGTCTTTTTGGGGAAGAAACTCCTTAGGAATTTCACTTTTATTTTTTCTGAGAGTACCTACGTATGTTAATTTCTTTTCAGTCAGCAGCTCATTGACTAATGGAATACTAGTGAACCAGTTATCTATGTTTCTATTTGTACCCTGAACTGGTTCCACCATCCTCATCACAATATCTTTGGCATTGTTACTTTGCTGATATGGACCTGGAGGTTGCAATCCAACATAAGTTTCCAGTATCATAGTATAAGCTGTTTTAGCATCAACCGAAGCAAATGTTTTAATGCCATATTTACTTGGCTTATTGGGGATGTACTGGCGGAAAGCCGCACGACCTCTAAACGCAAGCAATTGCTCGTCTATAGTTAGATATTCACTCGGTGAGAAATATTTCTCAAAATAATATTGGTGAATAGTTCAAACACTTCCCTAATTGCTGCCATTTTATCAAGTTCTTTACGCATGTTACGGTCATTGATGTTGTCAAATCTCAAACATCTCAAAAGGACACGGAACCTTTGTTCACTCATAGTAAGATAGGATGATTCAATGCCATTTCCCTTGGAGTTATCCCATAGTAAATAAATATTTTTACGAGAACATCTCATGGTGCCTATAAGGAACAACAATCCAATAAATGCCCTTATTTCTATCTCATCAGTACTCCTTGCATCTCAGTCCCTTGTAAATTCTTGACGTGTTTTCTCTATATAAACATTAGTGCACGCTGTAATTGTTTTGAGAATATTGTCGTCTAAAAATAGTTCTAAAGCTGCTACTTCTGTTTTCACTTCTCGTGCTTCACCTTTGGGTCCTGGGACCTTGTTTTCACATTTCTTGGAGGATTCGCTTTTCTCCATTTCGTTATTTTGTCCTTCCCAATGTAGAAACTAGAAGAATCTAAAGGCACGTCTTCGTCACTTTCAACTTCTTCACTTTCCGCAACCTCTTGTTCCGATTCTGTATTATGCTCACTCTCTGTCACTATATTTTCTTCCTCTTTGTCACTTTCATCTTCATCAGCTTTCACTCAGATCACTTTCATCACTTAGTTCATGGTACCACTTCAGCCATACATTGGGATCATTACTGGTCTCTACTTTTCTTTTTTTCTGTTCAAACATGGCCTTGCTACTACTTCCAAATACCTAAAGCAAAAATACCTTAGCATAGGGAGAAAAAATATTAAAAATTGAATTACCTTTGCCACAGTACAACACCTTAATAATAATTTAACAACGTAGAAGGTCGCGCGGGGGACACTTGTCAACCACTCAGCTGGGTGACGATTGTCACCCGCGCGACTGACCTAGGGTTAAGTATTGACCAAATCAAATGCTATGTTTTGTGGGATATTTCAAATTATTGTAAGGTTCGTAATAACTCTTACGAATTGGACCGCAAATAAGCTTGGGTCTCGGATCTCAGTATTCCCGAAACTGTATGGACGGAAGCCATAGCTCCTTCCAAGCACGCCCCGGCCACTTATCTAATTAAGCAGTTAATCACGGCCCCCTGCAGAAGTTCTCGGGCCAGGAGAGGATCGGACGGAATATAAAAGGCAAACAAGTGACGCTCGCTCACAGTGGTAAACGAGATTTTCTGGATTATGAAAAAGGGACTTTATTGAGTTAGCACGAAAGAATTACTTAATTAGTACCGAAAATATTTGTCTCCTGCCATGCCCCATATGTAGTTGAGTCAATTCAATTGCTGCGACGTTTTTACGGAGAAGCAGTAGAGAGGGTTTTCGTTAGGAGTGTATACAGGTCCACACATATACGTGATGCGCCAATTAAATTCTAAGAATGCGGTAATAACTGAGGAGCGATCAGCCAAAACCAGATAAATCCATTTCATAAAGTTTCGAGATAATGGCAAGAAACCGTCCATTAGGGCGTCCGTAAATTTAACCAAGAAAATAAATGGTGTATCTGAAATATATGGTGATATAGACCTCTTAAATACTGCTTTTGTTTTTTTTTTGAGTTTGAGTTGAGTTTTTGCTTGAGTTAACTAACTTTATAATGTAAAAAGTGTTTATTTTAATATAAATATGTTTAATAGCAAATCTTTTACGTTAATAAGGCATTTTTTAATTTTATTTATTTATTTTTTTTTATTTTTTTATTTTTTTCATTTTTATTTATTTTTTATTTTTTTATTATTATCTAAGTATAATATCTTTTTCAAACTTTGTTGTACTTTTGAAATAAAGCAAAGATATATTTTCAAACGTTTATTATAAATCAAAAAAGTTAAAAAATAATGAACGATTTAAATATGTATTCCTTGGTCATCCTCGAGGCAATCGCAAAGTTCGTTCTCATTTTGTTCTTGAACTTCGACGGCACCTGCTTCAAGTGGAGCTTCACGCAATATATTTTTGTACCACGCTAGATTTTCATTATTCTCCCAGGTTGTACCAAACTGTTGAGCCATCAGATGAGCTAGGGATTTTTTCTTTTTCTCGGGAAGAGATCGCGTTAAAGGAATTTCTTCTAATACTATTGGAACTTCTTTTCGTTTTTTAAGAATTTGTTGGGGCACTTCATTTCAAATTTCCATTCTAAAATTCTGATGACATTGTACTTTCACGATATCTTGTCCTATTTTATTACGGGATTTCTTGATAAGGATTCGCTTGTAGTCGGAAACACCTACAATTTTCTTAAGACAATCTTGCAGATTTTTAAGGTCGTAAAGATTCCACTCAATGAGAAATTCTTTCACAGTTCCAAACTCAGAATATTTTTCAAAGTATTCGTCCTTGCTTAATATTGTTGGGTTTTTTCTTAAAGATTTTTCCACACGGTCAAAAACCCTGCTGGAAGGAAGCTATGTCCTCGAACTGGGAAAGTCAACTGGATTTCTTTTAAAGTGCCGGGGGGCCTATTTTTGAGCCAAAAATAAAGGGCATGTACAATATGCGAGTTTTTGTTCTGGCCCCCACAACCGTCACAAAATAGTCTTAATACTTCAATGTCTTCGAGTTCCAATGAATCCAAATAATTTAATAGAGCTGAACCTATCTGAACTGACCCACGACCAGCTTGTATCTCAGTCCAGGTGTAAAATGTAGGGTGCCTTGAGTTCATGTCGACGCAACAAAATATGTAGAGACTCACTTGGTGAGAGTAAAAGGCATCTGAAATGGGGGTGCGAGGCAATGGTTGCACCTGCTGCATATCAAAGCAAAAAGTTATTGAATTTGGAGAATCTTCTTTTGCAAGTTTGTAGAAAGCGTCTGCCCTCTTTCTATGTATTCGACGTTCGATCATCGGGTCAGATTTTTTTTGGGATCTTTTTCATTTCTTATATTGTCTTTAAGACGTATCCATAGAGCACAACAGTCTGCTGCAGGTGATGAAAAACCTATATTAAATTCTCCACAAAAAATTCTAGAAAACATGGATAAACTCGATTTATATTGTGCAGGTTGCTGTGAGTTAAAAATCTTATGCAATTTGACAATACTCAAATTAGCTTGCAAGTATATTCGGACAGACTTTTTTCTGTTGTAATGGCTTTCGGTACCTCTTAAATTTCCAATAAACTCTCTTATTTTATTTTTTTTATCTTCTGTTTTTCTGGAAACATGATCGCCCCCACTAGTTTCCTTTGGCACTCCTCCATCGTGAATAACTTTTGCAACGGTATTGACTCGATTTTTTGATATTCCCAAACTTTTAGTAAAAGAAGCTTGACATACTCTTACGGATTTCTTTTTAGTTCTTGGTTTGAGGTAATAAGTAATATTAAGGAGGCGTTTTTTTGGATTTACTTTGTTGGAGCGTTTCCTTAATTTTTCACAAACACCCAGCATGTGACATAACCTCATATCCTGCGTAACTTTATCAGGAACAGCATAAAGCGTTCGTCGAATAAGTCTAATATCAGCCAAGGCAACAGTACTGCACTTATAACTAGTAGTGTTATGATTGCATGGTCTCGTAAACTTTAATAGTCCAGGATCCTTATCAACATATTTTTGTTGCTTGTTTAACCTTCGTTTCTCGGGAGTTTTGGGCTGTTTAACGCGGCTGCCAGAACTTCCTAAAAAAAGGCGTACTTGTAAAAATAAAATAAGCAATCTAATAGAAACTTAGTTACCTTCTCGAACAGATATATCAATGTCTCTGTCGTGCTCGTCCATTCTCTATCACTGTAGGCGCACAGGCATATAGGGTGGAGCTGGACAGTGTTATATAGGTGCCGGTCACTCGCGTGTTTCAGCTACTCGGAGTATCGGTACTCGACTAGCGACGGACTGAAGAATGAAGAAACTTGTCAGAAAACTACTCATACAGCGTATATTCGCGGAAGTGCACTGGTTTCCGTATCGCACAACGTTCCAAACGGTTACGATAGCAGAACTAAACTGAACGAATCATATTATTTTCCTATAACCGCCCGATATTCGTACGCGAGTTACGCGACCTTGGCGTAGGAAAGAGTCGAAAATAGATTGGTAGGAATGTGCAAATCATCAAGAATACCATAAAAGAAATGCTTTCGCAAACGGATTTATCCCTTTTTGTTCGAAACAAGCCTATGCCATTTAATTTTCTGGATTTATCTGGTTTTGCTTGAACTGCTCGACCTTGAGGTCGATTTTGAATGGGATTTAACGAGTTTTCGTTGAAACTGATTGCGCCATCGGATTTATCCCGCCAAAAGAAATAGAAATCGATCATAAAATTATTTTTGCCCAAAAGTGGATTTATCTGGTTTTGGCTGATCGCTCCTCAACTTGAGGTCTGGTAAGACTGCGTCACCTGTCAGCTTCTGCCCGCCAAAAGTGCCCTCCTTTTGAGTAAGTGTTCAAAGCTGAAGTCGATTGTACGTGTGGTTTGAATTTTGTAGCTGTTTTTTGAAGAAAAGTTTTTGAGTGGCGTCGTGAGAATTAGTGACTCATATTACAAGCAACATGTTGTGATCCAATTTTTTGTGAAACCTGGCGAAAAACCCTCGGAAATCATCCGAAAATTATTACGGGTGGTGTATGACGACAAGTCTTCTTCTTCTTCTTCCTACTTTATTAATAGGCTCATGCCTGTTTTACTTCGGTTTTTAGCCTCAATTAATTTTGTCTGACCATCTTTTCCTCGGTCGTCCCATGGTTCTTCTTCCATTTGGCGATTTGTCTTTTGCTACCCGTACTGTTCTATTTTCTGTCATTCTTTCTATGTGTTGATTCCATTCTGTTTTTCTTCTTTTGATCTACAGGCTTACTTCCTCTATGCCACATCTCGCTCGTATTTCCTCACTTCTTGCTCTGTCTCTTAGAGTTTGGTTTGTTACTTTTTGTAAGACTTTCATTTCTGCTGTTTCCAATAATCTTTGTGTTTTCGCCGTATCTGCTCTGGTTTTCGCTGTGTATGTCATTATCGGTCTTTTATATATCCTAGTTTTCGTTTCCGTTCTGAGGTACTTGTTTCTCCAGATTGTATTGTTGAGACGTCCTGCTGCAGTTGCAATAAAGTAGAATCACGTAACAGAATAGTTGCATAGTTGACAAAGGCTGAATCTTGCACTGACGCAAATGTCCTATAGCGGCCGCAAGAGTCTTACACTTTTGTTGTATAACTTACATACAACCTCTTAAATGACTGAAGTGTCCTATTAGGTGTGCCCATTCCGCTTGTATAGCTGTTCTAAGAGGGTTTTGCCAATGTACTTACAGTATACAATGCTGTGTAAGGAATACTGTATAATCATTCTTGCAACTCTAATAGGAGTGATAATTGTTAGTTGGGTTGTTTCTATGAAGCCTTAATAGGTAATTTACTTCAGCAAATTATTATTACCATTGTTGTTATTATTGTTATTATTATCATTGCATTTAGTATAGTGGGCTAAATGTTGCAACAAAAATAATGTTTTAAAGCTCCTTATCACATCTTTTTCGTAAATAATATGTTCACTTCCGTATTATTGATTGTAGAATTTTTTCCCTTTGCAAGTATTATGCCACATATTAATGTGAAAATAATCAAAATTTACTCCTTTGCAGTAGTATGTTGATATTTCATCAAAAAAGAAGGAATTATTTTTACGGCGGACAATTCCCTGTATCTCCGTGACATGCATTTTGATGTGGGCATTTGAAATCGTAACACCGAAATAAAATTAATTTCATTAGAGCGAAAGTACAGTTATATAGCCTAATAAAATGAATTGAATGTCTCTCCGGCAGCCTTTGGATCGCATTTTCCTTTATCCCCTGTTTCTACAGCGCTACACCGTAAAAGAGATATCAAAACACTTATCTAAACAGTGCACATGCCGACCGTTGAGGATTGAGGAATCCTCCGTTTTGTTGGTCCTGTTGTTCGCGTCTTTTGTATTTTTTGTTCGGTTGTTCCCTAAGGCTAAGCTGACAATGTTGTTAGACGGAATTATTTCCGCGTAATTTGGTTTTATTGCCATAGAAATTTGTTGCGCGAGCGACGTCCATTAAATGAGGATGGCACGGAAGAATATTTTGGACGGATAATTGAAGAGAAATACGACATAATTCGTTACTGTTTGGAGGAAGCATTCATAGTATTTATAGGGATGTTTTCGAATGCTCAATACAACTGTTTTTTATTTCCAGACGATGAATACGACCAACTCCAGTCACGAAGAGACAATCACCATCCGCGACGGTCCACCAACGGAGAGCACATTCACAGATAACTCCTTCTCACCAAGCAGAAGTAATACAAACGGCCTGAGGAGTCCTGTACTGTCTGTCAGGCAGTACCAAATTGACCAGAATCCTGATATTATTGATGGAATGGAGAGCATACCAGGTTTGTAGCCACGCGTCCTCGTTTAACACATTTAACCCATTTATGCCTAAAGAGTTGCAAGACAGTTTTTTATCATTATTTTTTAAAAAACCTTATTAAAAGACGACACTTTGGAGGTATTTTCAATTTATTCTAAAAAAAATATCCTGATATTATTGATGGAATGGAGAGCATACCAGGTTTGTAGCCACGCGTCCTCGTTTAACACATTTAACCCATTTATGCCTAAAGAGTTGCAAGACAGTTTTTTTTCATTATTTTTTAAAAAACCTTATTAAAAGACGACACTTTGGAGGTATTTTCAATTTATTCTAAAAAAAATACATAAACAGTTTTTTAGGATGTACTATACACAGTACATTAGGAATAAAGGTAGCTATCAGAATAATAATAAAAAAAATATTGAAAATAGTACAAATATTTTGAAACACATCTATATTGCAAATTTTAAAGTAAAACAAAACATTTCACGTGAAGGCCGACATCACATTTTCTACATCTAGTAGTCACGCGCTCATGACAATGTGCACCTGTTGTTTGTTTGCCTTGTGGAATGACTAAATGATCTAAGCAAAAATTTCTTGATTTACCTTGCAGGTACCTATGTCTTCTTATTTTGTATCAAGATAGTTGTAGCTACACTTCTTCTAAATTGTAATTGAGCCACGTTATTTCCTCTCTTTTTATAAATATGCCAGGCGTTCGTCAGGGCCATATCTACACATTGAGAGATCAACGAGAAATATCATTTTTTGCCTGGGATTTGTACTCTGTATTGAGCTATATTCTGGTCTGACCTATCCACCCCGCCCATATATTGATTATACAGCTTGACAACTTGAGGCTGATCTACAAACACAAACTTTTTTCTTTTTGCGAATACCGCTTTACTGAATTTACTGGTCCAATTCCAATCGCTGTAGACCCAAAATTACAATACTGTTACAATTCCATTTTACAAAAATGAAGTTTTTACCTTTTAATTTGGTATAATCAAACACTCCACGTTGTTCCTTTTTCATATGTTTTGAATTTTTTAAAGAAGACATGGATATACGATTTTCAAGAATTGTTCCTGTACCACATATGCCTTTAGCAGTCAAGCTTTCAAACAAAGCTTCCGAAGAAAAAAAATATCACATACAAAATGAAACCTAAGATTTGCCCATTTGCTTTTCAGCCTATCAGCATAGCTCAATACAACTGATGCGCCAACACCAAAGATTTGTAAGCCGCGTTCACATACGTCGAAGCACCCTGATGAGGTTCAAATCATAAGATGTAACCAAGAGTAGTAGCGCCAACCCAAAATTTGAACCCATAACGTATTGGTTTCCCGTGTATACAGGGTTATCCAAATTAAGTGTCCACCATTAGTAACTTTGTTATTAGTGAAAATACAAAGTTGTTTGAATTAGCAAACTAGTAGCATTTTTAACGCTGGTAAAAATGAGAAATAAAAAAAAACAATTGAGAGTCGTTATTTTGATTTTTTTCAGTAAAATAACATTTTTTTAAATGGAAACCCCTGTATATTATATTTTTTTCTGTTAAAGCATCAAATTTTAAACAAAAAAGCTTAAAATAACTTTTCTCCTAGGTTACAAATTGTTGAAGTTATGGCCTCCAATCTGAAACAATTAAATTGTATCGACAAACTTTATTTTCAACATCAACTTATAATCTTACAAAATACAATAACAATTTTTTTTAAAGAAGATGCTCGAAAACACCACCTTGTTCTTCAATACATTTTTGGGCACGTTTTTCAACTGCTCGAACTGTCTTAAGTATGGTCCTACCATCTATCTGGGTTATCTTTTCCCTAACCGCAGTCTTTAACGCGTCAAGGTTATCGTACCTTCGCTTGTAAATTTGGTTCTTTAAGTAACCCCACAAGAAGTAATCAAGTGGGTTTAGATCTGGTGATCTGGGAGGCCACTGTATTGGGCCATTTGTTCCTATCCACTGATCATTAAAAGTAGTACTTAGAAAATGATAAGTGCCTCTGGAGTTGTGGGCAGGTGCGCCATCTTGCTGAAAATGCAGATGATGTCTACTTATAAGATCCAATTCGTCTAAAAAATTAGTCAGAATTTCTGACATAAATTCCACATATCTTTCACCAGTTAGGGTTCCCTCATAAAAGAACGGGCCAACAATTTTTGAACCAATTATACCGCACCAAACGTTGAAACTGAAACGGACTTGTGGGCCTCTTGGATGTACTAACAAAAGATTTTCTCTTGACCAATAATGGTGGTTTTTTCTATTAAACATTCCAGAATTTGAAAAATTTGTCCATAAAAGGTAACGAAAGTTATTTACATTTTGGCGACAGAAGCTAAGATACCAATGGCAAAAAACAAGTCTTCTCTCTGGATCCCCTGCCAAAAGCGTTTGAACTGGTCGGTACTTATACGGAATAAATTTGTATTTTTTTAAAATCCTTTGAACAGTACCATAACTGAAATTAGAGTCCTTGAGAATATCTGCTATTGAATTCTCACGATAAGCTTCAAAATATCCAGTAACTGCAATTTCCGTGGCCTCGCTTATTATGAATTCTTTTTTTGCCCTTGTTTTAGCAAAAACATTTTCGTTGCCCCTAAATTTTCGATAAAGTCTCAGAAAATATCGTTCATACGGTTGAATGCGAGCGGGACATAATTCACTGTAGTATTCTCTTGCTCTCAAGGAGGATTTTCTGCACACTAAATAGCATTCTAACATATCACACTTTTCTTCATGGGAGAACATTTTTCTTTAAATTAATGACACAATAAAGCTTATAAACAAGTATTTACACTAATGTTTGACATTATTTGATTTTATCATTGTTTTCCAAAGCCTTCTAGTTGCGAGTATGTCCAGTTTAACAATTTGTCGCTTATCTTAATGCTGTCAAATCGCGAACGCCATGTTGTTTTCATAGCCGTCTTAATATTATAATACTGCAAATAATTAAAAATATTTATCGTTATTTTGACTTTATTTTTGACTTTAGCGGAAAAGTCATTATGAACTTTTTTGTTTAAAATTTGATGCTTTAACAGAAAAAAATATAATATACAGGGTTTCCATTTAAAAAAATGTTATTTTACTGAAAAAAATCAAAATAACGACTCTCAATTGTTTTTTTTTATTTCTCATTTTTACCAGCGTTAAAAATGCTACTAGTTTGCTAATTTAAACAACTTTGTATTTTTACTAATAACAAAGTTACCAATGGTGGACACTTAATTTGGATAACCCTGTATACTGTTTACAACCATGTCGCCCGTTGTATGAAACCATTGCCTCATCAATACTATGATGCTCTTCTGGTACTGCGTATTCCAAAAATTTTTTGTTTACGTGGTTGAAAAGACGCCTTAGTTTAGCAAATTTATCATTCGCATCCAGAGCTTCATTGTTTAGGAAGTGAATGTGAGACATTATAAATTAAAATTTATCGCGAGAAATAGCTTCAGAAACAAGTGTTTTGTGTGAATCACTGAATTTTTCCCAATACATCCTTCTGCGAGATGCACTACTGTAGCCACTCAACAATAATATGCCTAGAAAACATTTGATTTCAGATTTGGTAACCATAATATTCCTGTTTATCTGTTGAGCATACCGATTTGTCTCCTCAACTATTATGTTCAAAATTTCGTCTTGTTCATTTTGATTTTCGTTGTTTATTGGAAACGCATACTCATGTCTTGGCACATCTTCTTTTACGAAATTATATGTTTTCTTCTTTTTCACTTCCTTCCGATTATTACCCCTGATTTCACTGAGTGGGATTTCATCTTCTGAACTGCACATATCCTCGTTTTGATTCTCATTTACTTCGACCTCAGCTTGCATTAAGCTTCCTGGCAAGTTGTCGATATCCAGACTTTCTTCGTCTCCAGAATCCTCGTCGGTTATGTTACCGCATGCACTAGTGTGAGGTAACTAAGTGATAGACTCAGCTTCAATGTCGTCATCTTCTATCATTGCTAGCGCCGCATGCCAAGAAAAACCCCTAAAACAAATGTTCCTTCTCATAATAATTACTTATTCAAAAATAATTCATTTTTGTTTTGACTATGAACATATTCGTAGACCCCTTTTTTTCTGATGTACTAAATATAGTACACCTAACTTTATCATAACCTCACAAACAAAGCATACATGAAACACACCATAAAATCATAAAATCCAGAAGCCACAACTAAGGAAATGGTATTTTCATAAAAATAAACTAGTTTTTTTTATTTTATGTCATTAGCAACCTATTTACTTTGCAAAGCGCACGCCACATTCATTCATCTTCTATTTTCCAATATACAAAAACTGATTTCACATACAAAATATTGCACAAGACGCAAAATTACTATGTACTTTCCGAGATCCACCCGCAAACTGTCGCCGCGAACTATTCAATTTAACCAAATCGTACAGATATCTACAGGAACAATCAAGTTTAGGTTGTACTATTCATAGTACATTAGGCATAAATGGGTTAACGCTAGCCGATGAAGCTCAAGGGTATAAATATTTTATTTAGTTCCATACACCCCGTGTCAGCCTAATATAATTTAACACAGAACTATTGACCGATAGACTAATTAACAATTTAAAGGTAGATATGGAGTGTCAGTCCTGATGACTGACCACGGGTATCACGTGACATTGTGCCGGCTTTTTTGGCATAATATTATTTTTTTGTGACGTTATGTGGGGTTTTCTACAAGACCTTAACTCAGCACTTTGGAGCTGTACGTGTTGCCTAAACGTCATGAGGCTCAGTTATCAATGTTTGGCTCTGATGTGATGTTAAATCTGCTTCAGAGATGGCATTACTGTGTGTATGTGTTGATGATCATTTCATTGGATTCTTGTCTCAATTACGCTTACTTGAAATTACATATTCAAATTTGCCGAATTTCAAAACTGAGAGAAATAATTATATCACCGTACACTGTCGATTTACAAGTCATATACATGCTAACAGTAATTACGCACAACGCGGTCGTGGTGATGATTACCCGTAATTCTCCTCAAAAAAATGTCAAAAATGGTAATTCATAACTTTGAACATAACCTGTCTTCAGAAACATATAAATAACCTGTCGGGCATGGCTAATGGATAAACTTCATTGGCAGCATATTCAGTAATGATTTCCTCACGCAGCAAATATCACTGATTTTATACATATGCAGACCAGTACACACAATCATCCAGATGCGATCTTGCTATTCAACCAACTTTCTCCTCAGAGATGAAAACTATCGACTATACTATAACTATCTAAAACTGTAATGACCCATCGATGTTCACGTGAACATCACTTAAACTGTATCCATCGAAGAAACAAAGTAAAATCAAACATATACACCCGTATTGCACGTGATCAAGAACTTAACCGTAGGAGACGCTACAGGGCCGTATCAAGCTATTGTGACTGATCTATCAAAAAATGTCGTACAAGATATGTGTTGCTGTAAATTCTTTCAAAAGCATAGTAAATTATCAGGAATATACCACGCCTTTCTAATTATATTTCGACATTAGGAATCAGTGCAAAAAATTCTGTATTCACCATTTCAGCAAAATGTTACTAAAACGCACACGAAAAAAACTTGTGGACCATCTCAATTGAAATTGTTCATATTTTATTATTAACTTACATATATACCCAATGATATTTACAAATCAACCTTCTATTCACAATGCAGAGCAAATTTTTTTGAGCAAATAGAAACTACAGACGTAGTAGTAGTAGTACAAAAGTTTATTACAGACTCCATAAAGTTTGTTAGTTTGATTGCTATTGAAATTTACATGAGAAATAGGAAGAAGGTCAAAATGGCACTATTATGCTTTGGAACTCCTAAATTAACCCTAATTTTGTGTAATTATAAATTTGGAATTTCCACATTAATAACTAGAAACTTACACTTTGATTGCAGTCTATAATGAACTTACCTGTCTTGCCAAAAAGCCCGTTAAACTGCCAGTCTTAATGGTATCAATCGATTTATATGCTGTATTCCGAGGAGCTTGAATCATCAGAATTGTTGATGTCAATTATAAGGGGTTCAACTTGGGTGTCAATGATATTGTCCATATCCCACATTTTGGTTTCAACCTTCTCTTGGACATGGTCAATACATGTTCTCCATTTTGCTGGCGTAATTCTATCGACAGCAACATCAAACAGTTTTTTAAGGTCAGAAAACTTAAAAGTGCTGTTATTTGACGCCACGTATTGCTTGATGTCAGCCCAAATCAACTCGATAGGATTCAGATCGCAGTGATAGGGAGGCAGCCTGAGAATCGTTTTATTTTGGTTTTTGGCCATTTCGTCAACAATTTTTAAATCATATTTATACTTATGTCGCTTGACTATATTTATCAGCTCAGCTTTGACCATTGTTTGGTCGAAGTCGATCTTCTTTGAGACAAGCCACTGTTGAATGTCTGCCTAATTTGGTGGCCATTGTTGGAATTTTTTCCAATTTTCTGGAGTGATACGGGGCATTATCCATCACAATAATTGCGTTATCATCAAGTGTCGGCAAAATTTTTTTGAACCAATTTTCAAATGAGTTACCATCCATTTATTCGTGATAGTCTCCAGTTTTTTTGGATTCAAATGCCCACAATGCTTCAGGAACAAATCCATCTACGCTACCTATGTGGCAAATGATCAGGCGTTTTCCCTTGCCTGAAAGTAATTAGTTATTTTACTTCTCAGCGAGCGCACTAAATGACGAAATTAAGCAACTTACTCTTTTTAGGTTAGTGTAGGATAGGGTCTTAGATTAGTTTTTGGGTGAAGGAAATACTCAGAAACTTGGATGAGATAGCAAAACTGAGTTCGGAGCTTCCAAATCATTGATTCGATCAGTAAATGAATTATCTGCATCCAAAAAAGTTCATATACTTCGAAACTTACCTGCAGGATTTTTCAATCCCGTCGAAAGGCCATCTAAAAAAGCCTGCCTTGAGGACCTCACAGATCTGTCTACCCAAACCTTTCCCTGCGTATGCCTCGCGTTCACCCATGTTTCGTCTAAATAATAAATTTTTCTTCCTTCAGCGCGGAATTGCCTAATTTTTCTAAGGTATTCTCTCCTCCAGATAACAATTTCCTCCTTTTCTATCAATAAACTATTCCTTCCTCTTTTCAAAAATCGAAAGTCTAGTTTTTCAACAGCTTATGGAACGTAGATCTTTTAAAATTTGGCAGGTCCTCATCATCATTCACTTGCTTCAATATTTTATCTATTGTAGGTATTTCATTCCTGAAGATAAAGTGATGTACTTTTCTTCTAATGGCACTTTTGTCAAAGTCATCTATTTTTTCGATGATTTTTTTTCTCGCTGGATATGTTTTTGGCTCAGATAGTGAGTGATTTTGTCTATATTCCTTCAAGATTTTGTAAACACTTGATCGACCTACTCCAGAAATTTCAGCAACCTTACATACGATATTTTCTATAGCCAATCCACTATTCTCTTGCATCTGGTTCTTGTAGATATTTAGAATAATTTGTTTTTCACCTGCGCTAAGATGAAGCTTTTTAGCCTTTTTTCTGGGTGACGTTAAGCTGAATTCAACCACTTCATCAGCTGTATCTGTGTCAGACATTTTAGACTAATATTAAATGTCCGCAAGAAAAATCAAGTCAAAACGTGCATAAAACGTTCGCGCTCATAAACGGGTATCCGTAACTGATTACAATCCTGTGCGTGGTGACGAACCATCAACGTGACGCTGAGAGTTCCCTCTACTATGCAGCGTTGCCAGGCTTAATGTCACAATGATCATGTTTTATTGGGAAAATTGTCAGAAATCGCCGAATGTTGAACAGAAACATTACAAGAAGTCTAACCTTTAAATTGTGAGGCTACAAATCGATATTCTTATAGGGGGGAAGGGTGGAGCTGTTATGGTTCCTATTAACTTTGGTGAAAGTTGGAAACGGTAATATCATATATGGCATACATTCGGTTGAAGATGTGTGCACGGAAAATAGATTGCGGATAGGATTTTAATAGATAAATCTGCACAAAAAAACACAAAAGGAGATTTTTGTATTTCCCTGAATAATATCTCAAGGTTATTTCAGATGTACTCATCGAAACTTTATGGAAGGATTATCGAAACCTTATTTTCAATTGCGATGGGGCCACATACCTCGACATCGCATTAATGTGAAAAATAAGACAATAGAAAAAAATTCCCTCACTGATGCTATCTCTTAGGAAAAATTTAACTATAAAGATTGCACAAAAATTTTCTTCACCTTTTTGAGCTTGTTTTCGCATCTCCGTATATGCCGTTCATAATTTGCTGAAGATCAAATTGGAATATAACTTTGTGATGCCATTTATTGTTATATAATGTCCTTTATAACAGTTATTGCACTTATTGCACCAACAGATTGATTTGTGATCCATGCGAATGTGATCAACCACTCTGGCGAAAACTCGCCGAGCGTGGCGACCGTGCGACTTTGTCTGGAGGCTCGTCGCTACAAGCCAATCAGGAAGAGGCCGACAGAGCGCCATGGCTACCGATCACGCGTTGATCACGAATCAACCACTGTTTACGATTACTTTGTAGCTTCGTTAGATACACTTTAACTACCAGTAGTCGGCTGTTCATAGGCGGGGTATGAATGTTTAACATGGGTGAACTAGATTTGTCACATGCTTGATAAAGAGTGGTTTGAAACATATTGTAAGTCAAAAATTTGTCGCCTATATTCACTCATTTCGCGTAGGTATTTTCGACGCCAGGCGACTATTTCAGGTCTCTCTATCAATAGTGACTTCCGATTACGCGTTTCGTAACGAAAATTAATTTCGTGCAGGGATTTCCTCATTACCTCGACGCTCATTTGGGGTATAATTTCATTTTCCTTGATCGCTGCATGTACAGCCTTGAGGGTTGGTATCTCATTCCTAAAGAAGAATGAATGTACGGTTCGCCTTAACGCCATTTTGCTATCGTCATCCAATTTAACGGCCCTTCGTCCCTTCAAATTAAACTTTGGATCAGTAGTAGGTCCAGTTTTCTTCTTTTCATGCACCATCCTGCGAATGGTCCACTCTGGAACGCCTGTCATACTTTCACAACGCGCGAGTGCATCTCCCTGCGACATAGTTCTGTTCAGATAATTGAACACGTTGAGCACGATTTCTTTCGCGTCCTTCTTCAGTGCTTTACGAAGCCGTCTACTTGTTCCCTGGCTTTCAGTACTCCCACTCGTGCCCTTTGTACTCTCCATGGTTAAGTATAAGCAAAACAGTAACCACAGAAACCACAACAAGAACAATCACACAACAATTCGTATAAAAACACACAATATGCGATCGCTCAACGAAACACGTTCCAATGCGTTGCCGACGCCTATTTCCTCCGCGAAGCCACAGAAACGACATATGTCGTACGCTATACGGCTGTACTGGAAGGAAGCCGGGATCGAGCTCTGATCACGTGTTGATCACGCGTATGAGTCATTACAGTTTTAAATAGTTGTAGTATACTCGGTTTCACAAAACGTATGCAACCAACAATGCATGTAGTTTAGCTATTCCTCCATAGATGGATGCTCACAACGATCTTAGTGAGCAAACGTGAAATGACTCAAAAAACTAGATAGTCTGCAAGATGACATTTTATAGGTTTTTTACATAATACCCGTGCCGATCTGGCTTCACTGGAATTAGTATCGTTGTTTCTAATCCTATGATCTGGAGATCACTTGAGATGATATATCACAATTTTTTTGAGACGTGCTTCACTACTTGTAATCAAGCTTGAATTACACCTAGCTGATGTTCAACGTCCAAGGACGCAAGGATGGTCATAATAGTCGCATGTCGTTGTAGTGTGTGCGACAATGAAACGCCGCGGCCAAATTCTTCAGGAAATCCCGCTTCAAACATTCCTGTCATCATACTGTATATACTGAAGCTTACGTCTCCCCGTATAAATAAAATTTTGTTAATTTGACGGTAAAGGAAAAAACGTGAAAGGTGAGTTAGGTACGACACGATGAAATGCCTTTTACATTAAGTTAAATTTCACCCCCAAAGCAACGAATTCTCTTAAGGTTCAAAGGTTGTCGCTAAATTTCACGCATGAGTTTACTAACTGCTACTCGAGAAATCCGTGTCACTTATATAGACCTCTTTCAGGTAACGTCTCAGCTGTATCCCAGAAAGCCTTATATTAAATAGTTTTGAAATTTAAAGGGCAACCAGTCTACGGACGTCACCTGGCGTACAGTGTTTATTTATTTATTTATTTATTTATTTATTTATTTATTTATTTATTTATTTATTTATTTATTTATTTCCAACAGGTAATACCCGATTACAAAAAAATACAAGCAAAAGTTACATAAATAGCAACAGCGGTAACCACAAACACAAAAAAAACTTAAAAAAAGAAAAAACAAACTCTCACTATCAAAAAATAAGTCACAGGAACTGCAAAAAGAATTGAAACACGTACAAATCATATACTAAGTGACATATAAATCCGAACACCCAGTTTAAATGGTTTTATTTTAATAAAAGTTGGTGAATGTATTTATCTTACTGTAAATAACAAGTGAAAAAATTTTCAGCCTTATCAGTTGGCCATTCCGGTTTTTATACTACTTTTTTTTAATTCACTAACGCTCTAAAAATGAATATTTCCGCAGTAAAGAATCAACGTTGGCGGATTTTGGTTCTTGACATCCTTTACGATCGGTTACGATGCCTAGAGTACGGAGACCTGTACGATTTCGTCAACTTAGTGAGTTTGATAGCGGCCGTATGGTGGGACTTCGGGAAGCTGGACTTTCTTTTCGGCCAATTGCAATTAGAGCGCAAAGAAGTGTAGACACTGTGGTTAGGTGTTGTCAGGCATGGCTTCGAGAAGGCCGTACGCAAAGAGCAAGGGGCACTGGACGCCCCGCCGTAGAACAACAAACCGTGAAGATCGCCGCCTAAGATTATTGGCCTTAAGGGGCCGTTTCTCCACTACCAGGTCCATTGCAAATGAATGGTTTGCAGAACACGGAAGACCTACTGGCATGCGAAGTGTTTACCGACGAATGAGAAGTTTTGGCTTGTTTTCATACCGGCCACACTGGGTCCTCCCTTTAACTCGAGAACACCGACGTAATCGCCTTGAGTGGTGCAGTCAACGGTCACTCTTGGATCAGGAATGGAACAGTATTGTCTTTAGTGACGAGTCTCGATTTTGTTTAGGCATGCACGATGGTCGTGCCAGGGTTAGAAGGTGACGTGGTGAAAGTAGGAATCCACAGTTTTTTGTTCAAGGACATGTTCATCACACTGTTGGAGTTAAGCATCCCACAAACCGGCGCGAAATAATCGCGGCGAAATTCAGAGCGAAATTCGCAATCTGTTTCGCCTGTTTATTCATACCAAAGCGTCTTATTCGCTCCGCGAACGTGAAGGTTTCGACAGGTTGCGTACATTTTATTTTTGCCTTTTGCAATGAGCTCGTCTTTAGAAGAAGAGGAGGCACTTCTATTTCTTGCTTTAGAAGAGGAACAAAATGCACAGTAAGTTATGTTTATTTAACGCCATTTGATAGTTGGGTATGTATTAAGTTTAACGAAGTACATAAAACAAATTTTGTTTAGGAAACGAAGGAAGTGGGTACATGATATTAACTTGGAACGAAATAAATTTGGGGAGTACCATACCTTGATGCCACAACTTCGGCTAGATGAACAGCGCTTTTACGTATATTTTAGAATGACTCCAGAGTGTTTCGATGAAATATTGAACTTGGCGAAAGATGAAATACGAATATCTGACACAAATTATCGTGAAGCTATTTCGCCAGAAGAACGACTTGCTATTACACTCAGGTAAAAAAATTATATGTATTAAAATATTAGTAGGCTTATCGAATACGAAAACTTCAGGGATCGTGAAATAAATATTTTATTGTAATAATTGGACTACATGTTGCCACTAGGAATAAATGTTGCTAAATAATTCGAGGCAGAATTTCCCTCCTCTGTTGGGTATATTATTGAAGTAAACCCAGTGCCGCTTGGGAAGGACATACTACTATCATACATACTTGCAGAATTCTGGGTAGACGCTGAAGACATTTTTTCAATATGTTCAAATTCTTCGTGCGCTATTAATTCGGCTATTTTTAGTTTTATTCGGGCTTGACGCTTTAAGGGAAGTGTTTTCACAGTCTGTGCATGTGCCAAGAAAAGTGAATCAATGGCCTCGTTCTCTTTTTTAGGTTTTTTACCTTCAAAGTAATTAATGAGCTGTTGTACAGACGAAGATGGTGGTTCATAGCGTTTTCTGCTCGTTTTATATTTTGGTGTAGTTGCAGTCTGCGGAAAGGTGTGCCCTGGAGTAGTCACTGCTGTAGTGTTCAATGAAGAAGGTGGTGCTGTCTGTGTTGCCGAGGCCTGTGCATCTTCTGCATCTACATCAGCATTTTCATCTTCTCCATGGCCGCGGTCTTCCAAATTTTCGGTTTCTACATTTCCAGCCCTTTCCTGATATATATTTGAGTTAAATTCGGCAGTCTCATAATATATGACGTCAATATCTTTTACATTAGACGACGTTTTGGCAAATGCCAAAAAAGGACGGAAAAATTCCATGTAGTCAGCCCACTGCCATTTTTTTATGTTGCCCACTGCTTGGCCGGTCTTTGGTTTGGTAGATTTTATATATTTTGCAAATGTGCCTCTGATATTCTTCCACCTTTTTTTTCCGTCATCGCCTAAAAACGATTTTTTTTATAGATTCCTTGCCACTGGTGACACCTTCTATACCATTGGGCATAGCTTTCGAGTTGGTTTTACAACAGTGAGTGCAATCGTAACCGAAGTCTGTGAAGCGATATGCAGACATATGGAGCATATATATATTTACCAGAACCAACAGAGAATATATGGAAAAAATGTGCTGAAGAATTTGAAAATAGATGGGGATTTCCCAATTGCATTGGCAGCGTGGACGGTAAACATGTAACAATCAAGAGACCTAACAACAGTGGCTCCAATTACTGGTGCTATTTACATAAATATTCAATAGTACTTATAGCCATTGTTGGCCCGGACTATAAATTTATATGTGTTGATATTGGTGGTTTCGGAAAAAATAGTGATGGGGGTATTTTCGAAACCTCAAACATGGGAAAACGATTTGAACAAAATTTAATGAGTGTCCCTGCACCTAGATTTCTCCCTGGGCAAAATGAAATCTGCTCGTACGTCTTAATTGGTGATGAAGCATTTGCTTTAAAACCATATCTTATGAGACCATTTCCTTATAAGCAGACTTTAACAGACGTCAAAAAAGAGAAATACAATGTAAGACTTTGTCGAGCTAGAAGGGTCGTGGAAAATGCGTTTGGTATTTTGTCTCAAAAATGGCGAATATTTTACAGGCCATTAGAAACTAAAGTAGATACTACTATTCTAATTGTACGTACGACATGTGTTTTACACAATTTTTTACGAAGTAAAAGTGGCGATGACAAATATTTTCAATTCTTAGATCCCCCAGAACCCGTGCTTGGAGCTTTTACTGATACAGCAAATGATCCTCGGCGGGCAGCAAGGCTAGCATTTTCTACTCGTGACAAATTCGTAAATTATTTTAATTCTGATATGCCTATGCCCAATATATAGAATGTTCGTTTTCACATTTGTGTAGACTGTAAATTATTTAACAAGTTAATAAAAAATATTAGGTACATACCATTTGTATTTAATCCTTTTCCTATTTCCATCCAAATCTTGTCTTTCTTTCTCACACTCCTGTATTCATCGTTCGCCAAATCATACAAACAAGGATACTTTTTCACTATTTCTATCAATAATTCCGTTTTTGCCATTGCGAATTTTTGAAGAACGGCGTCAAAAACGCGGTCAAAGGCGAACTGAAATACGCCGCGATAAAAACGCTGGAACAATCGCATTCGCTTCGCACAAGTCTGAGCCTGTCCGTAAACCGCCGCGTTTTAATCTGATCGCGAATTCATCGCCGCGAAATTTTCGCAGCCAAAGCGAATATTTCGCGCCGGTTTGTGGGATGCTTTATGGTTTGGGGTGCTATAGCTTATGGTTCCAGGTCACCTTTAATCTTCATCAGAGGTTACATGAACGCGCAGCGTTATATCCACGAAGTTCTAGAACCCCATCTCTTATCCTATCTTGACACCCTGGCAGATCCAACTTTCCAACAAGATAATGCCGACCACATGTTGCAAGAGTCACAATAGACTTCTTTCAACATAATGATGTCACATTGTTACCATGTCCACCAAGATCTTCCGACTTATCCCCAATTGACCACGTGTGAGATATGATGGGTAGGAGATTGCTCAATTTGCAACGTCCTCCTCCGACTCTAGAAGGACTTCGAGAGGAGTTGGTGGTTGCCTGGAATGAGATACCACAGGAGGACATTGACCACCTGATCAGAAGCATGCCTAGGCGCGTTGGAGAATGCGTAGCACATCAGGGTGCATCCACACATTATTAAAGGTCAAAGGGCTTTAAAGCAGTGCGATCATTTTGAAATTTTTATCATTTACTTATTATGCTTCATTAAGTAAGATAAATACACTCACCAACTTTTATTAAAATAAAACCATTTAAACTGGGTGTTCAGATTTATATGTCACTTAGTATATTTACCAGAGATCTAGACAATAAATTAGTATTACCAATAACCGGATAGAAAGTAATTTGAGTACGATTTCCCAACCTAGGCACACGAAAATTAAGCTTACTTAATAAGAATAAACAATCAACTTGATTGTGTATGATTTTGTACAAAATATGTAGCGCTGATTAAGTAATTCTTCCAACATTACGTTCCATTGGGAGTGAACTAAATCAGCTTTTCTTCGCCATAAACATGACCAACCGTATACAACGTTGTCCTGCTCGCTGGCAAGCAAGTTAGTGTTAGGTTCCAAGACAGTAAGCGAAAGCAAATAAGCAGATATTTTTTTTTTTTGAAAACTCACTATGTAGTTCACAAGGAGATGAAAACTCTACCCCACCAATATAGCTCGCCGCAGCTTAACACATCTGCGACCTCTACTTCATAGCATACGGCATCAGTTCATGTCAATAGGCCCTACCATAATGTTGTTCGCGCTAGCGTTCATACAACTTTTTGCTCATCGGTAGTGTTTTTTTGTACCTGAACCACCAAGAAGGCCTAAAGCCTAAACGCCCGTGGGGACTGTAGGCGGATACAGGAAGATATCACACGGACTCTGTTCAGGGAGCACTTGTAAATGTGACTTGCACACATTGTAGCCCTACCAGGTGGTACCTCCACGCTCGATAGTCCGAGACTCTCTTCCACGTACGGACAATCACAACATCCACATCAAAGAAAAAAATTCGCTTGAAACGGGATTCGCACCTGCGCCTAGACATGAATCAAACCACTTAAAACAATGCAGTGCTGCATTATTACTAAAAATAAATTAAAAAGAAAACAGAAAGTCATGAGATTGATGAATATTGTTTAAAAAAACACATAATACACATACAGACCATCAAACCAAAAAAAAATACTCAAGTTGTCAGGGAAATACATAAGTAAACACTTAAAGTACATCGGTGAAGTAATTTGCCAGGTATTCGGACGTTCTAACGAATGCCTGAGTTTCCTACGGAGAACGTCAATATCCAATGATTTTATATTCTTGGGCAGCAGAATAAAAAATTAATGCCATAAAAGTTTGTTCCAACTCTTGATTTTTCTAGACGGTGGTTATTGAGATAAATGTGTTTCATGATTGCGATTATCACTATGAGTGGGAAAGGTACTAATGTTACTTTTGATATATAAGAGACAACACAAAATATTCGCGCATGGCCAATTTTATGAATTCAGCCTTGTAGGGATCTCCGTCTTTCAAACCAGAGATGTATCATATACAACGTCTTTGCATACCAAACACTTTTTGCGTATGTGGAGAGTGTTCCGAGACCAAATTGCATCTCATTTTAGAGTGAAAGTATACTTGATAGACAGTTAATAACAGTTTATCATACACTACATCCTTTAAACTACGTATGAGATAATAACTCTGGACAAACCATCCACCACACAGCGAGTATGCACCTCCAATACAGAGTACTCGTATAGTCAACATGTACTCCTTGCAGTTTCAGTGTTTGAGCAGAATTGAACCCATGATTGCGTAAGCTTAGTATTATAGTCTGAGCTATATCTGTATTGAGCAATAATATATTGACAGCAAACCAATCCCCGAGGACCGACTTCCACAAGGTTATTTATATATTTATCAGAATTTTTCAAAGTAGTGCATATGAAAACAAAGCAGCATTGTGCGTATCTGTCATGCTATTAGTGATATCGTTAACGTATAATTAAAACAGCAGTGGTCCCGGTACGGAACCCTGAGGAACTCCCCGGATCACTGTTACAGCCATTAAAACGTACGAGTTGTTCTATGACGGATAAGTCTGAAATCTTGATGCCCAAAGGATGAATGTGACATTAAGCTAATTTCATTATTAAAATACTATGTTGCAAATAACCAAGAGCCTTAGATAAATCAGAAAGGTTCGTCTTCATATGTAGATGGTTCTCAAAACCTTCATTAACAAGATCTATAAGACACTTAATTGTTGTAGTAGTAGACCTTTTGCTTCTAAACTCAAACTGAGTATCATTAATTTTTTTATACTCCAACTACCACGAAGGCCTAAGGCCTAAACACCCATTGGGCACCGTGGGGGTACAGGGGGATACAGGGGAAAGGGGGACGCCACACGGACTCTGGCGAGGGAACACGTGTGCATGCAACATGAACACATTCTGGCTCCGCCTACGAGATCCGCCGGGTGGTACCTCCACGTTCGACAGTCAGAGACCGTCCACCACCTACGGATAATCACAACATCCATAGCCAAGAGAAAAATTTCTCCTGGGACGGGACTCGAACCCGCACAGCGCACGGCGACTGATCAGGAGACCGAAGAGTCTACTACTGCAGCCACCGCTCCTTTCCATTTAAGATTTTGGGGGTGGTGTCACCCCCGCTTAGGGCTGATGTTTTTCCAAACTTGTGTCCCCCTCGAAAACAAAATTGACGGGTCTGAGCGTTTTTCCCAAAAAAGAACTGAGCTGCCAGTAAATGCGTCTGTTTCGCTTTCAATGCGCCACCCTGTATATCAATCTTGTGCGCTACCGGATACATGTGGCTGATACTTAACTTCTCAATGTAGCCAAAAAGGTGTCGATATCACGGTCGATTATAACTCTTTAAGAAGATTTAAATGGTATAGGAAATCCACATTTGAAGTTATATCTGGTGCAGCTACTTTCACTCCTACAAAGGAGTTAAAACGAATGTATCCATAGTATGAACCGATTCAGAGAAAAATGGTATCCTCGTTGATAGGAGATAACTAAAAGGCCACATACTCTTGCCCTGAAAAGATTACATACCTGTACCCTTCTGGCGGAGGAGGTCCCTCAAGAGAGCGTCGTTGAAACTACGTAGGGTGGTACAAAAAATTAGGATCACGTTCGTTGTGGTCGAAAATATACATCACATTTTGTGACTGCAAAAATATGCGAGTAATATATCTTCTTTGTTCCAATAGAATAAATGTAAAATACTTTATACTGATATTTGAGTCTTTTATAAATTTAAATAAAGCGCTACTTCCAGTGATATACTTTGTGCCACTAAAGCATATTATTAACAAGGGCCCGCTTATCAACATTATTTTATAATCAGATTTAGTTTTCAGACATCCTTACAATTTACCGCTCATTTTAATGGATCATGCTTACCAGGTACATGTTGCTGGGGCCGCATGAATGAGAATAGTCGGTACTGACACATGTGACTGATAAAGTCATTTAGATCATGTCACCAAAAAATGGTCCAGCAGCGAATGTGTAAATATTTTTAAATTTGGAACTTAAATGTTGCAAATACCAAGCTCCCTTCAATGCATCTCGCAGCTCTGTTCATGCAATCAAAATCTACAACGTCGTAAGTTGAATCCATTTACCCTTATTACCCCTCAACTACTCGTAATTTACTAAGCACCTAATAAACGTAAAATATGAATCCCACCTGTCGTAATAATAACGGCTGGTGCTGATTTGACATAAATCCCTCAAATATAATAGCTCAAGGTGCTCATTCGTACATTTTACGGTATATCCGCTATAAGCTATAAGCAATATACAATTTATTGCTTAATAACGCATAGCTGCTGTTAGAAATATGCCCCGGTACATTAAAATTCAATAATGTGCAGACACCAATTTTACGGTAAAGCCCCATTGCAAGCAGTGGCGTTTCTCTACTACGGCCATGCGAAAAAATTCGAGAACCTCGTTGTCTCAGTACTTCCCACGTATTGGTATCAGTTTTTAAAATTTCTAATGTGTGCGTCTCCTAGACTTCTTGAATGGTATTTATGAAGCGACACATTAAAAAAAAGTAGGTTAATCTTGACTTCCCCATGCGACGCTGTCGACAGCTCATAAAAGATTATTTGGCATCGGTTCAATTCGAAAAAAAGTTAATGTATCACAAAGGCATCAGATTAGACAATAGTCGCCACCCATTAGACAACGTTGCGATACAGACATTTCTCTTCGGCAACGATGCGGTCGCAGTTGCAATTCATAAACATAGGTGGTGGCCAAGCAGCGGGCAGCTAGCCAGAGGTTTGTATTCTAGCTTTCTTTGTACTCGACGCAGATATTGAAAATATTTATATCACTGCTATTCTTAGCTTAAGTTCAGATGACGCGCGTCAACGTAGTGCGCGTTTTTTAAGGCGGTCTTCACGCGTACAAATTCTACAGGGAAAACTAAATTTGTATCAGCATATGCTATGTCAACACAACATTGCCTAGCAACGGTAACTACGCTATAGGCATTGAAAGTAAAAGGAGCTTTTTGCTGTTGAGCCTGAGGATCAGTGAGGTTGAGCAAGGCGAACACCCCCGCATTCATGTGACTCAATCTTTCTCCAGTATCATGTTTGCTGAGCGGCTCCTAGTATGAACCAAAAGTTTTCTGGGCGATAACTCAGTGGAATTTGATCAACCAATTTTTTTGAGCAAGTTATCGCAAGTTGTTTTTTGTACCAGACAAAGTTTTCTGTTTTCATTCTGTACAAAAAAGTCGTATTTGCTGTAAAGTATACCAATTGAAGTTTAAGTTCTGAAAATACTCTTCGTTTGGACTTGATTTATTATATAAAGCATCGTACTTATACAGGGTGTCCGAAAAGTTGGGGTTTTCCTTTACACGACGTGTAGATCTTGAAAACATAAGCAATTTTTCTTGGTACCATATACACCAATGTCTTAAGGGAACCGAAATCAAGGGCTCTGCAACATCAAAAATATCTTAATACCATCCTGTAGCCGCGACCCGCGACATCCCCGAGTGGTACCCGACGACAGAACTGGGTCGGGGTCAGTGTGTCAGGTCAGTATGCAACCTTCAACCGACGGTTACGGTCACGCGTGTAGAGGTAATCGCATAGACGAGAATACCTCAGAAAGCACTAGAGACGTGGCTAGAGAAGTGCAAGTATCAAAAACTAAAGTGTGGCAGATGCTGCGTGAAGAGGGGCTGTATCCGTTTCACGTCCAACGTGTACACGCCCTTCAACCGGACGATTTTCCAGCAAGAGTGCGGTTTTGTGAGTGGTTGTTGCATGAACATGACAATAATCCGGACTGTTTGAAGTGCATATTGGTGACAGACGAATCTACGTTCACGCGTAATGGGGTGAATAACTTTCGCAACACTCATGTTTGATCAGTAGAAAATCCGCACGCTGTCCGTCGGGCACATTTTCAACAAACATTTTCGGTGAATGTTGGGCTGGCATGGTGAACGGTATGCTCATTGGACCATTTATTCTCCCAAATCGATTGGACGGGATGCAATACCTAGACTTTTTACGCAACATTTTGCCTTCCTTGTTAGAAGGTGTGCCATTAAGTGTAAGACAATCAATGTGGTTTCTGCACGATGGTGCACCGCCCAATTTTAGACGCGAAGTGCGTGAGTTTTTGAATGAATTATTTCCGAATAGGTGGATCGGACGTAATGGACCCGTAGCGTGGCCTCCGCGATTTCCAGACTTAACACCATGTGATTTTTTTCTTTGGGGAGAAATGAAACGCTTAGTGTACAAAACTGAAGTGCATACGGTTGACGAACTTTGTCTCAGAATTGAACAAGCTGGTGCTTTCATTCGGGGGAGGGACTCCATTCTCAAAGCCTGCACCGATGCTTGGCTACATCGTGCACGCACCTGAGTTTTTAAATCAAACGGCGATAACTTCGAACAATACCTATAGAGTACGTTTACCTAAAAACTGAAAACGCGGCAACTCCGTCTTATTTGTTACCTCTGTTCGTGGTCTGCACCACCGCCAGCGTCTGCTCGGTAGCGCATCAGCTGATTTCATTTTTTGTTGGAGCGGTATGATTTCGGGCAGAGACGTACTTTGCTCTTCTCGTCAACTGGCGAGTGAGTACTTTTTCCTTTATTTTTTTTTACTTGGTCGCCCTCGTTTCACTAACCATTACCTTTGTTATTTCAATGACTGAAAAGGAAAACCCCAACTTTGCGGACACCCTGTATAATATAGAAATGATAATCAAAATACCATAATAATACAAAGTACTGGTAATGTTTCATACGAAAAAGTTTGTACTTAGGACACCTAGCACTAAAAGATTTTTAACTAGTTTTCTGGAATCAAATCGCTTTTAAGCGCCATCTGTCACGATACAAAATGTTGTGCATAACTCAAATTTAAAAAAAAACTCGTCATTGATTTAGTTCCGAATTTTTCTACCAATCGCCTATCTGTCACGTGAATTATCTGACCGAGTCAGTCTACTTGCTTTTCACAAAGATTTATTTTCGATTATCAAAATACAATTCTATATAGTATGAGCGCTAACAACAGACTGACTAACTGTGAATACAATAAAATAAGACTGGATAAGGCAAAGTGCTGAACTCTTCTTTAGTGATAGGGGTAAATCTTCTGTACTATAACGCCTCCCCTTATAGATGCAACTTCGAGGGCTAGCGAGAAAGTTGCACATTGGAAAGATCAACTTCTTCAATAGGTGTTCTTTGTGGTTTATTCGGAATGATCTTCTTGTAGACAAAACAGCAAAGTAGCAGCAGCAGTACTCCAAGAACTGGGAATGTGCGACACCTTTTGTGAATGGATGTCAACACGATTTTCTATTAATCTTCTTTTTATTTTGTGAACTTCATCAAATTCTATTTGGTCCAGATGAAGGCTGAAGTCATTCGGCTTGGTAGCAATTCAAGTATTGGTATCGATATTTGGAAAAATAATTGGCTGACTTCCAATCGATATAGGTTCTTAATTTAGTTCCAGTGTACAACCGACTGGAATTTCGGCTAAGTAGGATCCCAAAACTTTGACTGTTTCTTGGCCTTCTTAACAGCTTAATGTATTGGTGGTTTCATTGGGTATAAGCAAGATCCATCCGAAATCATGCAGTTTCTTCATTACTGGTGGTGTCGATGATGGATCAGGGATCAGGGAGAGGAGCCTGGGTATTGGTGTGCTCCAGATTCCGAATAAAGGACTTCTAGCGGAGTACCACTGCAGGCTTAACTGGTTCTAAAATCTTTTTGGTTTCTGCCTCCATAGGTCCTGATTATTGCAGCATATAAACAATCATACTTCTTATACTTGTATAGTAGTGGGTCACACTGATCTTTTGACCTTGACAACTTTTAAGGGGAAGTTTCGCCAAACTGATGAACACAACTGATCACAACAACTGATGAAAGTGTTTGAGGTTCAGGCTTGTTTTTATCAATCAGTTATCATCCCATCTAATCATCACAAAACACCAAGAGAATATCAAGGGCTTAACACAAATCTTGTCTGACACTATCCTTAATTTTGGACAAACTTTTGGGGTACCAAGTTTAGCACAAAAGTTTCATATCGTGGCAGACGGCCTTACCTCGAAAACAGACAACGTAAGAGTAATGATGCTTTTGTTCATAATGATCCAGAAAAGTTAAAAAAAGTTTTAATGAAAAACATTTTTTTGTAATATGTTTGGAAAAAGTGGACCGGGATACCGCTTGAAACTTCTTGATCCAGGTCGCGGTACATCATAAAAATAAATCGGATTTTTCGACCTAAGAAGGTGTTATAGGGATTCCACAATGCGGACACCACTGGTTAAAGCCTATAAAATATTAATGCTGTTCGATTAAACGACCAATACGATGTGCTACCTTGGCTGATTTAAGGTTATGCCGACCTCATTTCAGGAGAGTTTTTATTTAATTTATTAGGTTAATAGATACTTGTGTCGCCAGCCATTGGTCTTTTAACTGCCCATAGTTAAGTTTTATTTAGAACTCCAGAAGGTTTTTGTGACACAATCACCGCTCAGGGTTAATACGTGCAATCGGTGGTAAATTTTCACGCAACAGATATATTGGAAATATTCTTCCATATTTCATTACAAGTTTCACTGGAATACTAGTTCATCATTAATGAAATATGTATCCAGGTTTTCATAAAATTGGTTCACACGAACCTGAAGTGAAACCTTTTAAATATCAGCTATAGAGGTATAATGGGTAGTAACTGGAGCGTCATAGCGACATATTGGGTATTGAAGATTAGATCGCAGAAAGAAAAAAGAGTAAATATGATGTATACCATTTTAGCGGTGGTGGGAGTGTTTACAGGTTGTCATAAATGTAAAAAAAATAGTTACGTAGAAATACTGGAGTGCGTCAGATATTGTTATATCTTTCGGCAACCAGTCAACTCAGAGCTATCAGTTAAGACAATGTATTGTAGCATTTTTCTTAAAAAAAAAAGTGCACTAGTTTATTTACAACACAACCAACTTTAACTTAACTAGAACATTTATGTACTCCACTATTTATGTCTGACTACTTATTTACGATTTAAATTGGCGCCCTATTCACTTCAACTTTTTCCCTCTCCCAGACGTCGGCTTAAATATTCCGCATCGCAGGCACTCGTTAATTCGAGAAGGTTCCAGTACGCCACATAGCGGCGACTCCAGAACCTTCGGGATCAGTATCGCATTTCGCTTCGATGCCGAAGGAGGATCCCTAGCGAGGTTCCTAACAGATGGCGTTAGTAGCACCATTCATTCTTGTTACAGTATCAAAGAGAAATGTCTGGAAATTATTTTCAGGGTCCCAAAGTCGCCGCTAGAGGGCGTAACTCTAACCGCAAAACTAGAAAAACGTCTTTGTTCATCGTTGGTATGGAGTTGGCTATCACAAGCTATAAGATGTGTCAATTTCTGCAGAAATCAAGGTCTCAACCACGGCAGTTTGAGGTATTTTTCAAAGACCTGGAGGCAAGTTACGGTGACTTACCCTTTTATTGTATTACGCGCTGGTTAAGCTGCGCAAAAGTGCTAAAGGTTTATTTTTTAAATCATTGACGACGTTGAGATGTTTATGCAAATGAGATTTTTACGACGTCATCTTAAGTGCTATTCGAAACAGAACCGCCGCAATTCCAAATGGAGCTGATTAAGCTTCAATGTAATACGATCCTTAAGGATAGATACTACCACTACAATAGTAATTTAATTCCGTTTTATCAAGGTGTTAAGCTACAAGATTTTCCGAAAATTCTTGCACTGGCCTTGGAAACTTGCTCCATGTTCGGTAGAACGTAGTTCCGCGAGCAAATTTTTTCTTTACTGAAGTTGAACAAAACTAAAGGCAGGTCTTTGTCTGATGTGTCCTTAGAGGCGATACTTAGAATTTCCACTGCTCAAGCCAAATATACTAAGTGGCATATAAATCCGAACACCCAGTTTAAATGGTTTTATTTTAATAAAATTTTGTATATGTACTTAATGAAGCATAATAAGTAAATGATAAAGATTTCAAAATGATTGCACTGCTTTAAAGCCCTTTGACCTTTAATAATGTGTGGATGCACCCTGATGTGCTACGCATTCTCCAACGCGCCTAGGCATGCTTCTGATCAGGTGGTCAATGTCCTCCTGTGGTACTATATCTCATTCCAGGCAACCACCAACACCTCTCGAAGTGCTTCTAGAGTTTGAGGAGGACGTTGCAAATTCAGCAATCTCCTACCCATCACATCCCACACGTGCTCAATTGGGGATAAGTCGGGAGATCTTGGTGGCCATGGTAACAATGTGACATCATTATGTTGAAAGAAGTCTATTGTGACTCTTGCAACATGTGGTCGGGCATTATCTTGTTGGAAAGTTGGATCTGCCAGGGTGTCAAGATAGGGTAAGAGCTGGGGTTTTAGAACTTCGTGGATATAACGCTGCGCGTTCATGTTACCTCTGATGAAGATTAAAGGTGACCTGGAACCATAAGCTATAGCACCCCAAACCATAAGTCCAACAGTGTGATGAACATGTCTTTCAACAAAAAACTGTGGATTCCTCCTTTCACCACGTCGCCTTCTAACCCTGGCACGACCATCGTGCATGCCTAAACAAAATCGAGACTCGTCACTAAAGACAATACTGTTCCATTCCTGAACCCAGAGTGACCGTTGTCTGCACGACTCAAGGCGATTACGTCGGTGTTCTCGAGTTAAAGGGAGGACCCAGTGTGGCCGGTATGAAAACAAGCCAAAACTTCTCATTCGTCGGTAAACACTTCGCATGCCAATAGGTCTTCCGTGTTCTGCAAACCATTCATTTGCAATGGACCTGGTAGTGGAGAAACGGTCCCTTAAGGCCAATAATCTTAGGCGGAGATCTTCACGGTCTGTTGTTCTACGGCGGCGTCCAGTGCCCCTTGCTCTTTGCGTACGGCCTTCTCGAAGCCATGCCTGACAACACCGAACCACAGTGTCTACACTTCTTTGCACTCTAAATGCAATTGCCCGAAAAGAAAGTCCAGCTTCCCGAAGTCCCACTATACGGCCCCTATCAAACTCACTAAGTTGACGAAATCGTACAGGTCTCCGTACTCTAGGCATCGTAACCGATCGTAAAGGATGTCAAGAACCATCCGCCAACGTTGATTCTTTACTGCGGCTGAAATATTCATTTTTAGAGCGTTAGTAAATTAAAAAAAAGCAGTATAAAAACCGGAATGTCCAACTGATAAGGCTGAAAATTTGTTCACTTGTTATTTACAGTAAGATGAATAAACTCACCAACTTTTATTTAAATAAAACCATTTAAACTGGGTGTTCGGATTTATATGTCACTTAGTATATTAGAAAACCTGTTGAATCGAAACGCTGTCAAAGATCATCTTAAGAATAAATGTGTTTACGTCGAAATTATGAACATTATTTTATCACCCGCGCGTTGACTCGATCAGACAAATTCAAATGTCAATACGAATGTCACTCCACTCATTTTCCGTTGGGGCTGGGAGCCGGCGAAATCAAACCTTATCGAGGATTCGACTAGTAATAATATAATACATAAACAGAATAATTGTAAACAACTTAAAATTAGTAAATTCAAGCCGTATGATGTATGATGTAAATGCTGGGCAAGCTATAATTGTAGATCTAACAAGTGATTCCTCAATTTTACTTTAAATTTTGTCAAAGCTTTCTGGTCTTTTATCTATGTGTATAGTTTATTATATTCAATCAACCCTTGATGGAATACAGATTTGAAGCATGTTATACTTTTTGTCGTTAAATGGAAGTCATATTTATTTATGGTATTATGTAAATGATGGTCGGCATTTGATGATGTTAAATTAGTTAGACTTGATGGAAACATATTGTTTTTTACGTTATAAATGAATATCATTACAAGATATTTGATAAATTTGATTAAATTGAGCGATTTTAATTTGCTAAGAATTTGTCTAATTGGAGTATATTATCTTTATTCAGTATTATTCTTATGCACTTATTTTGTAAAATTTGCAGTCTTTCAAAAATGTAATTATTTGCTGAATATAGAATAGTTGAACAGTACAAGAAATTTGGAAGAATGATGGTATTACAGATAATTTTTCTGCTATATGAACTCAGACATCCAGAAACTATCGATAAGTATCCCACCTTACTACTAATCTTATTTATAACTTTTTCATAATGAATATTAAAAATTAATCGAGAGTCAACAACAACCCCCAGGTATTTAAAATTTTCTATGAATTCAATATCTTCGCCATCAATATTCAGTTGAACATCTGTACATTGTTTTTTTTCCGATTAACATAGCTTTATTTCGTTTTACTTGTTTGTTAGATGCTAACCATTTTGAGACAAGTTTCAAGTCTTAATTCATATAAGAGACGCCAGTCTGAATATTTTTAGTACTTATATAAATCATAGTGTGGTGAATCAGTAGGGAAGAGCAAATAGAGGAACCAATTTTTAAGATAGTGTCTTAGAATATGGCGCCAGCGACCTCTACCGGAAATAATAACACTATGTTTAGTGAATAACGACTTGAAAGATAGGAACAATAAAGTCCCAGCTGCCTTGTTCTCTCAAGTTGCCTTGGTACCCCATCTGGCGGCATTCAAATGAGAAAACCGGATTGACAAGGTATCTCCAATGGCTTTCTCTCTTTTTTTGACTTTTCTCTCTCACACACACCACAATGCACCATGGTGCATTCGCATACTCCTGCTAAGCTCACCGGCCGGCGTTCCGACCCGGCTGACTAACTTATCCGTAATGCAGCGCACAAAACGAATATACAGTGCCATGGCGCCATGGTGGGCACTGCCGCGCAGGTGTGGGGGAACAACCTTGCCAGATAATGATAATAATAATAATAATAATAGCTTTATTGTCCAACAGTTTCCCATTTATAGGACAATTTATAAACATAATACAAAAGCAAAAAAAAGCTAAAAGAAAACAACAAATGCAACACAGGTATAAATTTGTAACATGAGTTATTGGTTCGAATAAGCCTTAGCTGCCTTTAGCAGGTAATTAACATTTGTCGTAAATATTTTACAGTAACATCCAATTCTGTTTTAGAGCACATTACATATAACGGTGACTTGAGAAGAATGTTTGTCCTAGCTCTAGGAAGCCCGAATATTTTATGATTGCGAGATACAAACGTTGGAATACGAAACTTGATCTGTTCCAGGATCAAGGAGCAATCAATTAAATTATTGATCACTTTGTAGCCAAATATTATTGAGCTACTGTACCTCAAAGTCAACATGCCTAGTCGACTACATAGTTCCTCATTACTTGTACCTCTTTCTGGATATGTCCCATCAATCCTAAACAGAACAAACTTCATAAACTTCCGTTGTACTCTTTCAATAGCTGTGCCATAGCATTAATAGTAAGGGCTCCAAATAATACTACAATATTCGACTTTGGATCTAACTTAAGCATAATATAATAGCTTAATAGACTTTATGTTATGAAAATTCCTGCAATTCCTTACTATGAAACCATAAGCCGCCAATTCTTCTGATGCTTTTTTATTTATATGCTGACTAAAAGTTAACTTTTGATCATAGATTATACTTAAATCACGTACATCAGAGCATCTTTCTAGCACAGACTCATCAATAGCGTACGGATATTCGCAAACATTAATTTTCCTGGTATAGCTGACTATTTTACACTTCCTCACATTAAGCTCCAACTTGTTTTCTACACACCAAGACAGCACAAAATTTAATTGGTGCTGTAGCTTGATACAATCATCAGGAGTATTTATCTGCGAATAAATGTTTAGGTCGACATAGGCGTTCACATTCAACTGAGTCACAGAGGTCATTAATAAATATCAAAAACATTAATGGTCCCAGGTAGGACCCCTGAGGAACTCCAGAAGGTGTCAAATAGGTCTCAGATTGGAAGCCATTATAGCTAACAAATTGTCTACGATCGGATAAGTAAGATTTCATCAACTCCTAGCATCATCTGTGAAACCAAGTGCACCTAACTTATTTGATAAAGTTTTGTGCTTAATTTTATCGAAAGCCTTCGAAAAGTCGGTATAAATAACGTCAGATGGACGGTAACTACCGGTAGGGTAGGGAAGGAATGCCTATGGACCTGTCTGACTGACTGCGTCCGTTCGATCTCTCTGTTGTACATGTTCGTAACTGACATTTTGCTCAGAAGAATTTAATTGCGCTGCGCATGAAGCGATGAGTCAACCTACTTGACCCGATCTTTGTTCGACTTGTTCTGTAGCCTAAATGGAAGTAGTTTTTCTCGTTTTTTATGAAACGTTTCCTCTTTTATGGTGGGCAGGAGGTAAGCGCTCTCAATTATGCCGGCGAACCCTAATAGCCGAAATTACTGACGTGTTCCTTTGTGATTCCAACATTTCATCTATCTAATTGCAGCTGCTATTTGATCAGATTCTTCCATTTGCTGGTTATAGCTACCGTAATCTGTTTGACTGTGGTAATGAGCTTGAGAGCTCTTTTAGACCTTTGACTGCTTTGACAGAGAGGGATAACCCTGACGTGAGCGTGAATATCGCAGCCTTCCTTTGGGGCCTTGCCCATAAAACATTTACAATATGAATTAGTCGGTATAAAAACCATTTAAGTTCTTCCATTATTAACCTGGTTTTATAATTAAAGGCGATTTATTAAAGTAGATTCGTATTCTGGGTATACAATATTCCTTGCCCTTGAAATAACGCTACGTAATACTCGACCAGGACAAAAACGTCGTTTAATGGTGAGTTCATGCACGACTTAACGTAACTTAACTTAAGAAAATGAGCATTTAAAGCACATGCGGGGCCAGGATTGCCAATGTAGCAATGGCGACAATATCAGCATTAAACACACTAATAAAATCGTATGTTTAACGTCAAGGTAGCAGATAAAATAGTGTTTTGTGCTATGCCTTGAAATTGACAAGAGGCATCTCCCCACTCGCTTGCGCCAATGCACTCGTAATCAGTCAGGTTTATTAAAAAAATTTTTGTTCTTCAAAAAAGAGCAGTAGGTCTGCTAAAGGGACTACATTTCAATGAAACTTGCAGGGCGATGTTTAAAACTGAAAAAATCATGACTATGTATGCCATCTATGTGGATGAGTGTCTTATATTTTATTTGAGCTTCAGGTGCAAACTGTTTATGATACCCGAACAGTCAATGTTAATTATCCAGTACATAGATTATCCTCAACAGAAAAAAGCCCTATTTACACGTGTTTAAAATTTTTCAACAATCCACCGAATGAGATTAAAAACAGTTTACGTAAATTCAAAAAGAATATTAAGCAATTTCTAGTAAAGTCAGAGCCTTATACAATAGATGACTTCTATGGGAGTTGTAAGAGTTTCAGATTGTAGCTGTTTTAAGATAAATAACCATGTAACACAAAAATGGTTTCTGGTAAACTATTATAGTTACGGTGGTAGTGACGCAACATTTCATGTTGTAGTTACTATACAATTTTTGTAATGCCATTGTAACGGGTGATTTTTTAAGAGGTATAGGATTTGATTTTCAAAAAAAAAAAACAAAAAATTTTAAAAAACAATTAAATCTTTATTTGAGTCGAAAGAACGGTCGATATAATTTAATGTTTAAAGATTATTTCATGTAAATGTTGGCCGCGGTTCCGCTTTAGATGGCCCATACGCAAGGTCCAATTTTGGCACACTCTCTCCAACATATCCGCCGGTATCTCACGAATAAATGCTTCAATATTGGCTTCCAGTGCGTCAATCGTTGCTGGTTTATCCCTGTAGACATTAGCCTTAACATGGCCCCACAGAAAATAGTCCAACGGCGTTAAATCACACGATTTAGGCGGCCAATTGACGGACCCCAAACGTGAGATAAACTGTTCACCGAACTCGCCTCTCAATAGGGCCATTGTTTCGTGTGCGGTGTGGCATGTGGCACCGTCTTGTTGAAACCACATGTCAGCCTAGTCCAGCTCTTCCATTTTGGGCAAAAAAAGTTTGTAATCATCGCACGGTAGCGCTCGCCATTCACAGTCACGTTCCGGCCATTGTCGTCTTTGAAGAAGTACGGCCCGATGATGCCACCGGCCCATAATCCACACCAAACAGTGATTTTTTCGGGATGCGTTGGTAGCTCTTGCAATGCTTCTGGCGGGTCTTCACTCCAGATGCGGCAATTTTGCTTGTTAACGTACCCATTCAACCAGAAATGAGCTTCGTCGCTGAACACAATTTTTCGATAAAAATGTGGATCATCCTCCAACTTTGCCAGCGCCCATTCACCAAATTGGAAACGTTGTGGGAGGTCGTGTGGCTTCAATTCTTGCACCAGCTGTATCTAATAAGGTTTTACACCCAAATCCTGTCGCAAAATTTTCCACGTAGTGGAGTAACAGAGGCCCAATTGCTGCGAACGGCGGCGAATCGACATTTCACGGTCATCACTAACACTGGCGGATACAGCCGCGATATTTTCTTCAGTCCTCACTCTACGTCTGCGTGTTGGTGGTTTAATGTCCAATAATGTAAACTGGGTTCGAAATTTAGTCACAAGCTTCCGAATATCTCCTTCAGTAGGCCGACCAAATTGCCCATAAATTGGAAGCAGTGCTCGATGCACTCTCTTAACTGAGCATGAATTTTGATAGTAAAATTCAATAACTTGCAAGCGTTGTTCGTTCGTAAGTCGATTTCATGGTTACATTATAGACCAAACTGAACAAGTTTGACAATGACACAAGAGACGATTCACGCGTCATCTGTCAAAAACTGTGTTGCCAAAAAGATACTAGCAAAAAATCAGCCTTTATAATTTGAAATGTAGATTATTATTATTATTACTAACAGAACAAACGAGCACTGCAATACGTTAGCTGGGTACATAGCTGAAACCTTATTTACAATTGCTTTGACGTTGATCAAGCAAGATTAGAGGGTTTGCGTTTGAAAAAATGGACTTTCATTTTTTTTTTTTGGGACAACCTAATGTGTATGTAGTTGACGATATTGTTTACAACTGGTTACCATTTACGTATTTTAGATAAGCACCCTGGAGCACTACTTTCTGCAATTTTTATTTTTTGTCCTTCACAAACGCTGTGCCAGTCGTCCACGAAATCTTTAATGAAACTTTGTCGTTGTTTGCAGGCCGGAGACGCGACGGCGACGGCGGAGAGGACCAAAAGGAACACGAAAAAGGAGCCGGGCCGGTGGAAATGTCGCCGTCACAATTTCCCACCGTCGTGGCTCTATCGGAAACTTCCGAGCTGTATGCGGAGGGACGGTCAGTATCAAACCTTCAATTGAAACGTGACGGATTTATATTGAAGTGGAAAACGTATATTCGTAGGAACATGTTATTTGCAGTAGATCATTCTATGCTTCCTCGCCGGTTTCTGCCTTCCTCCTTTTCATCCTCCTTTGCGAGGAAGGCGCTATTTCCTGCTTACTAGCAACTCATCAGTGCGGTATAGGTCTTAGGTCTAGTCGTGAAGGCGGACGAACAGTGTTGCCAGGTCAAAAAAATAAAATTCAGAATGGAATGAAAAATCACCAGATGAAAAAAATTACCAAGAATTTTAAAAGGTGATTTTTCAAGCTGTATTGCTATAAGTAAGTGAATAAAAATGCATTTTTGATGTTTGCGTACAACTCAATGGTTAAATTGCTTAATAAAACACAATTGACTATAAATCTGCTAGTGTGGGGAGGGCAGTAAGATATTATTTTATTAGCAACTACCTAAGATACAATTTGAATACATTTTTACGGTTGTTGTTGGATGATTTTGCAATATTTATCAATACCCAGATCAGAGGTATTATAAAAAAAATCTTACATGTTTTAGCAAAAAAAAATTTTATTTTGCAATGTGATCATTACAATACATAATGCTGCAAAGTAGTGTAAGTAAATTATCAAGCAATCAGTATATCACTAGAAGCTAAAGATAATCCATGAAACATTTTTGTAATTATCCTAAGCACAAACGATTCAGTATATGTCAACCGCTTGCAAAAAAAACAAAATTTATGTTTCCGATTAATCTGTAACTTGAACAAATATAACCAACTTACCTCCTCATATATTAAATTAGAATGGTTATCTAATCATCACGGCAAAACCCGTACACAAAATGCAAGTCACTCAGTTCTCTGACAGTAAATCTTGGCATTTCAAATCGATTTAATAACAATGTTGATTTTAATCTAGTAATTTTACTCTGCCAACAATGACACCTTAACGTCAAAATAAGTCATAACAAATCAAAACATCTTTTGTTGGCAGTCATGGCTAACTATGAAGAATAATCAACGATTCATTTAAATTCGTAGTACGTTTCCTATCATGTGACAGATTTTTCAGTTTGATTTTATTTAAAAATGGCACAATTTATGGATATTCAATAAGAGTACCGTTTTTATGTAGAAAACCCTAAATTTTCAAATTCTAAAATTGAATTTGAAAAGTAGAATCACCCAAAAATGTTGGGGCTAAAATAACCTGGGTCCGTCCCTGTTACACACGCTTCCAAACAAGCCCTTAGGGGACGTTTGTCGACCTATGTTTATATAAACTTTTCTTCCTATTTTAAGCTCTAGAAACCGCTGGTAGAATATTGCACACTTTTTTAGGGACACCCTGTAAAAAGGCTGATTCAGGAAAAAAAGTACTACTAGAAGGTAGATAATGTCAAATAATAATACGAAAACTTTAATTCTCACAGTTCGTTTCTTAATGGCAAATGTATCGGGAAATATTTGATTTATGGCAGAAGATGTAAAATCGGATTAACCTACTACTGGCTACTAAAAATAAAATTTTGTTAAGTTGGTAAATAATCCATTTCCTGATCCTTGTACAATTTCAAAAAAGGCAGTCCTATAGTCATTCCATCTTATTAAAGATGAAAGCACCCAATTTTATGATCATAAATCGATAACACGGTTACCTGCTTCGTACGCGTTTATAGAATCAACCCTAATAGTTCCGTAATAGCCTCATTCTGTCCCGTTAACAAGCTTTGTATAATACGTAGAAAGAAAGAAAAAGCGTAGTCGGTTACCCTTATTAAAAATTAAATTACTCGATTACATTGTTGGCGGAATGTTTCAATTACTAGGGAAAGTAGGCAGCGGCATTTTAACAAAAGCATCCAGTAAGACATAACGTGACTACGTAAATTATCCGCAACAGCGCATCCGAGGGCATAATGGCGTTGTCTAATTATTTGCCATAGCAATGCTGACGTAGTATATTACTTGCATTGTACGCAGTAGTTTAGCAACGGTCAATTAGAGGAGTAGGGCGATGTTGCAATCCCTATTTATTTAAATGGTATGTAATATATATATATATATATATATCTTACACGTTGTTATTACGCGCTGTGCTGAAATTTTTCAATTAAAACTCTAAATCCACATCGAGGGAACAATTTCGCAGTAGTTTATCTCCAGTATTAGCTATGCCGCCAGATATGTTTGAAATACTTTGAATTTAAATTCATTTTACACCATTGTTGCTACTGTTATCAATGTAATTGCAGCTCCTGATGATGATGGCAAAGTCCATTGAAAGCTAGAGAGAATAAAAAAAGTATAAAGAGTCCTCTTTGCTTAAATTTTTGTCGAAGTACCCAACAAAAGGCGGAAGCTTTAGTTTTTCACCTAAGTGGTGTAGACGACAATGACCACGTCTCGGGGTTGTGTGACTATTACCTGCATTACCAGAGTTCGGCAAAATATTGGAAGGTGAACTAAATAAGATCTTGTTAATCAGACACTTCGGATAACCATTATTGATGAACAGTTTTGATAGTTTATGTAAATTTGAGGTGTGGAAAGTATTATCTGAGATGCTGATTACCCTTGTTTTCATCTGTTTTACCAAATTGATTTTAATCCCTAGCTTATGGTATGACCTACAATTGAGAAACATCCTCACATACTACTGTAAGTTGATTCAATTTAAATTCATTTTACACTTTTGTTGCTACTGTTATCATTGTAATTGCAGCTCCTGATGATGATGGCAAAGTCCATTGAAAGCTAGAGAGAATTAAAAAAAGTATAAAGAGTCCTCTTTGCTTAAATTTGGTCGAAGTACCCAACAAAAGGCGGAAGCTTTAATTTTTCGCCTATATATATATATATATATATGTGTGTGTGTAGTATATGTAATATACGACTTTGAAGTTGAGTCATTAATTTTCAGATAATAATTGTAGAAGGAAGATAAACCAAAATATGTGTGTAAAAATGAAAAAAAAATGTTACCTTGTTTTATCAAGTATCCTCCCGACAAGTATTTCAGTGCGGACCCCTGCGCCCAAAAGCATGCCACAAAAGCTATTCGAAATGACTTCCGTTTTGCTCGACACAGAGCTGGGCTTGTTGCCAAACACGAGCACATAATATTATTATTGAGACGAGGCGGTACTCAAACTTCTAAAGGGCTATAACTTTGTTACTTTAATTTTACCAGTAAAATGTTATAGGAAAAAAGCATTTCTTTTGATGAGATCTACTCACTGTTAAAATAAATGACTCAACTGTATATATATATACAGCGTGACTTTGAAGTTGAGTCATTTATTTTAACAGTGAGTAGATCTGATCAAAAGAAATGTTTTTTCCTTTACTATTTTTCTGGTAAAATTAAAGTAACAAAGTTATAGCCCTTTGGAAGTTTGAGTACCGCCCTGTCTCAATAATAATATTATGTGCTCGTGTTTGGCAACAACGGATATAATCCGCCTTATCGGTACATCGCATCGGAAACAAAAAAGCGAAAGAATTTGGAACGATGTTTTTACAATTATTCTATTCAGTTGTATACAGTCAGTGTCAGTCGGTAACGCGTGGGTGAGTAGTGGTGTCTGTTGCGTGGCTCAAACGAAATAAAAAATGGCACATGTTTATGCGGATCGGTTTCCCAATCGAGTGCAACCAACCCCTCGTGCCTTTGTTAATGTAGTACAACGGGCTCGTGAATCAGGTGACTTAAGACAAACAGGGGACGGCGGTGCTCCAAGGCCTCACGGATACTTTATAAAACAAGGTAAATTTTTTTTTTTAATTTTTTCTTATTTTTACACACATATTTTGGGTTATCTTCCTTCTACAATCATTATCTGAAAATTAATGACTCAACTTCAAAGTCACCCTATATATATATATATATATATATATATATATATATATATAACTTGAGACGTAGTCATTGTCGTCTAGACCAACCAGCTAGGTGAAACATTAAAGCTTCCGCCTTTTGTTGTGTACTTCGACAAAATTTAAGCAAGGAGGACTCTTTATACTTTTTTAATATCTCTAGCTTTCAATGGTCTTTGCCAACATCATCAGGAGCTGCAATTACATTGATAAAAGTAGCAACAATTGTGTAAAATGAATTTAAATTAAATTACAGTGATATGTGAGGATGTTGCTAAATGTTACACCCACCATGTTACTGCGTGTTTTCCTCATCCTTAACGTAAATAATATTAAGCAACATCCTCACATACTACTGTAAGTTAATTTAAATTCGTTTTACACAATTATTGCTAAAAAGTATAAAGAGTCCTCCTTGCTTAAATTTTGTCGAAGTACCCAACAAAAGGCGGAAGCTTTAATTTATATATATAATTCAGAACTTCAGACCTGAAGGCCCATCATGGCTTCTATCTTGTTGACAACTTCTTTCCACGCTTTTGTGTTTTTGGTCTTCTCCTCCCAGTCTGGAATACCTAGTCTTCGTATATTTATCCTCTTTGACACTTTCCAGCCATTTCTTCTTCGTTCTCTTCTTCTGCTACTGATTCTTCCTACGAACAAAACTTTTTTGGCATTCCAATAAGACGGCATTCTGTAAACGTGCCCTAGCCAGCGTAATCGTTGTGGTTGGTGCCCCCATACATCGCTAATGGGCAATAGTGGCACAACTCCAAAAACACGCTTTTTGGTCTAAGAACAATCGTAAATATTAAAATACACATTCTTCTCAGCAGCAATACTGGCACAACTCATAATTCAATATTAGGCTGATTGAAGATAATTTTCGCTTAATGAACTAAAACATTTCTTATGCATTTTCTTTAGCAACCAAACTTTAAACCTAGGTACTCATCTCAGAACATCATTTTTTGGGTTGTACAGCTATTACAGCCCATGAGCGATATTTTGCGTATCATTTTTATTTCCTAGCGTTCTAGTTTCTGTACGTTTTTCTGGCTTAACACCCAAGTTTCACTGCCGTGGAGTACTGATGGTTGGATAACCGATTTATATATACTAAGTGACATATAAATCCGAACACCCAGTTTAAATGGTTTTATTTTAATAAAAGTTGGTGAATGTATTTATCTTACTGTAAATAACAAGTGAAAAAATTGTCAGCCTTATCAGTTGGACATTCCGGTTTTTATACTGCTTTTTTTTAATTCACTAACGCTCTAAAAATGAATATTTCAGCCGCAGTAAAGAATCAACGTTGGCGGATTTTGGTTCTTGACATCCTTTACGACCTGTACGATTTCGTCAACTTAGTGAGTTTGATAGGGGCCGTATAGTGGGACTTCGGGAAGCTGGACTTTCTTTTCGGGCAATTTCAGTTAGAGTGCAGTGTGTAGACACTGTGGTTAGTTGTTGTCAGGCATGACTTCGAGAAGGCCGTACGCAAAGAGCAAGGGGCACTGGACGCCGCCGTAGAACAACAGACCGTGAAGATCGCCGCTTAAGATTATTGGCCTTAAGGGACCGTTTCTCCACTACCAGGTCCACTGCAAATGAATGGTTTGCAGAACACGGAAGACCTATTGGCATGCGAAGTGTTTACCGACGGATGAGAAGTTTTGGCTTGTTTTCATACCGGCCACACTGGGTCCTCCCTTTAACTCGAGAACACCGACGTAATCGCCTTGAGTGGTGCAGACAACGGTCACTCTGGGAACAGGAATGGAACAGTGTTGTCTTTAGTGACGAGTCTCGATTTTGTTTAGGCATGCACGATGGTCGTGCTAGGGTTAGAAGGCGACGTGGTGAAAGGAGGAATCCACAGTTTTCTGTTGAAAGACATGTTCATCACACTGTTTTACTTATGGTTTGGGGTGCTATAGCTTATGGTTCCAGGTCACCTTTAATCTTCATCGGAGGTAACATGAACGCGCAGCGTTATATCCACGAAGCTCTAGAACCCCATCTTTTACCCTATCTTGACACCCTGGCAGATCCAACTTTCCAACAAGATAATGCCCGACCACGTGTTGCAAAAGTCACAATAGACTTCTTTCAACATAATGATGTCACATTGTTACCATGGCCACCAAGATCTCCTGATTTATCCCCAATTGAGCACGTGTGGGATATGATGGGTAGGAGATTGCTCAATTTGCAACGTCCTCCTCAGACTCTAGAAGCACTTCGAGAGGAGTTGGTGGTTGCCTGGAATGAGATACCACAGGAGGACATTGACCACCTGATCAGAAGCCTGCCTAGGCGCGTTGGAGAATGCGTAGCACGTCAGGGTGCATCCACACATTATTAAAGGTCAAAGGGCTTTAAAGCAGTGCAATCATTTTGAAATTTTTATCATTTACTTATTATGCTTCATTAAGTACTTATACAAAATTTGATTAAAATAAAACCATTTAATCTGGGTGTTCGGATTTATATGTCACTTAGTATACTTATTACTATTTTTGGGAATACTTTACATCTAGTTCCTATGCTTAACAAAGTATCCTGTGTAGCCATATACCACAAGAATATTAAAAAATGGCCATATAAACTCACTGGATAGTGTCCACCTGTATATGGTTTTGCTAATACCTTTTTTCATCGCTTTTTCCTACCATGCCTGCTAAATCAATTAATTTTTTATTTGACATGCAGAAAAGTTTAGAGAATTGAAAATTATCATAGCTAAAAAGCCAGGGTTCCAAGATTAAAATTTTGGGCATCCAAATTTGTTTAAAAATGAGAGATTTCGTCAAGGGATTTAACACCTGTACACTACCTTCTGGAAAAAAACATTTATCCCATTAATATTACGAAAGATCTCTTTTTTAAACTTTCCATACCACCGCTCTAGACGAAAAAGCTCCGATTATTACCTGATAATAAAAACAGTCGGAAATTATATACCCGCTTTTCTAAAGTAAACAACTTGCAACAAAACCGCGCTTAAAACCAACGGGTTCAAGCGATTCGAGTAGCTGACGTCATCTTGAACTATATTTTAACCGCGGTACATAACACAGAAATATTGGTTATTAGCTTGGATTTGATTAGTAATATTGCTAATAACAGAACAAAAAAAAATAGCTTTGATCCTCGTGCTCCCCGGTGGCCCCTTTGCAGCTATTTGATGACGGTTTCTGATAGTAGGCGTGGTTGCACTAGTGGTGAAAGAAAAAGGGCTGGTTTGGCTTAACGCCCTAATGACCCGATTGAAAAGTGCCTGTCGCCTCGCTTAAGATGGTGAAGCTCCTCTTGGTTTCCGTTTCTCCTGGCTAGCCAAGTTGGCACGGCCCCTTCTTTCACTTGTGGGTTCTAAATACAAATAGGACGCACTTAAAACGTATATCCAATCGTAGCTCTGTTGGAGAGCACCCTTGGGGTTGCGGGGCTTATTGAGGTTTTGCGGGTTGCGGAGTTTTAGGTGCACTTGCGGTTTTGCGAAATTCACTCCCTCGAAGTTAGCGGTGGGATGCCACAGTAGGGATCTGGCAATAACCGTTCTCGTACGCTCTATACAGGGCGATTCAGCAAGGCCTGAAGATTAGGCAGAATATTAGGTATATAATGTCTATAATGTTCTGGATCGGAATGGATGAACGACGCTATAAATATACTAAGTGACATGTAAATCCGAACACCCAGTTTAAATTGTTTTTATTTTAATAAAATTCTGTATAAGTACTTAATGAAGCATAATAAGTAAATGATAAAAATTTCAAAATGATTGCACTGCTTTAAAACCCTTTGACCTTTAATAATGTGTGGATGCACCCTGATGTGCTAGGCATTCTCCAACGCGCCTAGGCATGCTTCTGATCAGGTGGTGACTGTCCTCCTGTGGTATCTCATTCCAGGCAACCACCAACTCCTCTCGAAGTGCTTCTAGACTCTGAGGAGGACGTTGCAAATTGAGCAATCTCCTGCCCATCATATCCCACACGTGCTCAACTGGGGATTAGTCGGGAGATCTTGGTGGCCATGGTAACAATGTGACATTATTATGTTGAAAGAAGTCTATTGTGACTCTTGCAACATGTGGTCAGGCATTATCTTGTTGGAAAGTTGGATCTGCCAGGGTGTCAAGATAGGGTAAAAGATGGGGTTCTAGAACTTCGTGGATATAACGCTGCGCGTTCATGTTACCTCTGATGAAGATTAAAGGTGACCTGGAACCATAAGATATAGCACCCCAAACCATAACTCCAACAGTGTGATGTACATGTCTTTCAACAAAAAAGGGAGGACCCAGTGTGGCCGGCATGAAAACAAGCCAAAACTTCTCATTCGTCAGTAAACACTTCGCATGCCAATAGGTCTTCCGTGTTCTGAAAACCAAGGTCGTAAATTAAAGCTATAGCATTTTATCACTCAAAATGTTTCTTTTAATTTGTTTTTGAAGGTGTGTCGTTGATACCGAAGGATATCCTGTGGACTACGGCCTGCCGAAGATGCCATGTCGTCAGCAACATCATACAGATGGATATTACAGGTAAGACAAGACTTACCCATATCCTTATATGAAGCTGATATGCGATAAAATTGCAATAAGGCATATTCAAATATTCCCTTATTCCATAAAAGCTGTGCCCGAAACAACATCCACAGCAAAGTCAGCTGCTTTCTTGAAACCAAGGCCTGCTCAGATCTTTCAATTCAAAAATGATTGCATCTGTATTTGGGGGTAAATAATTCTGACACATGTTAAGTGTTAATAAGGTTGTCTCCTCAAGAATAGTTCAGAGATACCCTGTAGCAATTGTGACAGTTATTGTTTCGTAAAGATTGAAATAATAACTCAAAAAATCAGGTCAATGAAATTACATTTGACAACGTGGTACAACTATGTAGGGTGCCTAAGACCAGTGAGAAAGTTTGTTCTAACGTTAAAACTACTTAGTAACGTCAAAAGGTCGGAAATCTGGGAGTCTGTACACTTGTGGATAAAATTACTGTTCGTATTTAAGCTAAAAGCGTCACCTGTGATAATTTCTGTAGCTCAAACGAAAGCAGTCTTAAGTCCAAACATAAAAGTTTCAATTGGTATGCTTGTTTTAGACGTATTAACACAATATCCATGTTACACAGTATATAACCTAATATATTATGGCTTCAAAACTACATATTTCTATACAAAATTTCACTACTAGGAATTCTGGTTTTCCAAGAACTATTTTTTCCATTTCCTCTTGAACATTTTCAAACTGGCACACATATTGATATCATTGCTTACTTTATTAAATTCGTACAATCCTATTGAAATACTGATTTGCTTGCTGCTCGTTATATTGCTACTAAGATGTTGTAAATGTGCAGTCTATACTCCCTCTAGTAGAATAACTACTGTACTCAGCATAAAATTTATTGTAGTATAATTATTTTTATTTAAGGTGATTCTCATAGCTTTATTTTGTAATACTTGCATTTTTCAACATACAGTTTCGTTTGCAGTCAACAAAACAACAAATGAGGAAGAACGATAGTGTTGTACATAATTTTTTTTAGAATAAACGCTTAAGCTATGAGAGGTTCTATAAAAGTAATTCATCTTTCTGGATATTTTTGAAATAACATATCCATAGTGCCCTTTAAAATTTAACTCACTGTCTACGTATGTGCCCAAATATTTAAATGATAAACTGACTCAATTTTTTCATGATTATCCGTAATATTTATCGTATTTTCATTTAACAATTTTCCTTTGAGCATACAATTTGTTTTATTTGTCTTTAATTTGAGTCTATCCACATTTAACAAACTAATTATGTTTTTCATATCATATATATATATATATATATATATACGTATATATATCAATCGCAAACTATGTACCAAATTCCTATTTAAAATTTACGAGATATTTTCTTATCTTTCTTCAAGAAATAACTTTTTTGCCACAAAAAACGCTCCAATAGCTATTTTCAACAAGAAATTGATAAACAAACCATGGGCGTAGTGAAGAAAAGCATTTACTTATTAAGTAAATTCTTTTAGTCAAACCTATTAAAATCTACTTTAAGCTTTAAATCAATAAATCTTCAAAACTACTGAACTGAAGCTCATGTATTTTACGTCATTATAAAGGGAATTTAAAGACGTTCAAAATAAGGTATCACTCGACCCCCCTTTCCATTTAAGATTTTGGGGTTGGTGTCACCCCCGCCCACGTGTTAACGTGATTTTTTGCCAAACGTGTATCCCCCTCGAAAACAAAATCGACGGGTCTGAGCGTAGTTCCAAAAACAAACTGAGCTGCCAGTAAGTGCGTCTGTTTCGTTTTCGTTGCGCCACCCTGTATATATAATAAATGTATCGTCAGCAAACATCTAAATTTTGCAGTGTTGTAAAACATCGGGAATATCGTTAATATACAAAATAATCTTTAATTCCTCCCTGTCAATAGTCTCAAATGCTCTCTTGGAATCGAAGAGCAAAGTTTCCATAGAGCTTTTTCCATTCCAATTTCACCTACTGCCATTTGACTTGCTGTTTCAGTAGAATATCTTTTTCTGATTCCTGCTTGAAATTTTGTAAATATTTCGTTTTCTTCAATATCTTCAATCATTTATTCATATTAAAGCAGTTATTGTACAACATTTCAATTTCGAAAGAACCTTGCCATACACTAAACAGTGATTCACTAGGAAGCTAGATACGTGGAAACTAACACAGTTGGAACATCATTTTAAAAAAACTAAAAGTACAGACAGCCATGAATCTATTGCTTACGACCACTTGCTATAAAAACAAACCTGAGCTACAGATTTACATAAAATAAATAAATGAAGTTACCAAGCGGTAGCTGTAAAGATGGTCAAAATGTCTCTAGAGCTCATTCGCAAGCGTAAGAATTATAAGCACGTCCCATCAGTTTGTTCCACCTAGCACACAACAAATAGTGTACCTGAATCTATTTCCTCAATCTGCAAACCTTGATAACGCACCTTGTTTTTCGAGTGCCTGCTTTTCCTATCAACGAAAGAGATTTCTGTGTATAAACATACGATCTGCAGGTGCTGCCGTGAAAACTAACACTGTCGTTTGTTTTTTGTGTGTATATAGGACGCTACCGACGAATCGTCTGAAACGTCAGGCGACAGCCAATCCGTTGAAGAGGTTCTCGAGGGAAGCAGAATTCCTATCGAGAAGCGTCGATTCTCCTTACGACTATCGAGCTGATATCAGATACACAGCCGACGGGTAAGTAGGGTTTGAGTCCTAGTCTGCTATGCAGGGGTGTAGTCAACGAGGTTATTTCGGAGGCATACAAGGGATGTCTTCTAAGTTTTGCATATAGAAATAAAACTACACGGTAGTTTATAAATCTTCCGTTAAATACTGCCTTGATTTTTCGAAGCTCGGTGATGACTTTTGGCAACAAATGATGGTATACCAATCCGCAGTAACAGTTATTTGCTCATTAAGAGGAATTGTTGCAATATGACCCGCTTTTGACACAAATGTCGCGACCATCTTTCTCGAAACACTTTGAGAACATATGACTTTTGTTGGCTTTTATTCACCTTGGAACAACCAAACAGCCGACTGTCATTTATTTCTGGTTCATAACAGTAAATCCACGATTTATCACCACTAACAATGCTGTACACATTTTTTGAGTTTCCGTAATTAAAACGGTCAAGCGTTTTTTGACACGAATTAACCCTGGCTGCTTTCTGCTCTTCAGTCAACAGGTGGGGTATCCAACGAGAAACTAATTTTCTTACTCCTAGTTCTTTATGTAAAATCCGTTGAATTGAGTTCTTTGAGATCTTCAAGGACACCTCAATCTCGCGATATGTCACATGTCTATCTTCAATGATGAGTTTGCGCACAGCATCGACGTTTTCCTGGGTGACTGCCGTTTTTTGTGCACCCACCCTGGGATCGTCGCTAAGGCTCGCCCGTGTACGTTTGAGTTCTCCATACCAACGGGAAATTGTCGACAGAAATGGCGCTTCGTTGCCGAAAACAGACAGTAACTCAGCAAGGCATTCTTGTTGCGATAATTGTCTCTGAAAGTTGTAATAAATTATGGCGCGAAAATGTTCTCGGTTGAGTTTCATTTTTCCAATGACTTGGTGACACTTGGAAATTCACTGTAGTGAGAACACTGCACGTATTGTTGTGAAAGTTTGAATTTAAGTTTGCTAAAGAGTGAAATTCAGTACTGACGTTCGATCCGCGCGGCCTACTATGTTTCTATATGCAAAACTTAAAAGACATCCCTCGTAGGTATTGTAAATCAAAAAGTAGTTTGTTGGATTATGGGCTCTAAATGAAAACGCATTACCAATGATGTTCTGCAAGCTACTATTGGTTTAGTAACAAATTAAAATCACAACTATTTCGCTTAGGCTACCAATCGCTGCACGAAAACTTGGAATGTTTCCAAATAGCATTTATTTGAAAAGAATAGTAGGCTGTAGAAGACAAATGAAAGTCGATCTATAGCGACCCATTATTGTTTAGTTATTTGACGCTTCACAATCTTTGTTTCACTTAAACTTATTTTCAGTCATTCCTATTCCATAAAAAGTAAGCCTACAGTATTTTTCTTACTATGAGTTTCTCTTCCCGGATGTTATAGAACAAAACCGCTAGTACTTTTCCATTAGAGGGAAGTTTTGAACCGGTATTTGATGCATTAATAATAATAATAATAATTTAAGTTTACTAAGGAGTGAGGTTAAGGTTCAGTACTGACGTTCGATCCGCGCGGCCTACTATGTTTCTATTTGCAAAACTTAAAAGACATCCCTCGTATAGTTATAAAGTTTTATAAGCTTGCGGCGTACTTTTCCCCGACTGCTCAACTTTCAGCAAGGAATTCAACGGTGGTCTTGAATTTGACCTTGACTTTCACCCTCAAGGTTAATTTTACGATCATTTTTTTTCAAATAGAGACCTTTATTTCTGTTGCTGGAAGAGCAGAAAATCTTGCGTTTACGCATAATTAAAATTCAAGGTCAGGATGACTACTAGATGTCAAATGAGGATCAAGTGTATGCTGATAGGAAAACGGCTATAAATCTGACAGGACTAGTGATGAAAATAACTATCACGTTCAGGTCTGTAGTAAATTTTGGCGGGAAATCTGGGATTTGACCCTTAACTTTACCTTCAAGATCATTTCAAGGTCTTTTTTTAAATAGAAACCCGCAAGAACAGTATTGGTTCAAAATCATTTGTAACGAGCACCGTAGCTCCCTTGTTAAAACTTACTACTAATACATTAAAAAAAGTTGCTTCGGCTAAGTTTTAAGTTCTTATTTAGAGAAAAATTGATTATGGAATGACCTTGAAGGTGAAGTTCAATGTCAAATCCAAGATCACCGTTCACTCGCTCATTGAAATTTACCAAAGAGCTGACCTTGACAGTTGTTTTCATTACTTAACCTGTGTGATTTATGGAGGTGTTCCTAGCAGCACATTTGACATTTACATAGCACCCTGACCTTGCATTATATCAATTCGTATTTAAGCGTCTAACTTTCTGCTCTTTCGACATGCAGCAAAATAGGGATTTTCATGAAATGATTTTGAAGGTGAGGTTCAAGGTCATGTTCACTTCTTCGTCCAAATTTAGCTAATACCTGACCTCGATTGTCATTTTCATCACTCATCTTGTGAGATTTATAGATGTTTTTCAACGCCGGTAGGTAATAATTCCACGTTTTCTTCCGTTAAATACTGCCTTGCATTGTCTTGGTGGAGGATGATTCTTCTTTCACGGTTGATTTTTCGAAGCTCAGTGATGACTTTTGGCAAACAAATGGTGGTATACCAATCCGCAGTAGCAGTTATTTGCTCATTAAGAGGAATTGTTGCAATATGACCCACTTTTGACACAAATGTCGCGACCATCTTTTTCGAAACACTTTGAGAACGTATGACTTTTGCTGGCTTTTCTTCACCTTCGAACAACCAAACAGCCGACTGTAATTTATTTCTGGTTCATAACAGTACGTCCACGATTTATCACCACTAAAAATGCTGTACACATTTTTTGAGTCTCCGGAATTAAAACGGTCAAGCGTTTTTTGACACCAATTAACCCTGGCTGCTTTCTGCTCTTCAGTCAAGAGGTGGGGTATCCAACGAGAAACTAATTTTCTTACTCCTTCTTTATATAAAATTCGTTGAATTGAGGTCTTTGAGATCGTCAAGGATGCCTCAATCTCGCGATATGTCACATCTCTATCTGCAACGAAGAGCTTGCGCACAGGATCGACGTCTTCCTGGGTGACTGCCGTTTTTGGAGCACCCACCCTGGGATCGTCGCTAAGACTCACCCGTGCACGTTTGAATTCTCCATACCAACGGAAAATTGTCGACAGAAATGGCGCTTCGTTGCCGAAAACAGACAGTAACTCAGCAAGGCATTCTTGTTGCGATAATTGTCTCTGAATGTTGTAATAAATTATGGCGCGAAAATGTTCTGGGTTAAGTTCCATTTATCCAATGACCTGGTGAAACTTAAAAATTCACTATAGTGAGAACACTGCACGTATTGTTGTCGAAGTTTGAATTTAAGTTTGCTAAAGAGTGAGATTCAGTACTGACGTTCGATCCGCGCGGCCTACTATGTTTCTATATGCAAAACTTAAAAGACATCCCTCGTAGGTATTGCAAAGCAAAAAGTAGTTTTTTGGATTATGGGCTCTAAATGAAAACGCTTTACCAATGATGTTCTGCAAGCTACTATCGGTTTAGTAACAAATTAAAATCACAACTATTTCGCTCACGCTACCAATCGCTGCAAGAAAGTAAGGAGGCTACTAAAACTTAGATGTTTCCAAATAGCATTTATTTGAAAAGAATAGTAGGCTGTAGAAAACAAATGAAAGTCAATCTATAGCGACCCATTATTGTTTAGTTATTTGAGGTTTCACAATCTTTGTTTCACTTAAACTTATTTTCAGTCATTCCTATTCCATAAAAAGTAAGCCTACAGTATTTTTTTTACTATGAGTTTCTCTTCCCGGATATTATAGAACAAAACCGCTAGTACTTTTCCATTAGAGGGAAGTTTTGAACCGGTATTTGATGCATTAATAATAATAATAATAATTTAAGTTTACTAAAGAGTGAGTTTAAGATTCAGTACTGACGTTCGATCCGAGCGGGCCACTATGTTTCTATATGCAAAACTTAAAATACATCCCTCGTATTGTTATAAAGTTTTTTAAGCTTGCGGCGTACTTTTCACCGACTGCTCAACTTTCAGCAAGGAATTCAACGGTGGTCTTGAATTTGACCTTGACTTTCACCCTCAAGGTTAATTTTACGATCAATTTTTTTTTCAAATAGAAACCTTTATTTCTGTTGCTGGAAGAGCAGAAAATCTTGCGTTTACACATAAATAAAATAACTATCAAGTTCAGGTCTGTAGTAACTTTTGTCGGGAAATCTGGGATTTGACACTTAATTTTACGTTCAAGATCATTTCAAGGTCTTTTTTCTAAATAAAAACCCGCAAGAACAGTATCGGTTGAAAATCATTTGTAACGAGCACCGTAGCTCCCTTGTTAAAACTTACTACTAATACATTAAAAAAATTCGGTTGCTTCGGCTAAGTTTTAAGTTCTTATTTGGAGAAAAATTGATTACGGAATGACCTTGAAGGTGAAGTCAAATCCAAGATCACCGTTCACTCGCTCATTGAAATTTACCAAAAACTTGACCTTGATAGTTGTTTTCATTACTTAACCTGTGTGATTTATGGAGGTTTTCCTAGCAGCACATTTGACATTTACATAGCACCGCGACCTTGCATTATATCCATTCGTATTTGAGCGTAAAATTTTCTGCTCTTTCGACATGCATCAAAATAGGGATTTTCATGAAATGATTTTGAAGGTGAGGTTCAAGGTCAAATTAAAGGTCAGTGTTCACTTCTTCGTCCAAATTTGGCTAATACCTGACCTCGATAGTCATTTTCATCACTCATCTTGTGAGATTTATAGATATTTTGCTAGCGGCATACATTTAACCTTCTTTTGACCTTTATTAGTCGTCCTGACCTTGGACTTTAATTCTGCTTGAACGTAGAATTTTTGGATTTTTTTATAGCTGGCTATAAAAATTGAGGTTTCTATTTTAAAAAATAAAGTTGACCATGAATTGACTTTGCATGTGTCGGTCAAGGTCAAATCCAAGGTCACCGTTGAATTCCTTGCTGAAGGTAACTGTTTTAATATTTTATAATAAAAATACCAAATACCATATACAGAGTCGGTCTGTGACTTTTGTGCTACGCTGTATCTATTATGTAACTGCACAATGTCCTGGTTAGATATATGGAATTGTCAAACTTTTAACATGTGTATGGTTCCGAAGCTTTGTTTCTGATTTTCCCTCCGTACGCTTAGTGCAAAAACTTTCTATGTAACTCACCTAATTCACAGTATTATGGAATTACTGAAAAACTTTTCCACTAAGTTTTGCACCAGCGACTTGCCTCCCACGTTAGTTTCTGAAACTTATGGGGACTAGAGGATGATAAAGTTTACTGCATTGTATGAATAACATTGTAACATTGTTAAAAGTATGAGACGTACGGACATGATGAAGAGACGGAATCAGTTTCTTTACTCCGATAAAGTATTTTCACGGTAAGATGGGAGTGGATGACCTTAGCCATCGCAGGAGTTTTATCAATATCGGTTGAGTATTCTTAGTAGGCCTTAGGTGCGGTTACACAATGCAAGCTTGAACCTGGGCTTAACTAAGCTTGATTTACTGTTAAACCGGGTGCAGGATTCATTTCCCGGTTGTTCACTGGAAACTTGAACCGCGCTTAGTTGAACTTTGTCTGAAGCAAATATGTTATAAGAGGAAAAAAATATTGAAATGGTATATCAAAGGAAAAAGCCAGCACTTTGGTTTTCACAAGTATTTTTAGACCCTAAGTTAACACATGATAACGACTGTAAAAGGTTTATGATCACTTAAACTGAGGAAGATTGGAGACAATATGAGAAATCATGAATCAAGTGTCTAACAAATCTTGAAAAGAAAAGATATTATGAAAAAAAATCCACAGCAATAAAGATGTAGAAGACACTAAAAAATATTGTATCTCCCAGTAGAAGGAATGAATTATTGAGAATGTGCTTCGAAGATGGTATAATAACACAACAAATATTTATTGAAATCGAATAGGAATCCTAGTGAACATCTTGCAATAATGGTTCTGAAAGAATGCTCTAACATTATTGGAGAGAAGTTATCAGTGTTAGTGAAGCACTGCTTAGTGTATGGCAAATTTCCTTCGAAATTAAAATGTTCTATAATTAATCCTCTTCCAAAAGTACAAAATTCTGAGTTATACCGCCAGATATCAGAAATAAGTATTCCACTAAAGCAGCAATTTAAATGGTAGTAAAAGAATGGAGGCGAAATATGGATGAAAAGAAAATGTACAGTAATTTTGTTCTTGGATTTCAAGAAAGCATATGATATTATTGACAGGGAGAAATTGTTAACGAAAATTGCATTACTTTGGATTCAAAGGGGTCCAGTATAAAGGATATTAAAAAATTATTTATTCAATAGAAGTCAAAGAGGTCAAAGCATTAAAAATATTTCAGTAGGTGTACACAGGGTAGAAAATGGACCTATTATACTATTCATTCTATATATTAACGATATTGCTGATGTTTTAAAACACTTCATTATTCAATATATTGTATATATATATATACACATATAGGATTCATAGTTAATTGCCTTAGGAGAAGATATCCTTGAATTTCCTTGGGTAGAAGGCAAGGTAATACAAAAGCACACTCTTATAACTCGAGCTTTCGAAGATCTATGTCTTCATCGTCTGGAGCTGGAAACAATTTTTGACAATAGCAGCAATAAACAATTAGGAGGAAAAAACTAAGTCGGCGAAATTGTTACTGAAACTGAACACTGCTGATAAAAACAATTTCAGCAACAATCTCGCCGACTTAATAAGTAATTATTTTTTCCTCCTAATCGCTTATTGTTTTTATCAATAATTGTTTCCAGCTCCAGACGATGAAGACATAGATGTTCGAAAGCTCGTGTTTAAGTTATAAGAGTGTGCTTTTGCAATACGTTGCCTTCTACGCAAAGAAATTCAAGGATATATACACTAAACAAAGACATTGAAGCTGCAATAGAGCTGTTGAATAATGATATGAAAAACGTAATAAATTGGTTAAATGTCAAATTAAACACAAACAAAACGAAGTATGTGCTAATAGGAAAATCTTTAGATCAAAATACGATAAATCCTAAGATTAATAAATGAATATTTTTGACAGATGGCCGAAGGTTCATCTTACTCATTATTCCATGCCCACCATTTTGTGCAATCATCAAGTGCCTTCACGATGTAATGCTTACCTTTCAATTTCTAAAATTTTTTTAATGTTTTTAACTTGTTCTTGTCATACAGCTGTGTGTATTTTATATAATTTTGACCATTGTACCATTTGTCAGGCTTTTACCATGTTACTGGGTGTTTCCCTCATCCTTAACGTAAACAACAATTAGCAACATCCTCACATACTACTGTAAGTTAATTTAAATTCATTTTACACAATTGTTGCTACTGGTATCAATGTAATTGCAGCTCTTGATGATGATGGCAAAGACCATTGAAAGCTAGAGAGAATAAAAAAAGTATAAAGAGTTGCATTGTTTACATTTTGTCGAAGTGCCCAACAAAAGGCGGAAGCTTTAATTTTTTACCCAGCTGGTCTAGACGACAATGACCACGTCTCAAGTTATATGTATATACATATATATATATATATATATGATATTTATAGGACCGTAACGTAAAGACCAAATAGTGTCTGAAAGAATTTTCGGTACCTGCCTACCGCAGGATCTGGAACTTTTCGTTATTCTAGAAGACTACTTCAGTTTTTTACAGGCAGCAACGGTGGCCGCAGTAGTAGACTCTTCGGTCTCCTGATCAGTCGCCGTGCGCTGTGCGGGTTCGAGTCCCGTCCCAGGAGAAATTCTTCTCTTGGCTATGGATGCTGTGTCCGTAGGTGGTAGAGGGTCTCTGACTGTCGGACGCGGAGGTACCACCCGGCGGTTCTCGTAGGCGGAGCCAGAATGTGTGCATGTTCCATGCACACGTGTTCCCTCGCCAGAGTCCGTCTGGCGTCCCCCCTTTCGCATGTATCCCCCATAGCCCCACGGTACCCAATGGGTGCTTAGGCCTTAGGCCTTCGTGGTGGTTGGAATATAAAAAAAGAAAGTTACATAAATCCAAATGTTTGTCCATTATAGAATTTTTGCAAGGTTTTTGAAATTTCTTTGTTCTATTACCAGGCTGTTTCTACAACGATTTGACCTTAAAGCGTGTCGTACTAAAATACCATGAATCGCCTCAATATGGATATGCTGAAACAGTATGTCTTGATTCCAGATATCCAGCTAGGACGCAACCGCCCTTATACCAACCACCGCAGAATCTGCCACCTGAGGCTCTAGCACCTGCATCTCTGCCTTACTGTAGAGTCCAGTGGCCCAGCTGCGTTCCAGCTAATCTTCACCTTCATCAGCCAGTTGCCAGTGGAATAGTACCACCGAGACAGGTATGTAAGAAACATGGACTTGCCCTCCTTAGGTCTCCAAGTCCACCCGTTTCCAGCATGCGCTGGCGTGTCGACCCCCAACAATACCCTGATACCCCTTAACCTGGCGAATTCCACCAGCCCTCTGACCTCTGCAGGCGAATAGGTCATGTCAGGGCCATAGGACCCAGTTTTAGAGAATTCAGGGTATGCTGGTACTACCTGTAAAACGTCTCCATGTTAAAGAAAATCGTAAATGGCAAAGGAACAATAAATAAGACTAATGTAATTTTTCTTACAACAAAATCACGATCGTGTGTAAGAAATGTTGCGTTTTTGACCACCCTGTATGAGCAAAAATAAAAATTCGAAAAAGTAACAAATAAGACAAAAGCTGCGGTATGTAAGTTTTTTTTGATACAAAATTCAGCACTCCAGATTTCAAAATGGCGGATTGAGGTGTTGCCGAAGTGGATGGTTTTTCTGGACAAAACACTTTACATCTCAGTCGCTAGTTTCCAAAACCACATAGTATTTCAAATCAATCTTCTTCTTTTGAATCGGTTTATCGAAATATGCAATAAAATTTGAGGCATTCTATTTAATAAACCACAACTTTGATATGTAGGTCAAAAGTGGGACACCCTGTATAATTGCTAATATTTTAGAAATGTGCCATCACATGTCATGTATAACATGCCATTAATTGATTTTCTCAAAATGTATTTCTTTATGAGCAATATTTCGTATATGGAATGAGAAAAGATACTCTTTTTGCTCTACAGATGTATGGTAGGTACTTTTGGAAAACGCTGATTTGGAAGCAGTGTTTTTCCTCGACGTTTCCGTATGAGAGTTTTTTACCAAGAATCATGTTTCGTCTGTCTCTCTGCACAAGTGTTGTGTGTTAGATATCTATGAATCACAAAATGATTCAGAAGTTTTGCTTTTTTTTACGGAGAAGTCTATGATGTATGAAATTTAGCCACTGGGTACATAGAATTACCGGGGCTAGTAACATATAAAGATGCTAATATCCCTCTCCTCCTACAACACCCAACCTCTGAATTTCAATCCATACGAAAATCTTTCTGAAAATGATCAAGACGAGGGTTGTTAATATGTTTTAATCAAAATCTTTAAAACTAGTGTTTTAAACACCTTGAAGGTGTTTTAAACCAATTTGTTTTAAACTATCTAAAACATGTTTTAAACACTGTTTTTTGTCGTTTGTAAATTATTCAAGTTTGTATATTTTTTAAGTATGATTAAAATTGGTTTTATTTTGCAAAACGAAACTAAAAGAGCCATATGTTAAAACGTATAGGTACTAAAAAATATACTTTATTTCTTACTAATTAATCAAACTGGAAAACTAATACTAGTGGAAAAAATCAGCGTTTTAACGAATGAGTAAATTTAATAAGCTGCATTGCACTCTAATACTAGCACACTACAAGAAGCGCAATAATCGTATAATATGACTATGTATTTACTTGTATAATAACATTAAATAAGTTGTTTAACAAATTTCTATAAAAGTAATATCTTATTTAATAAGAAATCCTCAAATCCATATTTCTAAAATATAAAATCATGGAAAATATACGAGGGATGTCTTTTAAGTTTTGCATATAGAAACGTGCGGATCGAACATCAGTACTGAACCTTAACCTCACTCTTTAGTAAACTACAGTGAATTTTTAAGTGTCACCAAGTCATTAGAAAAATGGAACTCAACCGAGAACATTTTTGCGCCATAATTTATTACAACTGTCAGAGACAATTATCGCAACAAGAATGCCTTGCTGAGTTACTGTCTCTTTTCGGCAACGAAGCGCCACATCAGTCGACAATTTCCCGTTGGTATGGAGAATTCAAACGTGGACGGGTGGGTCTTAGCGACTATCCTAGTGTGGGTGCACCAAAAACGGCAGTCAGCCAGAAAAACGTCGATGCTGTGCGCAAACTCATCATTGAAGATAGACATGTGACATATCGCGTGATTGAGGCGTCCTTGAAGATCTCAGAGATCTCAATTCAAAAAAATTTACATGAAGAGTTAGGAGAATACTTCGAAAAACAAAAAAGTCATTTAAAACTACCTACCGTGTGGTTTTAATTCCATATGCAAAACTTAAAAGACATTCCTCGTACACAGTTTTTTGGAATACATACGAAAACAATGCTCGTGTAGTCTACTATCCAGATATACGTAGTCTAAAGGATAGAGTATCTGATAAAGTTTTATTAACTGCTTATCATGCATATTTCTACTCTAAAATGACATATGCAATTTTGGTCTGGGGACACTCTCCACATATGCAAAAAGTGTTTGGCATGCAAAGGCGTTGTATACGATACACCTCTGGTTTGAAATATAGAGCAAGGCTGAATTCATTAAACTGGCCATACTAACCCTTCCATGCGCGTATATTTTGAGTTGTCTCCTATATATCAAAACTAACATTAGTACCTTCCCCACTCATAGTGATAACCACAAATATGAAACACGAAATAGAAACAACATTTGTCATAATAACTACCGTCTAGACAAATCAAGAACTGGAACAAACTTTTATGGCATTAAATTTTTTAATCTCCTGCCCAACAATATAAAAACGTTGGATATTGATGTTTTTCATAGGAAACTCGGCAATACAAGCCGCCGGCACAAGCCGCGCAAAGCCGCCAAGCATCACTCCGGTTGTGACAGTCACATAGAACGCTAGTGAAGTGCATATTTTATGGTTGGTTAGTTAAAATGAATAAGGAAATCATCAGCACAGCCGCCGCAGTTGTAATTTTTATTTTAATAAGAAAAAAATACAAAAGGACGAGAAGGTTTGGGTTGCACCCAAGTTTACAAAATAGAAAATGGCGAAACGGTACTGTAATGATAGAAGAGTATAAAAAAGATGATGCGGGGTGTCAGCGTTTGCGCAATAGCATGTTTTTTGGGTTTCTGTACATCGTCTATGCCTGCACCAGATTTGTGCAACTGTTCGAACTTCTTTTTTTCCCGAAAATAATGAGAGGTTACATTTTTTAACTTTCTCTCTACTTCGCCTTTATCAATGTCAAATACACTTTGCAATTATGTTCAGTGCGTTGATTGTTCCTATTCTTATAGTCTACATTTCTGGGATTCCATAATATATCATTTTCATGAAATTTTTCAATTAAGAGCAGCACAGCTTCGTCGTCCCAATTAAACGACATTTTAAACACACAAACCGCACAACACTACCGCTCGAATGCCAGGAACGAAGTGACGCCGGCAAGACGCGTAACCCGCTAGCATTCCCCGGCGGCAATGCCGGCGGCTCCTTTGCGCGGCAAGGCCGGCGGCTTTGTATGCCGCCGGGTGTACGGCGGCTTAGCCGGCGGCCGTGCCGCCGGCACTTTGTTTAGCAGCCTTTAAATGTTTATTTATTCCCACTTCCCACTTCCCACTTCAATAATCCAATCAACTAATCGTCCAATCACTGAGAAAATTAATGAGGATATAACTCCTGAAACATATAGAGAAGAGCAAAGAACCCCTGAACCTGAATTTAAATCAGATCTAGATCAGGATGAGATACCAGTTATTCAAACAGAACCTCAACCTGGATGCTCATATAACATTAAGCAAAAGAGATCTGCATTTGTACTGTCACCGGATATTATAATGCCTTTACCTAAAGAAGCTCGAAAAACACAACGAGTTACAAAGAGAAGAGGAAAGACCGCAATTATTACAGAATCGCCGTACAAAAATGAATTGGTTGCCCAAGAAGAAGCAAAAGAAAAAAAAAATTAAGAGAAACCTAGATTTGCAAGAAACTAAGAATAAGAAAATTAAAAAAGGTAAATCAGTCTTAAAACAAAAAGAACAATCTTCTAACGAAGATGAAGATGCGCAATGTTTATATTGTGGGTATTTATGGTCTCAGTCCAATGAAGGGTGGATTCGATGCAGACAGTGCAGTCGTCGGGCGCATTGCTCGTGTGCTGGTGAAGACGATGAAGACGATGAGGCCTCACACCTTTGTGCTATTTGTGCTTAAAATTAAATTAATTAATTTTAGTGTTATCAATTTTTTTATTTCTTTTATGTTCTTTAGATTTTTGTGTTCTTCAATAAAAATATTTTCTAAATATTTTATTGTTTCATCAATTAAATAAAAATATTTTATTGTTTTATCATTTAATTAACAGAACCCCACTTTGCCCTAATAGATACCCCACTTTACCCCGTATAATGGGGCATAGTGGGGCAAATGATAAATGGCGGAAATATTTTTATCACAGGTCATTGGATAATGCAAAGTAAATATATTTTTTTGTTTTCAATAGACAACATGTAAGACTAACAACTCATGCCTTTTATGTAAGTTTTTGTTAAAAATTTGACATTTTAGAAACTAAAAACCATTAGATACCCCACTTTGCCCCGCTCTCCCCTACATCAAAATTTATTATTTTAATACATTAGTGGAATGATGCCATTTAAGTAACATAACATAGTCAGGTGCGAAAAATTACATCAGTTAGGTGGCGCCCATTCTTGTCGATGCATTCTTGGAGACGGATTGCAAAATCATCCATACTCCTTTCTAGCATGGCACGAGGAATCCTTTCAATTTCGCGCGTTATGAGTTCCGTAAGAGCCTCAAGAGTTTGCGGTTTGTCTATGTAAACTTTGGATTTTAAATAGCCCCATAGAAAATAGTCACAACATGAAAGATCTGGTGACCGAGGTAGCCATTCCACATTTCCATGCAACGAAATAAGGCGCCCAGAAAAATGTTCCCTTAAAAAGCCAATTGCAGCTCTTGATGTATGGCAAGTCGCCCCATCTTGTTGGAACCCAACTGTATTGATGTCAATGCGTCGTCTTCTTAGTTCGGGCAGAAAATAATCACGTAACATGGCGCAATAACGATCTGAGTTCACTGACACTGTTCGTCCGTTTTCACGAAAAAAATACGGGCCGATTATGCAATTTCGAGATACGGCACACCAAACAGTTACCCTCTCAGAGTGCAGAGGTTGTCATACAGTTCTCGTGGGTTTTCGTGTGCCCAGTATCGGAAGTTTTGTTTGTTTACCATGCCCGATAAATGAAAATAGGCCTCGTCACTCATGAACAAAACGATGTTACCGTGCAGCAATTCCAGCATCCTTTCTGCGAACCTGTGTCGTCTCACAAAGTCATTTTGGAGCAGCTTCTGCACAACCATAATTTTATACGGATGGTAATGGAGGTCCAAATGCAAGATTCTGCGAACTGAACGATCTGACATTCTAAGAGCGCGAGCGTGACGTACCGCTGAACGGTGAGGGCTAGTATCCACCGCTTGTTGCACTCTTTCAATGTTTTCCGGAGTTCGCACTGTTCGATCTCTTCCCCTTGCAGTACCAGGTCTCAACGATCCGGTTGTTTGAAATTTATTCACCCACTTCAAAATGGTATCGCGTCTTGGAACGCGACCATGCCGACCAACGTTAAAATGGTTTCGAAATCGTCGCTGTGTGAGCACAACAGTACGACCAGTTTCAATAAAAGTGTTGTAAATAAACACGCGATGTGCCACAGACCACGGCTCCATGGCTACTAAAATGGCATCGCGGAACGAGTAGATATCAATCATCGTGAAAACATTGGCTCGACAGTGCTGCATGTAATAGTCGTTGCAAAAACACCATACTTCATTGCCGGACCCTGTACATATATTTTTCTAAGCGAACTTCTTTTATCTCATGACGACTTTTTATACGTATATATACCCAGATATTCAAATGATCCGACTACTTCAATGTTTTCATAATTAATCATGAGCCTAATTGTATTGTGACCTAAGTAATGACGTTTCTGTCTGATTTTCTTAGTAAGTATTTTACATTACAGGTACCGGTACGGGGGGCTCCATTGATGGCGCAAAGGCGCAGTGCCAGCGCTCAAACGGACACCGAGAGTGAGAGCGACTATTCGGCGCAAGGCAGCAGGAAAACGGATGGTCAAAGGACTCGTAGTGAGTTAACCACGGAAAGCCCTGACGAGGGATACGTTGGTGAACCTTCTATTGTATAAAAAGTGTGATGTGATATCGAAAACTGTGTGGGGGTGACATATACTAAAGCTAGTCAGTAAATAATGGCAACAGTGTAATAGTAGTAAACATAATCAAGGACAATGTCTTACGAGTTGAATGCAACGTTTTCTAATATGTTCTAGACGATATTTTTAGATTTTGACGAATTTCCTAATTCAAGAGAAAAACAACCCCGGTATGTAAATGTAGGCTGAATCTAACCTATCTGCACGCATTTTGTAGTGAACATCTGTGATTAAATTATTTATGTTAACTTATTCTCTTCAAATCGTTTTGGAAGACCGGATGCAGCAATAAATGTAGTAACATAATCCAATTTGTTTTATTTATTTCCTAGCTTACGAACTCCAAGTTTGGGTGCGTAATACTTTCCCGAATGTACGAGGCGTGTCTCTTATGAAGTGGCATTTGACTAAACGAAACAACTTAGGCAAACGAGAGAATACTTATTGTTTTTTGAAGTACAGTAATGTCCGCTTATAACAAAGCCGTTTATTGGGAACTTCCGTTTATAACGAACTAATTTAACTTAGCTTAACTGAACTTCCCGTACTTTATAGTCAGGTTGTGTTAAAAACTGTAAGCAATCATTCCAAGTCTGTTTTAATTATTACGTCAAATGATCAAAAAGAATCAAACTCCGAGGTTTTAAATACTGTTAAAGCGAATGTTAACCCTGCTGCCGAGAAAATAAGTATCAATGGTGTTAAGCTTATAAAAAATGGAATGTTGATTAGTTTCTCTAACGAAGAATCTTTAGAAAAACTTAAGGGTGTAGTTCAGAATAAGTTTAACAGTAAGTATAAAGTAACTCCCAAACCGTTCAAACCCCGTCTCTTGATTACTGATGTTGATAAATCACTAGATGATAGAAACGCTTTCCTCGAATCAATATTTCAAAATAATGATTACTTGGCTGATTGTGATATAAAGGTGATATCTGTTCTAAAGTTAAAATATTCGTTGAGTTATATAGTAGAGGTTGATCCTGATGTGAGGAAAACCATAATTACTCGTGGCTTTTTGTATACCTCTTGGAAAAAGTGTTTTGTCCGTGACCATATTTAAGTAATTAGGTGCTTTAGCTGCTCTCGATTCGGTCATGTGAAAAAAGATTGCAAAAATAATTCTGTGTGCTCGCTATGTTCTAATGACCATGATGAGAAAGATTGTAACTCTGTTAGTAAGAAATGTGTGAATTGCTGTGTATATAATAATTATATGAAAAGTCATTCTAGAGATTTTAAGCCATATTCAGTCGATCATGCTGCATCAGACAGACAATGTCCAAGTTTTTTAGAGAAATATGCTGAATTAAAATCTAGAATTGACTATGGCTAGGCTTAATAACAAAGTTTTAAATATTTGTCATCTCAATGTGCGGTCCTTGACTACTGCTTTCGACTGTTTTTGTGGATTGGTTCAAAACAAATTCGATGTTATATGCATTACCGAAACGTGGCTTAATGAAAACATTTCTAGTCAAGCTGTATCTATAGAAGGCTACCAGCTTTTCCGTAGAGATCGTTTGGGTAGTGGTGGAGGGGTTGTCTTCTATATAAGAAATAATTTCAACATTACCGTTATTGATACTCTTGATTTTGTAAGTGACTCTTCCCTAGAATTGCTATGCTGCAAACTCAGCATGGGCAACTCTACCCTACTTATTGTCGTCGTGTATCGCCCTCCTCGTACTTCAATTACAGATAACATTGATACAATTGATGATATGCTTTCTTTCTTCGTACCTCAATTTGATAATATAGTAATTCTTGGTGACATAAATGTTGACATTTTGAATCATGAGCTTTGAGCAACTGCTTCGATAGCTTCAATTTTGATCAATTAATAAATGAACCGACTCGTGTAACTCAGTTTACCTCAATTCTAATAGACCCCATTTTTTCTAGCAATTCAAACAGTGTTGTAAAATCAGGAGTTCTTAATGCTGATCTTGTGTCTGACCACAAGTTAGTTTTCAGTGCTGTTGCTCTGAAGCTTCCTAAATTTGAACCCAAGTTAGTAACCTTCAGAGATATAAAAAATATTGATGTTGTTACTTTCAAGGGCGACTTACTTCATGCTGGGCTTGATCGTATCTTTTACTTTATGGATGTTGATGACAAAGTAAGCTGTCTATCTAGTTGCATAATACAAATATATGTATATATGTAACAAAACCGGCTGCTCCATCGATAACATCGAACCTGAGATGCATCTTTAAGGAACGCGACCAAGCTCTCTTAAATTTCCGTCATGACCCATCTGATGTGAACTGGAAGGAGGCAATAGTCACACCTCTAGCCAAAAGTAATAATCCATCTGAACATGCCGATCTTAGACCTATAAGTGGTTTATGTTTCTTGTCGAAAGTCTTGGAGAAGATAGTATACGAACAGCTTGTTGAGTATTTTGCTAATAATAATTTCTTTCCAGTACACCAATCTGGTTTTCGTGAAGGTCACAGTAGGACTACTGCACTACTACATCTTGCAGATGTGATGATGACTTTCCAACCTTGACAACAAATCCGGCACGCTGTTGGTCATGCTTGATTTTTCCGCGGCTTTCGATACGGTCAATCATGAGATTCTTTTGAGTAAGCTAAAATATTATGGCATGTCGGATGATCTTTTGAATTTATTCAGGTCGTACCTAACTGATCGCACCCAAAGAGTGAAAACATCTAGAGGAACTTCTGATGCACGGTATCTGTCATCAGGAGTTCCACAGGGTTCAGTACTGGGCCCTCTTTTATTCCTAGTATACACATTCGATCTGCATGAGTGTGTAGAACATTGTTGCATTCAAATGTATGCTGACGATACACAGCTAACATTTCATTTCAATGAATCCAACTTACATGAAGCATCCTATAAAATTAACCTAGATCTTGATAACGTATTAACGTATTGCAATAGACACTGTCTCCGCATCAATCCATCAAAATGCACTGCGATACCATACTGTCCTAGACATTCAAATTACAACATCACAAATCGAGTCTCCTTATTTATCAACGACATAGATATTCCATTTTGTGATAATGCTAAGAATCCAGGTGTTATATTTGATTCAAATCTTCGATTTAACTTACATGTGAATAATATTATGAAGTCCAGTTATATGAAGATGAAGCTTTTATATTCTAGTCGCCATATTCTAAACTTTAAGTGCCGTAAAGAGTTGCGTGAAAACCTTATATTATCCATTTTAGCTTACTCTCTAGTCCTCATTTACCCATGCCTAGACTCAGCTTGCAAGTCAAAATCGCAGAAGCTTCAGAACAAGTGTTGCAGATTCATATTTGGGCTTAGGAAGTACAGTAGCGTTTCTACAAAAATCAAGGAGTTACAGTGGCTCAGAGTTGACGGCTTATACAACTACTCTATGGCTTCATTGGTGCATAGAATTTTTAAAACTGGTAAACCCGTCTATTTGCTCTGTAAGTTGATTCCTCGTGGAAACCAAATTACTCTAAATCTGCGGCACAATGATCTACTTTCCATTCCTATACATCGTACGTCGGTCTTTGAAAGGTCCTTTACTTATAATGCGGTCAAGGTATACAATTCTTTACCAGCTATCTCTAAGAGCTTAAGTTTGCAGCGCTTCAAGAAGACAGTCAAGTTGCACCTTCTGGACTCAGCACATTGAGTGTTAAATTCATTTTGCTGAACGATATCTTGTTCTTTTGTTTCTTTTCTTTGTATATGTTCATATTATATATTTACTCCTTTTTAATGCATTCCTTACAGCTACTGATTCATGTTGTTTGCTAATGTTTTGTGATGTCTGGTTGTAGTATGGTTAAGTGGTAGAGTAGCCATACTATGATCATCTTCTGAATAAAGTCATTATTATTATTATTATTATTATTATTATATGTGTGCTATTTTTCACGCATATAACGAAAATATGTGGTCTGTCAAATGACGCTATAAGCAACTGACTAACAGACTCACTTTGATCAAGTCCCACTTCATAAGAGACACGCCTCGTAGCTAAGCAGTGACATGATGCAATACCCGTTCCTTTAAAAAATTCGATAGCTACGTTGGTTTTCTGTTTCTCTAGGAAGATGAAGCTTGAAGTCAGATTACATACAAACATCCATCATATACAGGGTGTAAACGTTATTGATAGTCATTATTTAAATGGGTGGTAGAGGGGGTTGAAAGAAGCAAAAAGTGTCATATAACATGAAGGTCAAAACGGCATTTTTTTAGAGAAAAGCGACTTTAAAGTAAAATTAAATCTGACAACGACGCAAATTACGACGGAACGCAGTGTAAATAAAGATGGAGTTTGTTATTTTTGGCTCTTAGGTATTATTTCACTATTCGATAATGTACTCGTAAAATGCAAACAATTAAAAAAACGGACTTACCACTAACTGCCTCAGCGCTTCACCTGGTGTGTTTATTGAACGTATTAGAAAAATCCACTTATAAACACAATTTTGATACATACATTCCATTCCTCTAAGTTCTCCCCAATACGATAAATCCATCGGATTGAGGTCAGGAGATCTTGCTGGTCATTTTCGAGGATCAGGAGCATTTCGATCGATCCAGCGATTTGGATAATGTTTATATAAATACTGAATGATGCCTCTAAAAATGTGTGGTGGTATCCCGTCATGAAGAAACCACAAATTCTGTCGCCGTTGTAATGGCATGATATCTAAGGTCTGTTCCAAAAGTTCTGGTGGGTTATTGGCTAGAAAGCTAAGGTATCCTTCTCCTGATGACTTTGGGAGTAACTCGAAAGGGCCAATTACCTGATCGTCAAGAATACCCGCCCAAATATTTATTTTAAAACGTTGTTGGAAATGACCTTCACGAATGGTATGAGAATTTTCTGGAGCCCACGTATGAGTATTATGGAAATTTAGTATTCCGTCTCGCGTAAAAGTAATAATAATAATTATAATAATAGACGTCTTTATTTATCCACAATTACATTGTAGTATAGCCAAATGTCAGACTTATATGGCGAAGTTTAGCATGCTGCTACTCTTACACTTAACCATATAGTCTCTAGCAGATATTCAAAAGAATACACTATCCACAAACAGATTTGGTTCATTACATCGAAAGTATAATTTAAAAAAAAGAGAAAAAGGCATACTTTCCAAACCCAAATGCACCAAAAGAATAATAAAAAAGAAATGAATGATTACGTAAATTATATTTTTGGAGGGTTGAGTAATAATGTTTTAACTTTTTGTCGAAAGACAGGTAATGAAAATTCTTTATATACTTTAGGAAGGTCATTATAAATAATAGCAACATTGTAAGAAAAACTGCGTTTAAAAAGTGTAGACGTATGCAGGGGTATTCTAATATTATTTTCTCTGAGAGTTCTACAGTGAACATCATTATTAAATGAAATTTTTTCCTTCAAGTAATAAGGTTTAGACGTGAGCAGCAATTTGTGAACAAAAACTGAATAGTGATACTTGACCATGTCATTAATTTTTAACCAGTTTAGAACGGGATATTTCGCCGATACATGATCAAATTTACGTAAGCCAAAAATGAATCGTATACAATTGTTTTGAATAACTTGAATAACGTTTTTGGTGAAATTGTCTAAACAAGTGTAGTATACGATATTACAATAATTTAGTATAGATATGACCAATGCTTCACATAGTTTTTTACGCATCTTAAAATTTAGTAAATAACTGTTTGCTATAAGAGTGCGCAGCCGTAGGTAGGTTTTCTGAGATAGACTTTTAACATGTTCAATAAACCTTAATTTTGTATCAAAAACAACACCACGAATTTTTGCAGGATCAGAAAATTGCAAGATTTGGTTATTTGTCTGAATGTTCAAGAGCTGTGTTACATTGTATGTTTTTCTTTGTGCGCAAAATAATAACATTTTAGATTTTTGTTGATTAATAAGTAGATTGTGATCTAAAGAGTATTTAATTAATTTATTAACATCGTTTTGTAAAATTTGAGTAGTATTATTGACATTATCTGGGTTAAAATAATGAAGCAATTGCGTATCGTCTGTAAATGACTGGACATGAGAATTATCAATACTTTTGCTTAAGTACGTATATATGAGGAACAGAAGCGGCCCCAATACAGAGCCCTGAGGTACGCCTGAGGGAATTATTGTCACTTGAGATATTTCTTGATTGAGAAAAACACACTGAGTTCTTTGATGAAGGTAACTGTCGAAAAATGAAAGGGATACACTGTCAAGACCTATGTAATTTAATTTAGCAAGTAATAATTTATGATTGATGCTGTCAAAGGCTTTCGAATAGTCTATAGAAATTAAGGCTAGTGCCATTTTCTTATCTAAGGCACTTAAAATATTGTCTTGCAGATTAAGTAGGGCATATGTTGTACTATAATCTTTTCTAAATCCGGATTGAGTGTCGGGAAGTACAAAGAATTTTTCTAGGTAAGCAGTCAATTGGAACTTTATAATTTTTTCTAAAATTTTGGATAAAATTGGTAATAAACTGATAGGTCTGAGATCATTATACTCAGTGGGTTTCATTTTTCTGGGAATTGGAATAATTAGAGCTTGTTTCCATGTGTTTGGAAAGTAGCCTTTTTCCAAACAGACGTTAAAGATGTGGACGATGTGATGGAGAATAACTGGCAGACAAAGCTGGATCATTGACAGGGATATACCATCAATTCCCATCGCATCAGATTTTAGGCTCCCTATTGCCTGTAATACGTCATTTGAACTAATCTTATTCAATGAAAAAATATATTCAGAGCTCAATTTATTTTTGAAATAGTTTTCGCAAACTAGTGAATCAACAAGTTTATAGCTATAAACAGACATAAAATAATCATTAATTTTGGTAGGGTCATTAAAACTTGCCGGAAGGATTGGTTTACTATGAAAATTTATATCAAGTTGTTTGAGAGACTTCCATAATTTTTTTGAATCATTTTCATTTGCCAAATTTTCGATATATGTCTTTTTGTCCCTCCTGATCATGTTAAGAGCACGGTTTCTAAGCGATTTGAAGTTATTATAGGCGTCCACGGTCTTATTAGTTTTATATAAAGCTTGTGCAGTATTCTTTTCATCAAGAACAGTGCGTAGTTCGTTTGTTAACCAAGGTGATGGTGGCTTATTAACCCTTACAGTTTTAAAAAAAGTATAGGTTTCCACGATAACGCTTGTAATGTGCATTACCTTCTCATCAATATTAGATTTCGTAAATGATTCATCTATGCCCGATGTAGAAAGATCGATAAGAAAATCATCCTCACTGAAACGTTCAAAATCCCTGATTGTGATAAATTTTTGTTTTCTTTTATAAGATGGAATGTCAAAATGAAAAAATACGAGCTTGTGGTCCGAAATACCATTCGTGTCCATGACGGAAGAATAGCTGCATATTTGAGGATTATTTAAAAATATTCGTCCGTTGCTAGAATGTTTTTAAAGAAATCCGGATTTCCAATATTTTCGTGCAAAAATCACTAGCAGAATGTTAGTCTGCGAGGATAGGCTTCTGGTAACAAGGCCTGCACTCGTTATACCTGATAGGGATAACGCAAATTTTCCCGGAGGATTCTGTGGACTATGGTATGCGATAGTCCTACGCGGCGGCCTAATTCCCGAGCGCTGATATCTGCATTGATGTCCAAGACATTTAAAATTTGTTTCTCGTGCTCTACAGTAACCTGTCCTTCACGAGTGTGAATATTAGTGGGCTCAACACTTCCTGTATCTCGAAGTCCTTGGTACACTTGCACAAATGTCCTTCTGTCCGGGTGTACCCATTGGCGAAATCTGTCGCGATAAGTTTGAGCTGCAAGATTTGAATTCTGACGAGCTTTACCGTAAACTAACAATATGTCGGCGAACTCTTGATTCGAGAACATTGTAAATCAAGACGACGACGTACGCGAACAAAAACAAAACAACATACTAATCACTGTTACCGTTTGCGATCGATTGCCGATTCAATAAGGGTGATGATGACCGACGCGCTGTTGTCATGTGTGTTTTAAATATGCAATTTAATGAAACCTACTAACTGCAAATTTTGGCCTGCCTTAGAAAAACTTAATGCCATTTATTTGTTAATTACCCAATTTAAAAGCGTTTTATATTAGATTATAAAAATTATAGTATAGTACAGTCCAAAAAACGTACCAAAATTAATTTAAAATCGTGGATTCTAGACTATTTATACATAAGCTCATAGACATCAAAAATCAGTACGGCGTATGACTAAATTATTATTATCACTAAAGATATGCAAACTTGACCAAAACATGAAATGTTTCAAGTTTGATTTATTATACAAATGCAAATATTTTTGGTATTTCTTGTTTATTGGTATATTATACAAATCCAATTGAAAACCTTCCACCAAAAGAAAAAACGCCGAGACACGTAAAAAGGTTTGTCAAGGGCGACAAATTTTTAACCTAAAACTACTTCACCCCCTCTCACCTTCTGACCCCAGGATCATCCCTTTAAAAATCATGGGGTATCGTTTGAAAGGACATCAAAATCCTTTATTTTGACGTTTGATTATTTAAAATGGGTCGATTAGTAATTTGTTCAAATAGAAAACAAAAACACACGAAATTATCACTTTTTATTTCGATAAGTGTTCAAAATGTTGCCCGTAATGGACAAAACAATAATATAAGCGATGTTTAAATTCCTGACTGACATTTTCAAAAACATGGCAGCTTTCGATGATGGAAATGGAAACATCAAATTATAGACCCATATCAGTACTATCGAATATAGCCAAAATTTTCGAAAAATTACTACAAAAAAGGATATTACAATTTTTGGACAAAAACAAAATTATATGTTCTGACCAATATGGATTTAGAAAAGGAAAATCTACTACAGATGCAATTTTGGCTGCAATGGATGAAGTTAACTCTAGTGTCAACAAAAAGATACCTACTATTGGTATATTTGTTGATCTAAAAAATGCCTTTGATACGGTTAACCATGTCGAGCTTCTGAAAGTTATGGAAAGATTGGAATTTAGGGGAGCGTCACAAATCCTTTTAAAAAATTACCTTTCAAGTCGGGCACAGACTGTCAAAATCACTAACACTTACAGTAAAAAAAATGTACATCAAGTGTGGTGTGCCTCAAGGGACAGTACTAGGCCCACTATTATTTAGTCTCTACTTAAATGACTTATTCAAAATTAACAGTTCTGGAAAGATTATATGTTTTGCAGATGACACCCTCGTATACAAAGCTGATGACTGGAGCACACTGAAGCAAATAGCTGAACAGGATTTTATAAGGATCATTGACTGGTTTGATACTAAAATTTTAACAGTTAACTTCAAAAAAACAAAATTTATTACATTTACATCCTATTCAAAATTTTTACCTACCTTCGAACAAATTTCCGTTAATTATCATGGCCAAAAGACCAAAATCGATAGAGTTAACACTTTGAAATACCTTGGAATATTTATAGACTCACATCTAAGGTGGGATAACCATATTAAATATGTTATCAAAAAATTAGAAATGTTGCCTATAAACTTAAAATGCTTGCTAACATTCTTACAGAAAGTTATCTGCGAATCCTATACCATGCCTTAGTTGAAACCCATATAATATACGGGGTGCCGCCTGCAAGACATATATTTCTGACCTGAATATAGCACAAAAAACTGTTTTGAAAGCCATTTTCCATAAGCCAAGATTATATCCAATGAACAACTTATATCAAGAAACAGGAATACTTGATACAAGACAACTTTATTTCTTACATGCCACCACCTTATACCATAAGTATTGTAATAAAAAGAAAAAATCCTATAAACACGAGCATAACACACGATTTCGAATAGGCTCATCTAATATCCAAAGACCACACAAAACATTATTCAAAAAATCATTTAAATTCTTAGCAGCTAAATTATATAATGTAGTGCCAAACGAAATAAAGATACTTAATTTTGGAAAAAAATTTAGAAGAAAATTGAAAGACTGGGTTAGTAATGTGCAGCGAATGACTATACATAATTATATAGAAAACTAAAACTACAAAATTCCAATTACATTAATACCTTTTAGATTTAACAATAATTGTTAAACACATATATGATTTATTGTTAGTTATTAAGATATAAACCACACACAGGCGATGCCTTCTGTGGTTTTCTCATATCTATTTGCCCATTTTTTGTATTTTGGCGAATAAATATTAATATTATTATTATTATTGACGAAGTTCATCCAAACTTTCGGGTTGAGGAGTAAACACAATAGATTTAAAATGATGATCGAGTGAAATATGCACCGGATATAGCGCTGGACAAATTACTGAAGGTATTCAACAAATGCCTTTCGGATGGTGACGTCATTCCAAATGATTGGAAAATAGGATATACCAGTTCTATACAGAAAAAAAGTAGTAAAAAGGTATGTTCTAACTATAGAGGCATAACAGTAGGGAGCCTGTATGTCCGAATACTAAAAACAAGAATTGAGCAGGATTTCATGGAAATTAGGAGCAATCAGGTTTTAGAGCTGGGAGATCTTGTCTAGATAATATCAGTATATTACAGCAGTTAGTCGAGAAAAGGTCAAAAAGAAATTTAGGCGCACACCCAATGTTTATTGATTTAGAGAAGGCCTACGATAACGTGCCAATTAATAAATTGTTCGAAGTTTTACATGAAATGATTATGAATGAGTATTATATTAGAGCCCTTAAAACGTTATATAGGAATAAAGAGTGCGTAACAGAATACCTGCACCGTTTAAACCCACCAAGGGTTTGTAACAAGGGTGCTGCCTTTCCCCAACCCTTTTTAAAATATACAGGGTGACAGGTAAATAGGTGTAAAGCATCTTAGGAGGTGATAGTACAGCTCCTTTGCTATCAAAATTAGTATTTAATACCATACCCTATATTCAAAGGTTAAAAAGTTATGGAAGATTTAATTTTTTCTAAATATTAAATGAACATTTTTATTTTCAACTTTCACATTAGGAAGTCTTTTTTTTTTCAAAAAAATCATAATAAAGAAAATGTACAAATAACTGCAAAAACTTCCTCGTTTCATTAGGTCTCTAAAATGGTATAATAATATATCAGTATGTAAACCATTTAACAAAACAATATTACTTTGCTAGAAAGGACCGCTAAGCGCATTTCATTGTACTGACCAGGTAACCCGAGCCTTTCATGTTTCGACCCTTTTTGTTATTTTTTGTGCCCTGTGCGTTATTCGGGTTTAAGTATTCGGAATCTGTCGTCGCTCCTCGGAAGCAAGCTCTGCGTGTGTTATGAATTGACACAGCTGACGGATCAAGGAAAGGGAACTAACGTTTAGGTTAGTTAGTAGAATATCAACCTTTAACGCGGTAGGACGTACTTTTACTTTTTTGATCAGTTTTAATAATGGCGAGTTACCGTAACGAAGAATACGCTGATATTCTGTTTTGTTATGGTTTAAGTGATGGAAATTCCGTTGAAGCCTGGCGAGAATACGAAAACCGTTTTCCGAATCATGATGCTGGCAGACCTCGGTTGTTTGACGACGAAGATCGAGAGGCAATACTGGAATGCTACGGCAGAGACCTGACGACGTCTACACGAGTTATAGCAAAGCAGCTTGGTTTAACTCAGTGGAAAGTTTGGTTCGTTTTGCATTCGGCGAGACTTTACCATTTCCATGACACACCGGTTCAAGTATTAGAAGACGGAGATCCCGCAAGAAGAATTGATTTTTGTCGATACATGCTTCATCGGGATCAAGAAGAAAACGACTATTTATAATAATATATAATACCGTTAAAAAGTCAGTATCTCGATAATTTTTAGAAGTAGGCTGTGCCTGCAAATATTTTTGAAATTGAAAGCAGAATAAGGTTAAACGTTAATTAGTTGACAGTTAGTTTGGTTGTCTGTTGAAACCTGAAACGTTTTTTGCAATTGTGAATGCACGAAATTTAGTTTCTTTTACCTGTTTTTTTTTTGTAAATTTTATAAAAATGACATTTTTATTCTCCAATCAAGAGTTAGCGGATATTCATTTTGAGTATGGCTTTGTAAATGGAAACGCAGCCAGAGAATACGCACGAAGATTTCCAATCAGACGACATCCAACTCGCTCAGTATTTGTAAGAGTGCATCGCCAAATAATTGAAAAAGGTTTTGGAAATCTCGAAAGGGATCAAAACATAAATGTTCATCAGCGCAGATTTACCCGTATGATTCTGCGTGAGTCTGATAGAGATCCGACCACAAGTGTTAGGAGAGTTTCTGGTGCCTTGGGAATTTCAGCAAGCCATGTTCACCGTATTCTTAGAAATGACCATAGACATCCTTACCATTTGCAACCTGTGCAAGGACTACAGCCAGGGGACGGAGAACGAAGAATTACATTTTGTCAGTGGATTCTTGATAGAACTGATAATAATAGGGAGTTTGTAAGTAACGTTTTATGGACCGATGAGTCATGCTTCACTATACGTGGAGTGGTAAATTTTCATAATCAACATATTTGGTCGCATGAAAATCCGCATGCAGTTCGGGAAAGGAATTTTCAGCATGAATTTAGTGTGAACGTGTGGATAGGTGTCTACCGTAACCGACTATTGGGACCCTACCTTTTGCCTGCAAGGTTAAATTCTGCGACCTTCTTGGAATTCTTAAAGACGGAACATGCAAATATGTGGAATGACGTTATGTTAGATTTAAGAAGATTAGTTCCAGCATGATGGTTGTCCAGCTCATTATTCGAGAATAGTTAGAAACTGGTTGGACGCAAATTATCCAGAAAGATGGATCGGCCGTGGAGGACCAGTCGCCTGGCCTCCACGATCCCCTGAACTAAATCCATTAGATTTCTTTGTGTGGGGATTTCTAGAACAAAAAGTGTACCTGACTCCCGTAACCACAAGAGATATGCTAATAGATAGAATCAGGAATGCATGCGATGAAATAAGGCCTTATTTGAATAATGCTATACTACGTTCTATCATTCGTAGATGTGAATTGTGTATTGAACAATTGGGTAACACATTTCGAGCATTTTAGTTGTAAATAATTAATTTAGTTTGTTAACAATAATATTGGAAAATTAAACAAATTAATATTCTGTTTTTTTGTGTTTACTTGGAGTTAGGAATTATTGCTGTGTTTGAAAACACAATCTAAATGATCATCTTAATTACTTGTAATGACCAAATCGAAAATTTAAAATAAAATATAATTTTCCCATAAATAATTAAAAATTCATCGAACTTAAAAATCGAAGTATCTCAAAAACGGCTAACTATAACCAAAAATTAACAGGATAGCTTTCTAAGGCAGAAAAGTACGAAGAATCAGTTTTTTTAATCAAAAAGCAAAAAATTGCACTAAGAAAAGATTTTCGGTCATTTTAATACACTACAGGTACATTAGAGAGCGCCCTCTAGCGGCTACAGTAAATCTATGCCCATGGTTCGTTTTGTCGTACCAAAAAAAACCCTTGTATACCGATTTTCACTGTTATACATCAAATACTGTTCGATATATTTAAAAAAAAACTATTTTAAAAAGTAAATTCAAACACCCTGTATTTCGGAAGCCACGCATTTTTCGACCCATGTTCACATAGACTTTATTCATTAATTTTAAAAGTTCTATCGAATCTTGAGGTTATGCAACAATGAACTGAAACACCCTGTATATGACGGCATTTCAAAGTCTATTTTGTTGGTCGAAGTATGTCATCGTGCTCTAAAAGTGCCGACATTATGTCACTATTTTCTCTGGGACATTGACTTCAAACCAGCACTTTCTGAGTTGGTGGATCGAGTGGCTGATCCATACAAAAGTTCGGAGAGAACACATCCACCTTGAGCTTCTCCGCAACAAAACCTCGCAGTTTTTAAAAGTAACCCCTGCTAAAATTGAGTCGTAACAATAAATTGAATTCTCGAACCGCATTGCATCCAGGTATCTCATTTCCAGGCGGCTGGAACAAGCTGTTAAAATTTCGGTATTGCGTTGCGGGAATTGCTTGCGAATTTGGAACGCCGGCCATTGTCACTTAAACACCGCCAGCATCGGAAGATCGGCGCGTTAGATAACACACAAAATGCTGTTTATGCATGCCGGGGAAGAAAGGGGATCGCAAAGCAGTTTAATTGGCTTTGGCGGCACAGCGGTGTTTAAATTGCTTAGACCCTCAAATGTACAGTCCGGGATCCCATGTACAGTCGAGAGCAAAGATAGTTCCATTGAAATGTTTTGTCATTTAGAGACTTGCAAGTCGCCGGGATACCGGTGACAGCTACCTTAAAGTCGCCGGTAGATTATCTATGGTCGCAGCCAGCGACTCCTTGGCGCTGATTAAATTACTCGATATTTGGCGGCGGTTATCCATTGATATTAACGAGGTGTAGATGTTCAGGTTCCTGAGATTTGTAATAAACTATATTTAAGGTTTTTGTTTTTAACAATATTGAGCACAAACCACAAAGTCATAAAAATACATAAAATATCTTTCAATGAATCTTAAAAAGTAAAACAAAATACTATTTTACCAGTCAAAATAAAACTTTTAAAACATAACAAATGTAGTATAAAAATGCTTCTTTTATATGTTAAACATTGCTTAATAAACGAAACATTTTTCTATGAAACAGGAACTCACAACAATAACAACAAAAACTAACAAAATAGGTTAGGCTACGCTGTAGCGACCCTGTTCTTCCCGCGCGATGATCGCGAACGCGATGTGTATATGCTTCCTGGCAGCGACCGCGACCGAAACAGCGTTACAGCTACCGATCAGTGGTTACCGATACCAATACTTCCAAACAGCGATCTGGGTCGCTGCTTCATGGAGAATCCGGTCGCTGGGACCAACGGCGACCATTCAAGTCGCCGGTACCGATATATCGATCATCTCTATCTGTCATTGAAACAAGACCACTCAGTGTTGTCGGCGGAGAAGCACTGCCTAAGCATAGTGACTGTTTTGAAAAACAGGCTCCAACTTTTACTAATATGGGGAAAACGTGGCGCAAGTATTCCTGCGTCCACTAGAAATACGAGTCATTCCAAAATCGGTTGCAGAAAAACGTGGCAATAGATCTTAATTCTAAAAAAAAAAATTTTTTGTTAAATTTTGTTGTACGATATTCATGATATACACATAACCTTATAAAATTCAATTTCAAAGCTAGGCGCGGTCATTCGTCTCTTTTTTTTTTGATTTTTAGAAGATTTACTTGGTCAGGATACAAAAAATAACAACTCTGTTACTATCATTCATTTATTAGTTAAACAACAAAAATATCTTTTTATATTCTTGTTTGTAATTAACATGAATTAAGTCTTTACTCTCATGTTTGGCATGGAAAATCACAGTATTGTTTCTTACTTAATATTTTAATAATTCCTAAAATTATGGATACTCTGTTACCCTGTATGTTTTATATGAAACTAATTTTTTTCTCAACTTGCTTAAATTGAATGAAATACAATAATTTAACTAAGTTATTGTTCGTAACTAAAAGTAGTATACAGGGTGGCGCATCGAAAACGAAACATTTACTGGCAGCAGTTTTTTTTTTGGAAAAATGCTCAGACCTGTCGATTTTGTTTTCGAGAGGGACACAAGTTTGGCAAAAAATCACGTTAGCACGTGCAGCCCCCTAAGCGGGGGTGACACCAACCCTAAAATCTTAAATGGAAAGGGGGGTCGAGTGATACCTTATTTAGAATGCCTTTCACAGCTTTATAATAATGTAAGATACATGAGCTTCAGTTAAGTGGTTTTGAAGATTTATTGACTTAAAGCTTAAAGTAGACTTTAATAGGTAGGTATATCAGATTAGTTTGTACTACTTCCAGAAGAAATTTGACTAAAAGAACTTACTTAATAAGCAAATGCTTTTCTTCACTACGCCCATGGTTTGTTTATCATTTTGTTGTTGAAAATAGCTATTGGAGCGTTTTTTGTGGCAAAAAAGTTATTTCTTGAAGAAAGATAAGAAAATATCTTGTACTTATTTTAAATTAAAATTTAGTACATAGTTTGCGATTGATTTGACCAAACTTTGTTGCTAAAACAACTTGTAACGCTTTATTACATAAATTAACCACAGCAGAAAGAGTTGAAGTTATCGAAATATTTTTCGGAAATAATCAGTGCGCTAATAGAACAGCAGAAATATTTAATGAGCGACGTGAGAACAGTAACATGCATCGAAAATATGTTCTAGAACTTGTAGCTAAATTTCGGGAAACTGGGTCAGTCGCCAATAAAAAACGCAAGATTGAAAATCCTATAAGGAACGAAGCAATAGAAGTGGGGATTTTAGGGCAAGTTTATGTAGATCCTACGTTAAGTACCCGCAAATTGGAGACTGTGTGTGGTGTTAGTCGACGTACTGTCACACGGGTTCTAAAGGCCCATAGTTTTCATCCGTATAAAATTCCCCTGATACAAGAACTTAGTGAATACGATTTTGATCGGCGATTACAATTTTGTGAAGATATGAGTGTACGAATTATAAACGATGAACGTTTACTATTCAACACTTGCTTTTACGACGAATGTTCCTTTTTCTTAAATGGCGTAGTAAATCGTCATAGCTACCGATATTGGTCCGATTCTAATCCCAGAATTTACTATGAGGTTCATACACAGCAGCCACAAAAACTAAATGTTTGGGCTGGTATTTTTGGCGATCATTTACTTGGTCCTTTTTTCTTACCTGGAAATTTGACCGGTAGAATGTATTTGGTATTACTGAAGACGGCATATATCCTGCATTAACGCCTTAATTGAAAATCAGGATGATCGGCGGTACATTGCGAATAGGTTGATGTTCCAACAGGATGGTACCTCACCATATTACGCATTACGTGTTCGACAATATTTAGATCAAACGTTTCCAGATCGATGGATTGGTAGAGATTTATCACCTTTGGATTTCTTTATGTGGGGTCATTTAAAAAGCAAAATCTATGCTACTCAGCCAACGAAGACCTGCGACAAAGAATTGTGAATGGGTGCCTTCAATTTACTCCTCAAATATTGCAAAATGTGCGGCAGCGTGTTGACCAAAATCTTTATTATTGCATGGAGAGTCATGGTGGCCATTTTCAACATTTACTTGCCTAACGGGTCAGTTCATTCTTCATTTTTAAACTACTTTGCTGCCAAATGTATTGATCTCCACTAATGATGATGTATTACTTTTATTTAAGCTTTAAATGAATAAATCTATCTTCAAAGCTACTGAACTGAAGTACATTAATTTTATATCATTATAAAGGGAATTGAAAGACCTGCAAAATAAGGTATCACGGACCCCCCTTTCCATTTAAGATTTTGGGGCTGTTGACAGCCCCGCTTAGGAGGCTGCACGTGCTAACGTGATTTTTTGCCAAACTTGTGTCCCCCTCGAAAACAAAATCGACGGGTCTGAGCGTTTTTCCAAAAAAAAACTGAGCTGCCAGTAAATGCGTCTGTTTCGTTTTCGATGTGCCACCCTGTATATCTGACATATAAAATATACAACATCTAACTTTACCCTTTTAAAAATAGGGACATAAAGGTAACAGATTTGTAGGAATCCTAACATATTTGTACTTTTATAAGTAATTTATGAATATAATCACAAAACTTTCTTTTCGTAATTATTAGACGTCATAACGTAAAAAAACAAGTCTGCTCTAGCTGAGATTAAATTAAAAGTAGTTAACTGATATCTTATTTTTCAAGTATTTCTAAAGGAGTGGGGAATATACCCTTTTGCGCTTCATTATATTTTTAGGTTCAGAAACAATTCTTATCAGGCTTTCATATTGTTCGTATGGTATATCATTTTCGACCAATTTAAATGTTTTTCCGGTATGGTCAACAGACTTCATGAATACTATTTTTACTTCTTCATCATCGTCTACTCCATTTAACGCTTTTCCAAGGTAAATGTATTCGTTTTTAGAAGAGCAAATTTTTACTAGAACGTCGACTCCTTCTTCGATTCTACTGGGATGAATATTCTCCTTTTCAATTAACTTGTTGTCATCATCTTTTTCTTTTGACAATCCAGGTTGATCATCGCTAGATTCCGAGTCCGAACCATATACAGCATTGTAAACTATTTCTGTTGGATATTCTCTCCCCATATTTTCAAAGTGTTCAAGTATAAGGTACATCTTCACGTTGCTACTGTCTTTCAGAAGCTGATAGAAGGAAGAAGCATCAGAAATATCTTTCCCAATGGCAACAAATTGGTCAGCAGTTCGCTTAATAAATCCACCGATACCGTCTGCCGCCCCCTTTCCACGTTCCGCCTCAAAATATTTCCAATTAACTTTGACAAAGTCTGAGTCGCGGGTCCATCTGAAAATATCTTTCAGCAGCGGTGAGAGCCATAATGATGTCGTATAATTATCTATAACAAATTATTTTATTTATTATACAAGATATAGACAGACCAACCACGACCAGAGCTCCAAACAGTGAAATAATAAGTATGATAACAACTCTGTTACCAGTCTACAACTCTGTTACTACTTAGTGCTAACAGAGTTGTGCAGTAACAGAGTAGCAAATTTAACACTTTTATTATTTAAACAAGATTGTATTATGTTAAAATGGATGCACATAAGATAATTGTTCCACTATATCTTCTTTAAAGTTGTAAATTTGTATAGAAATATAGGAATACTTACGCACAGAGCATAAAACTACGCCAACGGAAAACCCCGTTTGTATACCCCCGCCTGACATGCAACGAACAGTGTCGATAGAGCAGTAGACATAAAAACACAACTGCTTCCATTGAAAATATGGTGTCGTATATTGGCAGCTATGAAATATATCTGGTAACAGAGTATAAGCTTACTATTTGAAATAAAGCGGGATAACATTTTATGTAATCATAAGTAGAACAATGGATTATATACTAAGTGACATATAAATCCGAACACCCAGTTTAAATGGTTTTATTTTAATAAAAGTCGGTGAATGTATTTATTTTACTGTAAATGACAAGTGAAAAAATTTTCAGCCTTATCAGTTGGACATTCCGGTTTTTATACTGCTTTTTTTAATTCACCAGCGCTCTAAAAATGAATATTTCAGCCGCAGTAAAGAATCAACGTTGGCGGATTTTGGTTCTTGACATCCTTTACGATCGGTTACGATACCTAGAGTACGGAGACCTGTACGATTTCGTCAACTTAGTGAGTTTGATAGGGGCCGTATAGTGGGACTTCGGGAAACTGGACTTTCTTTTCGGGCAATTGCAGTTAGAGTGCAAAGAAGTGTAGATACTGTGGTTAGGTGTTGTCAGGCATGGCTTCGAGAAGGCCGTATGCAAAGAGCAAGGGGCAATGGACGCCACCGTAGAAGAACGGACCGTGAAAATCGCCGCCTAAGATTATTGGCCTTAAGGGACCGTTTCTCCACTACCAGGTCCATTGCAAATGAATGGTTTGCAGAACACGGAAGACCTATTGGCATGCGAAGTGTTTACCGACGAATGAGAAATTTTGGCTTGTATTCATACCGGCCACACTGGGTCCTCCCTTTAACTCGAGAACACCGACGTAATCGCCTTGAGTGGTGCAGACAACGGTCACTCTGGGATCAGAAATGGAACAGTATTGTCTTTAGTGACGAGTCTCGATTTTGTTTAGGCATGCACGATGGTCGTGCCAGGGTTAGAAGGCGACGTGGTGAAAGGAGGAATCCAGAGTTTTTTGTTGAAAGACATGTTCATCACACTGTTGGAGTTATGGTTTGGGGTGCTATAGCTTATGGTTCCAGGTTACCTTTAACCTTTATCAGAGGTAACATGAACGCGCAGCGTTATATCCACGTTCCAAGTTCTAGAACCCCATCTTTTACCCTATCTTGACACCCTGGCAGATCCAACTTTCCAACAAGATAATGCCCGACCACATGTTGCAAGAGTCACAATAGATCTCTTTCAACATAATGATGTCACATTGTTACCATGGCCACCAAGATCTCCCGACTTATCCACAATTGAGCACGTGAGGGATATGATGGGTAGGAGATTGCTCAATTTGCAACGTCCTCCTTAGACCCTAGAAGCACTTCGAGAGGAGTTGGTGGTTGCCTGGAATGAGATACCACAGGAGGACATTGACCACCTGATCAGAAGCATGCCTGGGCGCGTTGGAGAATGCGTAGCACCTCAGGGTGCATCCACACATTATTAAAGGTCAAAGGGCTTTAAAGAAGTGCAATCATTTTGACATTTTTATCATTTACTTATTATGCTTCATTAGGTACTTATACAAAATTTTATTAAAATAAAACCATTTAAACTGGGTGTTCGGATTTATATGTCACCTAGTATATCTTTGAACTCATATATTTTGGGTAAAGTCGAGCAAAGTGAAGTATACACCACTGTTATGTCCTTAAAAAATTGAAATCAAATCAAATACATCAAAATATTGATAACAGAGTCCCTTCAATCTGCATTTTTGTTGATTTAAAGAAAGCTTTATATGAAGGCACTGACTGGTCTGATCTGAAAAATGTAATTGAAAATGATTTTATCAAAATTATTCGGTAGTTAAACAGTAGAAAATTAAGCATTAACTATTCTAAAACACATTTTTTACCATTTGGATCTTATGCTAGACATCTGCCAAATTACACAAATTTCTCCTTCAACATTAATGATCAAAAAATGCAAATTAATAGTGTGCCCAACATAAAATGCCTTGGAGTGGTCTTGGATCCTCACTTACGATAGGAAATCCATGTCAATTATATCTTAAAGAAACTTAGATTTGTATCATACAAAATTAAATAGCTTGGGAATATATTGACAGAAAAATATCTTCGAACATTATACCATGCACTGGTTGAGCCTCATCTCACATATGGTATATTCGCATTGGGAGCTGCATGTTCCTCACATATCTGTAATTTAGATGTTTTTCAAAAAACTATTCTAAAAATGATATTTAAAAACCGAAACTTTATCTATCCCACTGACAAATTATACGCAGATGTTCGAATATATGATATAAGACAGCTTTATTTCTTGCACAGTATCACTCACTACCATAAATTTGTAAACACCGACCAAAAAATTAAACATAATCATTATACAAGGTACAAAATTCGTGGCACATTAGTTCCTCAGCCGCATAAATCTATAATGCAGCGGTCATATCTCTATTTAGCGCCTAAATTTTATGAAATTATACCTAAAGACTTAAAAGATTTACGTTTCGGAAATTGTTTCAAAAAAAATTTAAAAAAGTGGCTACATTCTATATCTAGTACTGAAATTCATAAACCCATAAATACAAACATCAAGTAAATATACTAAGTGACATATAAATCCGAACACCCAGTTTAAATGGTTTTATTTTAATAAAAGTTGGTGAATGTATTTATCTTACTGTAAATAACAAGTGAAAACATTTTCAGCCTTATCAGTTGGACATTCCGGTTTTTATACTGCTTTTTTTTTATTCACTAACACTCTAAAAATGAATATTTCGGCCGCAGTAAAGAATCAACGTTGGCGGATTTTGGTTCTTAACATCCTTTACGATCGGTTAACGATGCCTAGAGTACGGAGACGTGTACGATTTCGTCAACTTAGTGAGTTTGGTAGGGGCCGTATAGTGGGACTTCGGGAAGCTGGACTTTCTTTTCGGGCAATTGCAGTTAGAGTGCAAAGAAGTGTAGACGCTGTGGTTAGGTGTTGTCAGGCATGGCTTCGAGAAGGCCGTACGCAAAGAGCAAGGGGCACTGGACGCCGCCGTAGAACAACAGACCGTGAAGATGGCCGCCTAAGATTATTGGCCTTAAGGGACCGTTTCTCCACTACCAGGTCCATTGCAAATGAATGGTTTGCAAAACACGGAAGACCTCTTGGCATGCGAAGTGTTTACCGACGAATGAGAAGTTTTGGCTTGTTTTCATACCGGCCACACTGGATCCTCCCTTTAACTCGAGAACACCGACGTAATCGCCTTGAGTGGTGCAGACAACGCTTACTCTGGGATCGGGAATGGAACAGTATTGTCTTTAGTGACGAGTCTCGATTTTGTTTAGGCATGCACGATGATCGTGCCAGGGTTAGAAGGCGACGTGGTGAAAGGAGGAATCCACAGTTTTTTGTTGAAGGACATGTCCATCACACTGTTGGAGTTATGGTTTGGGGTGCTATAGCTTATGGTTCCAGGTCACCTTTAATCTTCATCAAAGGGAACATGAAAGCGCAGCGTGTATCCACGAAGATCAAGATCTCCATCTTTTACCCTATCTTGACACCCTGGCAGATCCAACTTTCCAACAAGATAATGCCCGACCACATGTTGCAAGAGTCACAATAGACTTCGTTCAACATAATGATGTCACATTGTTGCCATGGCCACCAAGATCTCCCGACTTATCCCCAATTGAACACGTGTGGGATATGATAGGTAGGGGATTGCTCAATTTGCAACGTCCTCCTCAGACTCTAGAAGCACTTCGAGAGGAGTTGGTGGTTGCCTGGAATGAGATACCACAGGAGGACATTGACCACCTGATCAGAAGCATGCCTAGGCGCGTTGGAGAATGCGTAGCACATCAGGGTGCATCCACACATTATTAAAGGTCAAAGGGCTTTAAAGCAGTGCAATCATTTTGAAATTTTTATCATTTACTTATTATGCTTCATTAAGTACTTATACAAAATTTTATTGAAATAAAACCATTTAAACTGGGTTTTCGGATTTATATGTCACTTAGTATACATAATCTACTGTAGCTGATTTTTGTCCTTTTTTGTCATTTGCATTCTACAGCTGCAACTTAAAATTATTGATCCATGTACAGGCGATGCCTTCTATTGGGCCTGTTTTGATTTTATATTTATTTACTTATATTGTTTGTTATCTTTGTACATGGAGTAAATAAATATTACTATTATGAGTACAGAAGGTCATGGGGGTTGACACCTAAAAAATGCGAATTTTTTTTAGTTTTCGCTTTGCGCTTTCGAGTCATAGCAGGAATAGAGGTTGTTCGAAAATTCAGAAACTATACATGCCTTCTGTGTAGCTAAAGTCTCTCTGAACCGCATTCGATCTATTTCCGTGTATAGAAGTTTGCAAAACTAGATTGTCTCTATAGTAATTTATAGGAGGACGCTGTGGCACGAGAACTTTCGGTGAAACTTATCTCACCGTCCAACTTTCTTCCACAGCGCTTCGCACTCCCTACGCAGTAAACAACTAATTTCTCTAAATCTCCACCGTAATAATGGGCGACATCGACCAATCCTAACGAACGAATTCAGACAGGAGGAATGTCGGAATCCAAACAACCTAAAGCGTCTCCTTAATATCGTCTCGACCCATTTGCGTGGATGTGGGCAGTCAATTCCGACTATGAGTTACACTTATGGCTTTATGGGATCGGTGGTTGGGCTAATCCTGGTTAATACTTATTAGGGGCGAACACATTCCGGACAGGTCAAATATTTGTCCGGTTTCAGGGCATGGGTGGAGGTCGCGTGTACGGTTTGAAGGGATTCCAGCTTTCAGCCGATGCGATTTAGGGTATTGAGAATGCAAACTTTCCCATATTTCACAACGTGTCCAACCAACTTTCTTTAATATACTTGAACTACATTATGAGAGATTGGTCATTGAAATTTATCACCCTCACCAGTGGTCGCCAACCTTGGAAATTACAAATATTAAGAAAAACTCAAGTTTAGGGCCGATTTCACCAACATTAATATTATGGACCAATGGGAAAATACCTTATCGAAATGCAGTTTGACAGAAGCTGTCAAAGGTCTCTGAATATTAGTGATTTCTATTGAAATATTGAATAAAATCGTGAAAATTCGACTGTATTATAAACAAGACCACTTTTTGATTCCAACATGATGCTTTTGTACAGAAAAAACAGGACAACTTTCATGTATTTTGATATATGTTATAGGTTTACATTTAACAATCCGTTATCCCGCTAAGCGAATGGGTATGCGGCAAATAATAGGTCGATTTTGTAGCTGTTAAATTTGGCAGCAGATTTGGACGTTTGTTAATGCATGCCGCTCTCGAATTTACCAACTCCAATACACTGAAAGTTATCATTACATACCTGTTGAATAGTGTGGATTTGTCTGTATTTTGCAAGAAAATAGAATATAAAATACATTCCATCCAATTACTCATCTTCCTTTACGTCATAATAGTAATCATTTATTAATTTATGGGTTAATGAATTTTCTCAAAGCAATAAAAACATTATGTCCTCTCCATCCTAAAACACAGATAATATGTGTAAGACGTGTCAATCCCTACATCTCCCTGATGCATAATGCAATTACTATGGACAAAAAATTATGAAAAATGTTTTACAAATAATGTCTTTTAAGTCCAAAAATCATAAAAACTAGTAATGTTTTTTTTTTGACTGGCGGGGATATCTATCTGCCACTCGCAGGGTTGCCAAGTCTAACGACAATCACGTCCCGTGGTGGAGTGTGCGAAATGAATCTTTTACATTTGCTGGTTTTGAATTTTTTTCGTGAAAATTTACTAGGTATCATGATTATAAGCATCTTTGGTAGATTGTTCGATCCGGAATGGGAAAGATCTTCTATTTATGAAGATATTTTTGGTATCATCTAACCGTTGCGATCAGTGTACAAACACTGTGACATATGATTTATAGCATAACCCGCTGCCCTATCAATACAAATTTAACATACAGGTCGCCTAGCCGTGGGGATGCAGTGGGTTGAATATCACGGCAGCAACTGATGATTCAGGCATGTCTGGTAATAACGTATGAAGTGAAACTCGCTAACTTCACAAATTTGAAGATTTTGTACAATTTCTTTGAAAATGATGAAAGATATGTCTGATTTGGCAGGGTAATGTCGCAGCCAAATGGCAGTCACTCTTTCTGACACAATCCGGATCGAAGGATGACGATACTCGTGAAATGTATTGATACTTCTAAATATAGAATCGTATCGAACATCCCTACTGTCAGGATGTATAACCCAAGGTACCGACGGAGTTATTTTGCGGCGGAAATAATTTTTCATTTGCATTTTTTTAAGTGTTGTTTGTGCATTGATTTTGGGAAAAATGTCACGAATAGTCTTATAAAGCGTAGTAGAGTATATTTCAACAGTTGGCGGAACTTACTCCACTGGGACCAGGAGGGTGAAACGGGATATCAAAGCACACTCTGGCAACCCTGTCGCACCCTCACAAAATGGCCGCTGACAACCACGCAAGTCACCGTGTTGTCATTGAATAGCATGGAATTAAACCTTCAGAGTATATGCTTTGTGACTGGTACCAAGAGTTGACAGATCCCACACATGTGTCACTCCTTGAAATACAATAATCAGCTGTATTCAAATAATGTCTAATATAAATATAACCTAGAATGCGTACTCGTGAAAAAATAAAAATATAGCAAACTTGTAGTTTTTTTTCGCAGGTTTTAGGTTTGCTGGTAGCTTTAAGGCATGTATTTGGGAATTTCTTAATCGCTGTGAATATAGTGTGGATGTTTGTTCAGTTCCTGAACAACGAAAAATATTCAACTTTATGGATGAACGGATATCAAAAAATCTGAATGGTTTTGTGGGAATATCAATCTAAGGTGCCATAATGGTTCTGATGAACGGCAAGTGAATGAATGACTGTTTGGAAACGAGCCATATCTTCTGGTAGAGCCTGTCATCAAGTAGGTGCTTAATCGCTATCTGCAAGAGGTTTATAGGAAAAAACACCCAGTATCGCATATCTATTGAAGAAAATAATATAAACATGAATAAAAAATCAACAATAGTAATTAAAACATGAATTTTATTCAAAAATCCAAGATTTCTTTAAATTTTAACTGGATTATATGTAATTTCTTAATATTCAATAAGCTGGTGATGTTTCAATGACAAGCTGTCATCTCATACTTTGACAGTATTTTGTTTTCAACATTTCATAGCTATTGGTTGCTAAAATTTGTTTATTGGAACTTGAAGCTCATTCGTTGTATTTGACGGTCTGTTACCCTATAGGTGGAGAATAACGGACTGTTGTTGGTGAAATTGGCCCTTACGGTATTGGTTTTAATAATGTTCCTTATGTTGAGCTACTCTGATAATTTTGGAATAAACATTGAGCTACCAGACGTAAGCAATGTAAGCCAACTTAAATGAAATTATACACTAATAAACTTAAATAAACTAATAACTAATACATATTACATAACTAAGTATATCCATTCCTACGAATCGTAGGTGTTTAAAAAATAAACAAAAAATAAAAAAGCAACGCACTATTGTAAACAAATACATGTCCAGAAAAAAGATGCGTGTTGAATGCGAAGCCTGACACTCAAACTCACTGACATTTTTTTTACTGTTTAGAGTATAATTTGATTCCGCCATTCGAATTCATTTATTTAAACGTCCATCTGTAAGTCTATTACGCTATTTGTTTTTAATAAACTTTATATTTGAAAAAGAACATGCACACAAATAGGTTGAATCAAATGATGCTTTCTCTTTCAAGGCAACACGGCATAAAACTAAATATTTATCTTTACTTACTCAAAGCCACATACATTTTGTATCTAAGCCTGATGATTTTGAAGCTGAATCATTTAGAAACGCAATCGCTTTCAATGTCTGTTGTACAACTAACTGATTTTTTAATTGTTTCAGTTTTTCCGTTCTGGTTGTAGAACGTAATGGGAATGATTTTTCAAAATTCAAATGTACAGTTTTATAGTGCCTCTCGATATTCCCTTTCTTAGCAACTAAAACAGATGTATTACATAACAAACCATTTTTACCTTTAACTTCTGTAAAGAAATATTCTCTCTATTCCTAATGGAAATGGTATGTCTTCGTCTTCTTACTGCTGCTCATAATGCCGCTGTACTTTGTGCCGTCCAGTTTTAAACTGAGCGCACTTTTGCCACCCCTTGCGTATTTATTCCGTTCAAAGTAATCGAGATCGTTCTCGAACAGATCGCTCACCGCAGTGTTGCTGCTGCTAGTGTCTATTATGAGAATTTACAATATTTACGGAAGCTTCTATGGTTTTGACACCTTCTTAAAGTATGTTGTGAACCATCTTTGCGCGCTACCGTTAGCTCGCGATCGACGGGTTGGTGACCACTGATCTAGACCAATAAATTTCGCATTCAAGAACAAAATTTTCTTGACAGTGAATATTGGCTAAAATGGACAAGTTGATATCGACCTCCTGTAACCTTGACCAACTGTAATTGCATACAATGCTGCTTCGTCACATTGGGGTGTACCAAAAAAAAAATTGTTTTCAAACGGATATCCTCCATTTTTCCATTTTTTTACTCAACAACCCAAAAAAATAAATATTATTGTGATCGGCGAGCGATAAGCCGTGCCGAATTTCGGTCAAACTTTGAATTTGAAAGTTAACAGGGAAACCATGTATGAATTTCAAAAACCTAATTCTTATTTGCTGATTAAAACACAGCTTAATTTGTGTCTTATATTTCTTAGATACTTATCATTAAAAGAACATCAGTTACTAAATTATCTTTTGATATTACGCATTCCGGTGCCCTTCATTTGACGATAAAAATATGAAATCAAATGAAGATAGGATCCTCAGTGCAAGAAAATTTATCTTCAGATGCCGAGACGGATTTACTCAGAGCATGCGTCCTGATACTAATCAAACTCAAATTAGGAAAGGCCAAAATTAGTGGCAGCATTAGAGATGCGTCAGCTAAGTATGATAAATACTGTTTTTACTACTGAAGCAATCAGTGATACACTTGGACATAACACTGACGAGTTTCCTAAGACAGACAATATTGAAGCCTCATTTAGTTTATTTCGTAACTTGAAACTGAGTTATCTGTTTGTCTTAGATTAGTTCTTTTTCAATATGAAAAATGACTCAAAGATTTTTTGCAAAACCTTTCAACTGTATATTATTCATTTGGGTTTTCAAATTGTTGGTTTTTCTGAATAGATTTTTGAATTACGATAACAAGAAAATGTTATTAAGTTGGCAACGTCTTGTGAAATTTCAACCGTATTTAATACCTCTTCAGGATTCCATAAATACTATAATCTGGTATCATTTTGAAAATGTTTGAATAACACAGGTACTGGTAATGTTGCTTTCGTGAAACATAGAAATAACAAATAACAGTAGGCCCAGTACTGATTCTTGTGGTATGCTCAATGGTGGGTATCATTGAGGTTGTAGACAAAGATAACTTTCAAAGCTAAAAACGGAGCTGATTTATCGAGATCCATGAAATTCAATTTGCTTAGTAAGAACTTGTTATTGATACTATTGAAGACTTTTGAGTAATCAATTTATATCAATGTTAGGGGGGACCGGGGATGGTTAACTGGTTTTTTACAACATCATACATATTTTGTGTGCTTTCATACATACAGACAGTAAAACGGCATCAATGGATAGAAGAACTATTGAACTTATAAAAAAATATAAAAACTAGTCCATTATTCAATATAATGATCATGATTTAACGCATTTTACAGTACACCACTTCTTAGTCAATTTACCCCGGCTCCGGGGTAGATTGGCTATATAAACGAGGTAAGTAGATTTGCGTATCAATAAGTGGCAAATTACGAGAAGGGTCAAGTTATGAAACATTTTTTATAATCTAACAAAACTTTTTATTCAAAAACAATTTTAATCAGTTACAGACATTATCTTACAATAATCCTTTAACAAAACTATCAACTTCTAGTTTATATTTAAACATTTATCAGTTTCTTTAATTAAACAGTTCCTTTATATCTTATAATATAAGTCTTCAATATCAGAAGCGCAATGTTTGCATTCAAAAAACCTGAGATCACCTCTTACACATTTGGAATAAGCCCATAACTTACAAGTTAGGCACTGAATCCATTGTTCGCCTCGAACACTATCGACGTGGGATTCAGTGCACTCTAAACAAATCGTACTCTCATCATCTGAATCTACACCATTACCGTCATTTTCATCGACGGTGTCATCAACAATCTCATCAACTTTATCCATTCCTTTTCCATTACCCTTTCCTTTTCCTTTGACCTTCACTTTTCCTTTTTCTATTCTGTCCTTTGCATCTGTTTTTTTCTTCATATTTGTTTCTCTTTTGTTTTTCATATCTAAAAGATTTAGTTTTTCCGAGGTATCGGTATATATAGCTATTTTACGTTTCTGAATATTTCTCCTATTTTCTAAAAGTGGCGCGGCTTTTGGAACGTGTCTTAGCTCTTCAAATGTTGCTGATGAAGTTGAGAAAAGGTTTAGGTTGTGTAAAGATGGGTGCACATTTGCTTCTGTAGAATGAACGTCTTCTGGTGTTTTGAGGTTTTCTCTCAGTTCCGGTTCAAATACAGAATTGAATGTTTCGTCAAAAAGAGAACGTGACTCACACTCAGTTCTCAAACATCTTGTAGGAGAGGGTGTTATGGTAGTAATTTGGTCTGTATTTACAGATAAACCTTGCGGTGTCAGAGAATGAGCTTGAGTTATTGTATGGTGATCAGGAATAGGAACCTCTTTTATTTATTTATTTAGATTCAATACACTGCCTGAACGGAACACTCCATTGAACAGGCAGGAAGTACAGCATGCTCAGCCGACAGTTAGAAAATACCTTCGAAGGCTGTCTTTACTGTAGTGAAAGATATCAAGTGCACGTGCACTTTCACAAATGCCACACATAACATAGAGTGGTGAAAACAACAATAAGTTTGTGCTAGGAACAGGTAAATAGAATAAACTGTTGCTACCATGACGAGTACGCAAATTAGGTATGTGTAAATAAATTTTCTCTAAGAGTGAAGGACAATCAATGCTGCCATCGAGCAATTTACACAAAAAGGTAGCAGCGAATAAATGTCTGCGCTTCGTTAAATTTGGCAGATTGAATCTGCTTAATAATATGTCATTACGAAAGCCCCTTTCAGGATAAACTCTATCTTCTTTATACCACAAATACTTCACGAAACGTCGCTGAACTCTCTCAAGATTATGGGAATGTACATCGTAAGCCGGGTACCAAATAATAGAACAATATTCGAGAATAGATCTAACAAAAGCATAATATAGTAAGATTAAAGTTTTAGGATTATGAAATTGTCTGCTGTTTCTGATAACAAAACCAAGATTTTTGTACGCTTTTGCTACAATAGTATTTATCTGCTCGATAAATGTCATTCTGGGGTCAAACAAAACACCTAAATCTTTGAACGAAAAAACTCTCAGGAGCGAGCTGTTTCCAATCTCAAAGACAGATTCTATCGGTTCCAACTTGCGTGTTAGCGTCATAGTGCAACATTTATCAACATTCAAATGCATATTATTAACTTCACACCACTGATGTACAAGGTTCAGATCTGCTTGCAATGCTAAACTATCATCTAAGGTATTAACAAATCTAAAAATCTTGAGGTCGTCAGCATACAGCAAATACTCACACCGCAAGTCACTTACTATGTCGTTAATGAATATAAGAAATAACAAAGGGCCAAGGACTGAACCCTGGGGTACGCCTGACGTAGCCAACACCGGATATGATTTGTAACCACGATAATCTACACGTAAATGTCTGTTATTAATGTATGACTGGAAAAAATTAAGAAATCTAGACGTTAAACCAATTTTTGACAACTTCTGTATCAAAATACCGTGATCTAAACGGTCGAAAGCTTTTGAAAAATCGGTATCATCATCAACCTGCCCTCCTTTGTCCAAAACCTCAGCAGCGTATTGCTTGAAACATGCTAAATTACTACGTGTTGATCTACCTTTATAAAAACCATGTTGACCAGTACAGATGGTACGACTTACATGAGAACACACGACCTCAAAAAGTACAAACTCAAAAACTTTCGCCAAATTGCTCAAGATAACAATCGCTCTATAGTTCTCAATATGTGACCTATCGCCTTTCTTAAAAACTGGAGTAATTTTCGACATTTTCCATTTGTCATGAAAGGTTGCAGTTTTTAAAGACAAATTAAAAAGGTATGCTAAGGGCTGAGCAAGTACCGAAGCACAATCCTTAAGAAAGAAAGACGGTATGGAATCTGGACCTGTGGAGCATTTAGGTTTCAACTTATTCAGAGCATTTCGTACATGCTTCTCATGAACTGTTATAATAGATAGGCAAGAACTATCGTTCACTGAGGCAGAGTCAGATAAATATTCCGAGGAGGAAATATAAGTAGATTGGAAATATGCTGCACAGGCGTTTACTATTTGCTCAGGATTTTTCAACTCAGTATTTTCAGAAAACATGTTGCTAGGAATATTGGCGAAATTTTTGCGATGATTTACGAAGGACCAAAAGTTATTAGGGTTGTGAGCCAAAGCGCGCTCGGTTCTTTCAACAAAATTTGAATAAGCCATGTCAATATCGATTTTTATTGTTCTTCGTAAACTGCTAAATAATTCATAATCTGACAAATTACTTGTTCGCTTGTATCGTTTCCAGAGACGATGCTTTTTTCCGATTTTTGAGATAATAGAGCGAGAAAACCATGGAGGATATTTGTTATCTTTCGGCAATGTGTAAGGAACATGTCTATCAAATGCAACATACAATCGTTTATAAAAAAGATCGCAGGCAATACTAATATCCGTAATATGTGACGGGAGAGTTAAATCTAAATTCATGATGCTATTATAAAGAGCCGGGATGTTTGCTTTTTTAAAATTATACTGCGGAATACTGTTTGTATGGAAATTTCTCATGCGACAGGGAAAAGACACACGTACTTCTAGAGGAGGATGATAGGCATCGATAGGTAGTAAAATATCGGATGCAGCACTCACCTGCGCATAATTATTACAATACACTAAGTCCAGGATGCGATCATAAGCATTACGTATATGATTGTATTGAACTAAATTGAAGAAGTGGCTCATATTTTCGACAACCGAAATGTAATTGTTATAGTAAGTACTATCAATGAGGTAATTTATATATGTAGGGATATTGAAATCCCCCAGAAAAAGAATAGTATCATTAGGCTTGAAACAATCTAATTTAAGGATGTCTTCAAAAAAAGTTTCATAAGTCTCCACAGTAAGATTTGGAGGAATATAAACAAGGAGGAGGTAAACTGTACAGCGAATGAGTTCAATTCTAATCCCAACAACATCAATTTCCGAGACTGAACATTGAAAATCAATTGCAACTCCTTTATATTTTTTATGTATCGCTAATAAAACTCCACCTCCCTTAGTCTGGCCAGTTTGTACATATTTCCTATCTGATCTGAAAACACTAAATTCGCTACTCATAAACTCGCTATTATGGATGCTATCATCAATCCAAGTCTCAGTCAAAGCAATTAGATCATAAGGACAAGTATAGGACGCATTGAATAAAGTGTGCAATTTGGTTTTTAATCCTCTAACATTCTGATAATAAATACAGAAGTCTGTTCGATCATATTGAGCAATATCTTCATTATGCTCGATTCCAGAATCTAAATTTACACAGGATAGTTGCTATATGTCACCTGTTATAGATTTTTTGTATTCATTTAATTTATTTTTGTATACTGTACATTGATTTGTATCCCAGGCAGCGTGATCTGTTTTTGAATGACGGGCGTTTACACAATTAATACATTTCAGATTGACAGATCGACAATCAGACACTTTATGATCCAAAGAGCATTTTACACAGGTTTGACTACTACTTCTACAATTTTTTGCATAATGATTCAGCCCACAGCATTTAAAGCACAATTTTAAATTGATTGCGTCATAAACCGCACAACTATCATAATTGACAAGGACCTTACCTTGATTGAGAACATTAGCATAAGTAGTACAATCTACATCTAAAATAGCTTGATAAACAGTAGCTGATTTTTTTGTTGGCCAAACTTTTAAAACACTACACTCACTTTCAGCATGAAACGCATTATTTTGAGATTTCAGCATTGTACACAACTCCTCTTTTTCGATACACTGAGACATTCCAACAATTTTTAAGCGCGGGTTGAACTTCCTCACCTCCTTCACCTCATAATCGGCAGAAAGGTGCCGCGACGCCAAATCCTTCAGTTTATTGGCATCATCCGAACCATCACATTTGATCAGTATTCCACCGTTTTTTACATTTTTCACCTGAGAAAATCTTATATTGTTATCTACAGGGTCAACAGACTGACTAATTCTAAGCCTCGTAGCAGAATGAGACTGATCATTGTTTTTTGGCGTAACAATCACGTTCACAGTCTTTTTCAAGGTATTTGCATATGAGGCACTTGGACCCGGGACCCTTTGTGAGACAGTCTGTTCCAAAGTTTCATCAACCTTATTTATCAGATGACCTTTAGCCTCGGAGAAAATATTATAAACATCAGCAATAAGTGTATCTACTTTATCATCAATTTTGATAAATACTCGATCAAAATCTTTTTTCTGCTGAGAGCATGTAGGACAGTACCAGAATAAACCAGGTGTTCTTATTATCTTCAATACATCTGATGGAATTCCCACACAAGAAATGTGACGTGTCTTCGACGATAGACAACCTGTTAGATGCAGTATTATCACCATCAGGGGAAGTGAGCATCGGCCTATCTGTCACATCCCGGATACTCCGAATCCTGATTGAATATTTTCAATTGTAGCAGCCAATGGTAGTGACGTTTTAACCAGCTCCGGTAAGAGGGATGTCTTTTAAGTTTTGCATATAGAAACATAGTAGGCCGCGCGGATCGAACGTCAGTACTGAATCTTAATCTCATTCTTTAGTAAACTTAAATTCAAACCTTCACAACAATACATGCAATGTTCTCACTACAGTGAATGTTTAAGTGTCACCAAGTCATTAGAAAAATGGAACTCACCCGAGAACATTTTCGCGCCATAATTTATCACAACCTTCAGAGATAATTATCGCAACAAGACAGCCTTACTGAGTTACTGTCTGTTTTCGGCAACGAAGCGTTGGTATGGCGAATTCAAACGTGGACGGGTGAGTCTTAGCGACGATCCCAGGGTGGGTGCACCAAAAACGGCATTCACCCAGGAAAACGTCGATGCTGTGCACAAACTCATCATTGAAGATAGACATGTGACATATCGCGAGATTGAGGGGTCCTTGAAGATCTCAAATACATCAATTCAAAAAATTTTACATGAAAAATTAGGAGTAAGAAAATTAGTTTCTCGTTGGATACCCCACCTGTTGACTGAAGAGCAGAAAGCAGTCAGGATTAATTGGTGTCAAAAAACGCTTGACCGTTTCAATTCCGGAAGCTCGAAAAATGTGTACAGCATTGTTAGTAGTGATGAATCGTGGATTTACTGTTATGAACCAGAAAATAAACGACAGTCGGCTGTTTGGGTGTTCCAAGGTGATGAAAAGCCAACAAAAGTCATCCGTTCTCGAAGTGTTTCGAAAAAGATGGTCGCGACATTTGTGTCAAAAGCGGATCATATTGCAACAATTCCTCTTAATGAGCAAATAACTGTTACTGCGGATTGGTATACCACCATTTGATTGCCAAAAGTCATCACCGAGCTTCGAAAAATCAACACCGAAAGAAGAATCATCCTGCACCAAGACAATGCAAGCTCGCACACAGCCCAAAAAACAAGGCAGTATTTAACGGAAGAAAACGTGGAATTATCGGACCATCCTCCATATAGTCCCGATCTAAGTCCTAACGATTTCTTTCCTTTCCCGAAAATTATAACCAGACTGCGTGGTCAAAGGTTCCAGTCACCAGAAGAAGCAGTTGATACATTCAAAAATGCCGTTTTGGATCTGCCAGCAAGGTGCTAAAGTCGTTTAAAACTACCTACCGTGTTGTTTTATTGCCATATGCAAAACTTAAAAGACATCCCTCGTATTTCATAAATTGTGACAGCATTTCCCGGGTTACTAGCCAGCCAGTTGTCACATGCTCGGTTGAATTACTTTTTCAATGGTCCGTACACAGATCTGGCAAGATGTGGAGGGAATAATAAAACTATCACCCCATTACTTTTAAAGTAATCCAACGCTTCAGTTGATATGTGAGAGTCATGGTTATCCAGCAACAAAGGTACTGGTTTTTCTTTACTAGGTTTAACATGTTTCACGAACTGTTTGGCGTACTTCATAAAATTGTCTTCTTTCATCCAGCCAGGTGAATCAGCATCACCTTCACGTCCTACAGGGCCACCTCTAACAAAATGGGACTTATAATGGACGCGTGGGAATACGATATATGCCGGAACTGTATTTCCTACAGCTGAAACAGCTACTGCAACTGTCACCAGTGTACCCCTCTCAGCAGATGTCATCTTGCCTAGATTTTTAACACCACCTCGTGCTATTACTCTATTAGGTACTTGCTCGGTTGTCATACCTGTTTCATCAACGTTCCAGATATCACTAGGGCTTAAATTTAAACGTTGGTAAACGGCAGTTAAATTAGCGAAGAACATACTGACGTTATGTTTGTTGAATGATGTAGCTCTCGAAAAATTGCAAAACTAGGCGTTTCTGCGACTTTAAGGTGCTAAAAATCCATTTTTACTATCGATTGCTACATGAGAGCGGAGCTTTGCACAATGAGGTAATTTGGGGCGCTGAATATGAATATCACAAAGAAAAATTTCTTAAGTGTTATCAGACTGGATTTAGGGTGAAAAGTTGACAAGAAACTATTTTTCCGGGCTAGCCGTAAATTCTAGCAATGTATCGATATCGCATTTGGAATCTACGCACCCGGTTTACCCAGAAAACAAGTTTCCATCTCGATCATAGACGCGCAAGGGTTTTTAGAAATTTCTTATTGGTCGTCTTTTGACAAAGTTGGATTCTTGCCAGTATCTTGAAAACGAGGAATTTTCGGACGGAATGGGCCATGGATTCGGTTTCAGCGACCCAAAAAGCATATTATAAGATATGTTGCGTTCACGTTCCCGACTGACCCATTTTGTGCCTTTTTGACAAGCTCTCTCTAGGACACCTTTTGGTGTATCAGCTCGTTCAGTCCCTCTTTTATTGGTCCTCATTGTACTGTAACAAAATGAATATTAAAACACGAATAAAAGGTTAATTTGCGAGATATTTTAAGCTCCAAATTATATTGGGGTTGGTTGACTAACTATTCAACCAGCCCCGAAAGAAAGTTAGTCTACCAACCCCAGACGCCATTTTAAGTTTCAGTGGCATGGGTTACCTAAACACTGTCATCAGCTTATGAGATAATACGTGAACTATTATCAACATGCACTCAGGAGACACTCTGACTAATAGGCAAACGGTTAACATAAAATGTGTAAGTGTCACATGGAAAAATATGCAATATGAAAATATACTAAGTGACATATAAACCCGAACACCCAGTTTAAATGGTTTTATTTTAATAAAAGTTGGTGAATGTATTTATCTTACTGCAAATAACAAGTGAAAAAATTTTCAGCCTTATCAGTTGACATTCCGGTTTTTATACTGCTTTTTTTTTAATTCACTAACGCTCTAAAAATGAATATTTCAGCCGCAGTAAAGAATCAACGTTGGCGGATTTTGGTTCTTGACATCCTTTACGATCGGTTACGATGCCTAGAGTACGGAGACCTGTACGATTTCGCCAACTTAGTGAGTTTGATAGGGGCCGTATAGTGGGACTTCGGGAAGCTGGACTTTCTTTTCGGGCAATTGCAGTTAGAGTGCAAAGAAGTGTAGACACTGTGGTTAGGTGTTGTCAGGCATGGCTTCGACAAGGCCGTAGGCAAAGAGCAAGGGGCACTGGACGCCGCCGCCGCCTAAGATTTTTGGCCTTAAGGGACCGTTTCTCGACTACCAGGTCCATTGCAAATGAATGGTTTGCAGAACACGGAAGACCTATTGGCATGCAAAGTGTTTACCGACGAATGAGAAGTTTTGGCTTGTTTTCATACCGGCCACACTAGGTCCTCCCTTTAACTCGAGAACACCGAAGTAATCGCCTTGAGTGGTGCAGACAACGGTCACTCTGGGATCAGGAATGGAACAGTATTGTCTTTAGTGACGAGTCTCGATTTTGTTTAGGCACGCACGATGGTCGTGCAAGGGCTAGAAGGCGACGTGGTGAAAGGAGGAATCCACAGTTTTTTGTTGAAAGACATGTTCATCACACTGTTGGAGTTATGGTTTGGGGTGCTATAGCTTATGGTTCCAGGTCACCTTTAATCTTCATCAGAGGTAACATGAACGTGCAGCGTTATATCCACGAAGTTCTAGAACCCCATCTTTTACCCTATCTTGACACCCTGGCAGATCCAACTTTCCAACAAGATAATGCCCGACCACATGTTGCAAGAGTCACAATAGACTTCTTTCAACATAATGATGTCACATTGTTACCATGGCCACCAAGATCTCCCGACTTATCCCCAATTGAGCACGTGTGGGATATGATGGGTAGGAGATTGCTCAATTTGCAACGTCCTCCTCAGACTCTAGAAGCACTTCGAGAGGAGTTGGTGGTTGCCTGGAATGAGATACCACATGAGACCACCTGATCAGAAGCATGCCTAGGCGCGTTGGAGAATGCGTAGCACATCAGGATGCATCCACACATTATTAAAGGTCAAAGGGCTTTAAAGCAGTGCAACCATTTTGAAATGTTTATCATTTACTTATTATGCTTCATTAAGTACTTATACAAAATTTTATTAAAATAAAACCATCCAAACTGGGTGTTCGGATTTATATGTCACTTAGTATATCAATTGCATGATCCGAAAACAAATCACGTGCCACTGCTCGAAAACGGCGTGCATCCGCGACGCGGCGCGCCGGGCGACTAAACGGGAGTCGGTGAGTGATGCGCGGCTGGGCCGGGTTGACGTAATACTCATATCGTTGACGAGTTTTTGGCGGTTAGTCTACCTACCCTTATAGTCAACCATCCCCGGTCTTCCCTACTGATAATTTCTTATCTAAAGCTCGTAGGATATTTTCCTGCAGATTGTGTAAAGCAGATATTGTACTGCAGCTCTTCCTAAAACCAGACTGACTGTCAGGAACTGTACCCAATATCGTCCCCATATTCGATAATTTGGGCATAACCACTATTCTCATCTCAGAAAACAACATTACGGTGGTCTTCTCTTCCCCCCTCCTCCTCAGCTCGACTATTCGTTACAAAGGGCGACACGAAAATAATGGCAAACAAAGCTTGTAAATCTTTTTAGAGGTAACGCATACATACCATGTTATTTTATTCATCAACATGTCCCATCGGAGTCGTATTTCTTGAGTTCTCTCAGGAAAAATTCAAGGGAAGAGTGGAGCTCGTTAAATATATGGAAATGTTTGTTTTGAACATTATAATGCGTGGAATGGAAATGTGCTTTTTAGGATAAAGAGCGTTATTTATGTCGTATGAGTGTCCTAAGGAAGCAACGGAGGAGTTTTCTCTAGAGTTCCCTTGATGATTTGGGGTGCTTTCGGGATGTAACCCTGTGAAGTTAAGGGACGAAAGAATCTATAATAACAAAGTGCACATTATTTGTAACTGCAAGCAGTTCCAGTCGCGCCGTTAAGTGCATAATTCTAAGACGAAAATGTCGCAGGTGTCTTTTTAAGCAGATAAAACACAATATTGGCGGTATTATTTTATACAGGGTGGCCGATATGTAACTGACCGGATTTTTCCATCTAAACCTTTTACTGAAACTTAGAAATTATGTTTGAAGAACAGTATCAGATAGCCCTCTTCATCACAGTTTCCATCAGTCTTTGGTAGGTTTCGATAGAAATATTTTCAATTGCTTGCGTATATTGTTCTTCAGCTGGTCTACAGTAACTGTTTGTTGGCATAAACCATATTTGTCTAAAATCCCCATAAAAAACGTCAGAAGCCATTAAATTTGGTGACCTTGGTGGCCAGTCCACATCACCAACTCAAGAAATTAAACGTCCCGGAAATAATGTTCGCAAAAGATTCATTGTTTCCTCAGCTGTGTGATAAGTTGCTGCGCCCTGCTGAAACCACATATTTTAGAGATTAAAGTGTTGGTTCTGAGGAGGCAAAAAGTTTTGCACCATATCACGGTAGCGCCCACCAGTGACAGTAAGAGAATTACCTGCAGCGTCTTCAAAGAAATAAGGTCCAATGATACTTCCATATGAAACACCGCTCCAAACTGTGACTCGACGAGGATCTAGTGGTCGTTGATGGACGACACGAGGTTTCTCTTGTGCCCGATATGACAGCCCGACCTTGGCAAGTCTTTAACTCCACTTGTTTGTGCAAATCTCTGCACCAACTAACGAATGGTGTTGACACTGAGCACATTATTTCAACCGAAACCTTGCCGTATCTTCCGAATCCTTGCAACAATCGACTTATTATTTAAGTAAAGCGTTTTAGTACGGACGCGTTGTGGGATCCTGTAGTGCTCCATGATGAATTGGACACATGTGCTTTAAACAACTACTACGACGCCACCTACCGAAATGCGTGTATCAAAACTGTCAGTTACATTTTGGCCACGCTGTAGATCATATATACAGCATTACTTATTTTGGAAATGATTATAATACACATCGAATCTACCGATGAGGAGGATAGAGGCTGATGATGATATATTGTTACATATTACCATTCCATTGAAGAGGTGCGATTCATAAAACTACCCTAATATCCTTCTAGAAATGTATAACGTTGATCTCTATATCATCTACAGGCATTTTTGGCAAAATATGTACAATATTCAAGGCGTAGCTACTGTGACTGCAGCGACTTTGTAACCCACTATCATAACTTTCAGTAGATGATAGATTGCTGTCGTTTCCCGACACGTTATTTTAGAAACGCTTGTATCGATTTTGAGGAGGCTTTGACAAAGACTGTGTGCAAATATACGCTGGTTGCATGTAAAATAGACTACGTGGCAACATACACATTATTCTTTAAAGGCACACCCTGTGTATTTCCTGGAAGGGCCGTTCAGTACCTATGTTTCATAACTTGAAGCTTGGATCGTAGTTCACAAAGTCTCGATCTGAGATATTGGGAACTTCAGAACTTTGAATTTAAATAGATGCTTTGTAGTTTGAATTTCCAGATTTTAATGACAACATAACCATTCAAACAAATTTGTATAAAGCTTGGACCGAAGGCTTAAATTTAAAAGACATATGCGATCACATGAAAGCGTAAAGGGTATTCACAGTAAAATTATAGAGAGAACCTGTACCTGTATTTCTTAGCACCCTGTTTTAGATATATCAGGTCTTTGTAGCTGAGCTTCACGCTTCGAGGCACTCTTCAAGACCTAGCATTCAGGAGCATCCAATCAACAAAATTTGTCATTCTTTCAAATAAATAACCCAACAACTTGAAAGCAAATAATAAAGCTCATTATATAAATATTACATCAGTGCGCTTGTTTTTGGACGGCTTTTTCAAATATGATATGCGGGATGCTCCATTCAAAAAAGATCCTGTATACCTCTTAGTAGTTAGTTGATATGCTCCTAGAAGATATCCTTGCAACAACAACCGTTTCCGAATACTTTTTATAGTTTTCCCGTGAAACTGCCCCGCGTTTCCTTTGGGACTCCCTATAGAATATCGAGCAGGATCTGTGTTAGTCTTGAATCTCAGACATACAATCTTTCCCTCACCGCTCCTGTAAAGCTTTTTTTGAGGATTGAGTTGCCAAAAAGGCCAAATTAAAGGTTATGTTTGATGTATAGAATTAAAAAAATAATCATAGATTATTTCCCTCGTCTTAATGTATACCAATCACAAACGCGCAATTAAAAATAGATTCTGGATGGAAAAATTGTATGACAGCACCTGTCAGCAGTTTTTTCGAGTTTACCCGCGGCAAAACTTGACAGCTGTTGTCACCAAAAATTACAATACTTTTGGTAACAAGTAATTATGGTCTCCAAAGGCAGCACCAGAAAACGACGCTAAACAGTTGTTATGATTTTATTGTCAACTAGCTTTACCCTGCGCGCGCTGCTACACCAACTAAAAAAAAAAAATTGGATGAATTTCACAATTTACATAAAGTCTTATGTCACCAACAACTCGAAACGGCATCATTCGTTCGCTGTTTTCGTTTCAATTCATTGGAATGACAGTGGCGCTATCTGTCGAAAATTGGTAGTACCAACTCAGAAAGCTCCGTGGGCTCATGCACAACAACTTTGCTAAAGGTCATCACATGATCAAATGCATAGCTTACGATTCTACAAAGGACATACAGACAAACATTCATTTATATATATATATGTATATATATATATAACTTGAGACGTGGTCATTGTCGTCTAGACCAGTTGGGTGAAAAATTAAAGCTCCCGCCTTTTGTTGGGTACTTCGACAAAATTTAAGCAAAGAAGACTCTGTATACTATTTTAATCTCTATAGCCTTCAATAATCTTTGCCATCATCATCAGGAGCTGCAATAACATTAAGAATTGTTGCTACTTTTCTCAATGTTATTGCAGTTCCTGATGATGATGGCAAAGAATATTGAAAGCTAGAGAGATTAAATAAGTATAAAGAGTCTTCTTTGCTTAAATGTTGTCGGCCTTCTATCAAAGGGTTCATCTCACTCATTATTCCATGTCCACCATTTTGTGCAATCATCAAGTGGCTTCACGATGTAATGCTTTCATGTTCTAAACATTTTTAATCTGTTTTTAACTTGTTCTTGTCACACAGTTGTGTGTATTTTATATAATTTTGACCATTGTACCAACTATCCAGCTTTCACCATATTACTGGGTGTTTCCCTCATCCTGAACGCAAACAACAATTAGCAACATCCTCACATACTACTGTAAGTTAAGTCAATTTAAATTCATTTTACATTATTGTTGCTACTGTTATCATTGTAATTGCAGCTCCTGATGATGATGGCAAAGTCCATTGAAAGCTAGAGAGAATAAAAAAAAAGTATAAAGAGTCCTCTTTGCTTAAATTTTTGTCGAAGTACCCAACAAAAGGCGGAAGCTTTAATTTTTTCACCTAACTGGTCTAGACGACAATGACCACGTCTCAAAATATATAAATATATATGTATAACTACTATTTTAATCTCTCTAGCCTTCAATGGTCTTTGCCATCATCATCAGGAGCTGCAATAATATTAAGAATTGTTGTCACTTTGCTCAATGTTATTGCAGTTCCTGATGATGATGGCAAAGACCATTGAAAGTTAGAGAGATTAAAAAAGTATAAAGAGTCCTCTTTGCTTAAATGTTGTCGAAGTACCCAACAAACGGCCGAAGCCTTAATTCTTCACCTATATATATACTTTGAAGTTGAGTCATTAATTTTCAGATAATGATTCTAGAAGGAAGATAAACCAAAATATGTGTGTAAAAATAAAATAAAAATTAAAAAAAAATGTTACCTTGTTTTATAAAGTATACTCCCGACAAGTATTTCAGTGTGGACCTGTATTTGATCGTGCGGTCTTGGAGCACCGGCACGCCCTCCCCTGTGAGGTCTTAAGTCACCTGATTCACGAGCCCTTCGTACTACATTAACAAAGGCACGAGGGGTTGGTTGCACTCGATTGGGAAACCGATCCGCATAAATCCGTGATGCCGCGTAAATAAGAATCATGTCCACAAGTTCAGCATTTTCGTAAGCATGTGCCATTTTTGATTTCGTTTGAGCCACGCAACAGACACCACTATTCACTCACGCGTTACCGACTGACACTGACTGTATACAACTGAATAAAATAATTGTAAAAACATCGTTCCAAATTCTTTCGCTTTTTTGTTTCCGATGCGGTGAACCGATAAAGCGGATTATATCCGTTGTTGCCAAACACGAGCATATAATATTATTATTGAGACAGGGCGGTACTCAAACTTCGAAAGGGCTATAACTTTGTTACTTTAATTTTACCAGATAAATGGTAAAGGAAATAAACATTTATTTTGATCAGATCTACTCACTGTTAAAATAAATGACTCAACTTCGAAGTTACCCTGTATATATATTCATAGGTATATATATATATATATATATACAGGATGACTTTGAAGTTGAGTCACTAATTTTCAGATAATGATTGTAGAAGGAAGATAAACCAAAATATGCGTGTAAAAATAAAAAAAAATTAAAAAAAAAATTTACCTTGTTTTATAAAGTATCCTCCCAAACAAGTATTTCAGTGCGGACCTGTATTTGATCGTGAGGTCTTGGAGCACCGGCATGCCCTCTCCTGTGAGGTCTTAAGTAACCTGATTCACGAGCCCGTTGTACTACATTAACAAAGGCACGAGGGGTTGGTTGGACTCGATTGGGAAACCGATCCGCATAAACATGTGCCATTTTTTATTTCGTTTGAGCCACGCAGCAAGCACCACTATTCACTCACGCGTTACCGACTGACACTGACTGTATACAACTGAATAAAATAATTGTAATAACATCGTTCCAAATTCTTTCGCTTTTTTGTTTCCGATGCGATGAACCGATAAGGCGGATTATATCCGTTGTTGCCAAACACGAGCACATAATATTATTATTGAGACTGGGCGGTACTCAAGCTTCCAAAGGGCTATAACTTTGTTACTTTAATTTTACCAGAAAAATGGTAAAGGAAAAAAACATGTCTTTTGATCAGATCTACTCACTGTTAAAATAAATGACTCAACTTCGAAGTCACCCTGTATAAATATATAGATGAATTTTGTAAGCTATGTGTATGCATAAAAATCTGTTACCCATGAAACAGTCTTGCCAAATACCATTCAGGCGTCTAACTTTTTCCTGTGCAAAAATCAAAAAAACAATGCGAAGAAATATTTTTTTAACAAAAAACATTCATGCAGGTGTAAAAACCTCGTATTCGACTCGGATTATTTTTACCACCAGCACTCATACTTCTTGTTAAATTATTACTTAGCAACGTATTTTTAGATTTCTTTTTTCGGAAATATTTAATGCCCTTATGATATTACTTATGAATACACTACCGTGGACCATTAACCTTGTACTATTATCAAAATCGAAATTTATGTTCCTCACAGTTTTGTTGCACCTCGTGTATTTTTTTCGATGTAATGCGTTCTTTCTATCTGGACCTACCCACAGCTCAGCATATTGCGCATAAACCAGCTACATGGTCAATATCTCTCAAGAACGACCTAACGAAGCTTGTTATGACTACAGCAACGACATAAAATACAAAAAATAAAGAAAGAAGGATGCAATCTGCTCTGTCATGGCGGTCCTCTTTTGTGCTTCTTTTAGGTAACCTGCATCGAACCCCTAATAGCACAGTGGTGGGCCGATGAGGCAAGGGAAACTAAAATACAGGTACATGAAGCTGACAAAGTTCAGCTTCCTGACTACGTACCGTTGCTCCAAAGTTTTGATCCATGTTCTTACAAATTTTATTTGTCCAGTCTAGTAGTGTCTGGAATCAAGATTTAACAGATATGTTTGTTTACACCGGTGGGTTAACTTAACTGTATTTTTACTCCACTAGCTGCCAATTTCACCAACATTTATATTTGACGGTCAGTTGGACCAATAGGAAAAGACCTTATCGAAATGCAATTTGACGGAAACTGTTAAATAAAAAAAAAATATCCTTGATTTCTATTGAAATGTTGAATAAGTCGTGAAAAAATGGTTGCCTTATAAATAAGGGTACATTATAGATGTAATATCATGTCTTTGTGCTTTAGAATTAGGATAACTTTCATAGAATTTCAAATTTGTATCATTTCAGAAAAGACGGTCAGTTATTTAAATGGATCAACGAAAATCGTGGTAAATAGTCACTTTTCGATAAAAATACAGAAAAATTCGGTTCAAGTCCATGCATAGACAATCTGAAATTTGCAAAACGAATTCATATTCTAAATTCTATGCATATCCGTTCATATTCGTCAATATTTCAGTCGAGGCTTTTATCTGTCATAAGATTCTAACAAAATGTAAGATAGTAAAGGCAACACCGCGCCCTGCAGCCCAGTTGTCAAGAACGACAAGCTGTCAAGGTTAGGGATGTTTAGATCCGCGAAAAGTATCGTTCTGTATCGATTCTTATCGTTTTAGGAAGTATCGATACGGTAAGATATTGGAATAAAATTACCGATATCCAGCGGAAGGAAACAAAGGAAATAACCTAGAATGTGAACTTAGTGAAACAAGAAAGTTATTGCAAATATTTGACTATGGATGTATGGATATCAAAAATCCTGAATGGTTTTGTGGGTATATGAATAGACGATGGTACTGATGAATGACAAGTAAATGAATGAATGTTTGGGAACGAGCAATATCTATGAAATTTTTGGTAGAGAAGGAGAAGAACACCCGGTAGGTGATGTTGAATCAGTAAAATCGCATAACAATTGAAAAAAATAATATAAACATGAATAAACAAACGACAATATCAAATAAAAACATGCACTTTATTCAAAAACAGAACACTTTAAAATTTTGACTAAATTACATATGTAATTTCATAATATTCAATAAGCTGGTGATACTTTGACAGTATTTTGCTTTCAACATTTCATAGCTATTGGTTGCTAAAATTTGTTGATTGGAACTTGAATCTCATTCGCTGTATTTGACGGACTGGTACCCTATAGGTGGAGAATAACGGACTGTTGATTTGACAATGCTGGTGAAATTCACCCTAAATAGGGTGTGTTCCATCTGAAACTTATCCTGTGGTTCAAAAAAGTGACAATTGCCCTGAAGAAGGTCACCGTTGCAACCAAGACGTTGATTTGTCAAACAAGCATAAGGGATTAAATAGAATCTGTATTTATTCCTTGCCTATGAACTTAACTATGCAGCTTCACTCGAGTGGTTTTGACTTAATTTCAAATAATTTGCTCAAGAAATGTATCGTGGACATCTGTTCGCCATTAGCATACCTAATTAATCTTTCTTGTGATCAGGGCACTTTTCCAAGTTGTTTGAAACAAGCCTTGGTTATACCTATCTACAAACGGAATGATCCAAATGACTATGCCAATTATAGGGGCATCAGCTTGCTTTCAAGTATATCTAAGGTGTTTGAACTCAGTATGAAGAATCAACTAGTAGTTTTCTGTAGCAAAAATAATTTTATATCAGATAGTCAGCATGGATTTATCAGTAAAAGAAGCACTGAAGCTGCATTGTATAGTTTTGTAGAACATATTGTGGCTGCACTAGATCATAAAAAACATGTATGTGGTTTATTCATAGATTTCTCTCGTGCGTTCGATTATGTGGACCATGAGCTACTTCTTTTCAAACTGCACAGGTATGGAATACGTGGCTTGCCATTGAAGCTGTTTCGCTCGTATATTACACAAAGAAAACTACGCGTTTGGGTCAACGGTACCAAAAGTGAAACATCAGAAGCAAACATCGGTGCGCCACAGGGTTCAATTCTAGGACCATTTTTATTTCTGTTGTATGCTAACGATTTGTCCGACTTTATGTGTGAAGCTGGTCCTGAATATGAGGTTGTGGCATATGCAGATGACACCAATATCTTGGTTACCAGTCCAAACATCACCGAGCTGAGACAGCATACAACAGACTCATTAAATGGTCTGAAAATAACTTCCTCCGAGTAAACACAGAAAAGACCATCATTATGAAATTCGCATTAAAAGATAAACAAGATTTCAACATTTTTGATCATACTAACAGAGCTATTCCATCATCTAATTCAGTTAACATGCTGGGGATGATACTTGATTTTCGGATGTCGTGGGGGTTCCACGTTGAGTGTTTGTGCAATAGATTGCGAAGGAGTTGCTATGGCTTGAAATTCTAAGCAAAGCAGTGCAGTAAACGAATTTTAAAAACTTTATACTATGCCACTGTCAACTGTCATATCCGGTATGGTATTCTCAATTGGGGAAGTAGTTCACTAACTGTAAGAGTTCTCCTGCTGAAAAAATATGCCATTAGAATTATTGATAACCTTGGTTGGCGCCAATCCTGTAGAGAATCCTTTAGAACACTAAAGATGTTGACTGTTATAGGTATTTACATTTATGAGTTGCCTTTGTTTGTTTTCAAAAATAAGCGCGAATTTGAAGGCATGAATATCCAACTAGGTCTAAGCTGCTTTTAATCCCGCCGAGACATCGAACTACGGCATACCAAAAACAATGCAGGTATATGGGATGTAAGATTTTTAATAAGCTCAATGATGATATTAGGAATGAATCAGATATAGCTGTTTTCAAAAGAAAACTAAAACTTTTTTTGATTGACAAATGTTTCTACACCTTGTAGGAGTTTTTTTGTTTAGATCTATGTTTTTATACTTTTTCAACTCGTCATCACTATTTTTATGACCTTTTCATTTGTTATAGAATTTTCTGTTCTATTCAACAATGAAATATATTATTATTATTATTATTATTTGATAATCATAAGTACAGTGTAGGTCTAATCATTGGAGACGCACAACTGGAGGAAGGCAAGTGAAGCACTCAGCATTGAAGTCGGTAACAGGAAACTAGTTTTTCGGCTCATCTAATTGACTGATGAAACTGATAAGTAGGGTAACATCGGGCAAAAGGGATATAGTGGGCAAAAGGAATCAGCTAAATAAATGAAAACAGCTTCATCACAGAAACCTGACAACGCTGTTTAACAATTCGCTGAGTATGGCACAAGTTCATGCGCAACGCGTTCCCTCGTGCTAAAGTTTTTACCTCATATTTTTTAAGGTGTTCTAATTAAACCGTTCGCTGCGACCTGCCTCGCGCCGCGCGCACGGTAGCGGCTAAACGATTTTAGGCGCTGCACAATCGAAGCGCGGATTCGCGTCGTAAGCCTATTGGATGTGCGTTGTGTAATTGAAAACTATTTCATATATACATTTTCTTCTTCTATCTCGTTTTTTTTTTCGTGCAGTAACATGAAACAAGTCTCGAAACCCTATTAAAGATGTTTCTTTAATTAATTTCTTGTGAGTTTTTATCAGCCAGAAGCGCGGATCCGCGCCCGCCGCCTTTCGTTAAACATCGGTCGGACGCGGATCAGCGTCGTTCGCAGTGAACGTGTTAATTACGTCTTGAATAGTTGTTCAAAGGATTTTTGAAGAAGGGTAAGTAGTGACTCAGCCATTTATTCAAAACGATTTAGTTAATAATCGAAAGATTGGCACTTCTACTTTTCTACCTAACCTTGAAAATATGTCCATTGTTGCCAGCGTCTCGTAAATTTTTATTTCCTTTGTGACAGTGCATTTCGGGCAAGAGGAATCAGGCAAAAAGGATCATGATTCCTTTTGCCCGTATATCAATTTTCCATTTTCATGTAGGTGTGTAATTTTCGCTTCTTTTCTAGATGGTTTTCAACTATAAGAGAAGGTCGGAACGACGAAGCACCTGGACAGAAACATCCATGGAACATGCATTGCAAGCAGTGCGTAACGGGGAGTCGATAAGAAAAGCGTCTTTAATATATAACATTCCATTCTCAACGCTCCTTAAGCATGTGAAGTCTAATAAAACTACTAAATTTCTGGGCAGATTTAAGACGGTATTCACTCCAGAAGAAGAACAAGAATTTGTTACCCATATCAAAGAGCTTGATAGCCGTTTTTATGGGCTTACGCGACGAGATCTTTGTGTGTTAGCATATCAATACGCCGAAGCGAACCACATTATTCATTGTTTTAAAAATAATGCAGCGGGTTAGCAATGGTATCAAAATTTTATGAAGAGACATCCTGAGTTAAGCTTACGGACACCTGAGCCGACCAGTGTTGCACGAGCCAGTGGCTTTAATCGCCCACAAGTGGAGAGGTTTTTCGAAAATTTGAGGGACGTCATCGAGAAAAACAATATTTTGCCTGAAAATATGTACAATGTAGATGAGACAGGGATCCAAACCTCTACAAATAGGCCTCCTAAGGTTATTTCCCTGAAAGGCAAAAAGGGAGTTGGAGCTATATCTTCCTCCGAGCGAGGCACACTAGTAACGGCACTGTTTTGTTGTTCCGCTGCTGGGGCATATATTCCTCCTACACTAGTTTTCCCAAGGAACAAGAAAAATCCAAGGTACATGGAAGGAACTCCACCAGGCTCTTCTCAGTTAGTAACTGATTCTGGATGGATAAGTTCCGAAGCTTTCCTGGAGTGGATGAAGTTTTTTGTAAGCAACGTTAGACCAAATGAAGACCATAAATGTCTATTAATCTTAGACAATCATGCTTCTCATAGGTCTATTGATGTCCTTGATTATGCCTCTCAGAATAATGTCATCATTTTGTCGGTTCCACCCCACACGACACACAAGCTCCAGCCGCCAGATGTGTCCGTTTATGGCCCTTTCGGAACTTATTTCCAAAATGAAATTGACAAGTGGCAAAAAGCGCATCCTGCACAACGCGTTACGTTGTTTGATGTAGGCAAAATTTTTAATAATGCCTACCTTAAAGCTGCAACACCAACAAACGCTATAAAAGGTTTCGAAAAAACTGGCATTGCAAGATGTGATTTAGATGTTTTTTCCGAAGTGGACTTCCTTCCAGCAGATGTAACTAACATTGAAGAACCAGAGGTCCGTATTAACCATAATCCTCAAGATATGGATGTTATTGAAATTGGACCGCCCAATACATCTTATCGCAAAACCTGAACCTTCTGGTCTCAATAATAGTACGACCTTAAAACAAGCTAGTGACGCTCCAAAAGGAAATAATCGCATTAAAATTATTGATATTCATATTGTACCTAAATGTGATAAACGAAAAGAACCCAAAACAAAAAGGAATCAACAGAAATCAGAGATTTTGACTTCTACGCCAATTAAAGAAGAAATTAGAGAAAAAAGTAAGAGCAAAGAATGTGTCAAAAGCGTTAGAAGGAAGATCCAACAAGAGACAGATTCCAGCAAACTGAAAATACCTCGTCCACCTTCACCACCGAAAACCGCTCCAGATGAAGAAGAAACTCCATGTTTGATATGTGACGATTCCTTTGAAAACTCCATTCCAGGCGAACACTGGATACAGTGCAATTTCTGTGAGAAGTGGGCACATCAGAAATGCACAAGCTACAAGACTGGAATTTATATTTGTCAAGATTGTCAAAATCAGGTCAAAGATCAGAGAACATAATTGAGTTAAGAATAATTATAGAATACCTTTTTCAGTTTCTACTAATAATAGTTTTTTTATTTTATATATATCAAGATTAATAAAATCAGGTTAAAGATTAGAGAAAATAATTAGGTTAAGAGAATAATTATTGTAGGAGTTACCATTTTCAGTTTTCCTTAATGATAATATATATTTTTCTATTTTCCATATTATATTTTTTCTTTTGAATCCTTTTGCCCTCATCTGTGATTCCTTTTACCCTAGAGGGTCGGGCAAATAGAATCAAATACAGTCTTTAATAATTTAGGCCGTAACTTGCTCAAACTATATTGTAAAGTTAAAATAGTAGTGTTTAATGTTTCTGAAATAATTAAAATCCACATAAAAGTGTTCAGATAGATCATTTTTTAATAATTTCGTGCTATGAATTGGCACTCTCCGAAAGTGATTCCGGCTGCCCGTGTCTCCCCTAACCACATGAACGTTTTCCGCTTGTTTGATTTCCGTTGTATTTCTCCGATGACAATAACTATACTGCACTGAAGCATGCTAAGAAGCACAAATATGGCTGGTTATGGTCACAAAGGTCGAAGCCAGATCATTTCTGTTCAGCCTGTGCTTAGTTTATGCAACTTTCTTAAAAAATCGATTATCTGCTGTCAGAGTGGGTAAGTCAAAATCTTCCTATAGTAAACTTCTAAGTGGCGCACTACAAGGCTCGGTATCAGGCCCGTTTCTGTTTTCAATTTTGATCAGTAGCTTGCCAAAAAAACTGACTTCTAGCACTGCAGTCTCTGCAGATATTATAGTCAAATACCAAAATTGATGACAGTAGCAGAAGTCATCGTGCGCCACTGCTTTGACGCTGTAGCTGTTGATTACAGTGAAATTTACCGATATTTCACAAAAAAGCGCCGCATTTTCGAAGGCCTCCGCGTAATAGCAGTGTCGTACGATGAGTTTCGCTACTGTCATCAATTTTGGTATTCTACTCTACAAATGGTTACTACAGCCCTTTTGCCCACGCAGATGCTTTGCTGAGGCTGGCAGATGCCACTTAAGATACTCAAATGAGCTATTCTTCATATAGGAGAGAATAGCCTTCCACAATAGGAAGGCATTGGTCATGGCATATGACATTGTAAGATCAGTTAATACACGTGATTTTATTGACATGGCGGATTATCGACAGGTAAACCACATTTTTCATTTCATCTATTTATTGTTGCTCAATACACTTGCGTACTTACACAGATCAAAGTAGAAGTTACAATACAAAAGTGTAAATTCAAAATTTGTTGTAAAGGACAACATTAACAGAAAATTGTAAAAAACAATATTAACAGAAAAACCGTAAAATGACATTATGAATTTAAAATATACTAAGTGACATATAAATCCGAACACCCAGTTTAAATGGTTTCATTTTAATAAAAGTTGGTGAATGTATTTATCTTATTATAAATAACAAGTGAAAAAATTTTCAGCCTTATCAGTTGGACATTCCGGTTTTTATACTGCTTTTTTTAATTCAGTAACGCTCTAAAAATGAATATTTCAGCCGCAGTAAAGAATCAACGTTGGCGGATTTTGGTTCTTGACATCCTTTACGATCAGTTACGATGCCTAGAGTACGGAGACCTGTACGATGTCGTCAACTTAGTGAGTTTGATAGGGGCCGTATAGTGGGCTTCGGAAAGCTGGACTTTCTTTTCGGGCAACTGCAGTTAGAGTGCAAAGAAGTGTAGACACTGTGGTTAGGTGTTGTCAGGCATGTGCTTCGAGAAGGCCGTACGCAAAGAGCAGGGGGCACTGGACGCCGCCGTAGAACAACAGACCGTGAAGATCGCCGCCTAAGATTATTGGCCTTAAGGGACCGTTTCTCCACTACCAGGTCCATTGCAAATGAATGGTTTGCAGAACACGGAAGACCTATTGGCATGCGAAGTGTTTACCGACGAATGAGAAGTTTTTGCTTGTTTTCATACAGGCCACACTGGGTCCTCCCTTTAACTCGAGAACACCGACGTAATCGCCTTGAGTGGTGCAGACAACGGTCACTTTGGGATCAGAAATGGAACAGTATTGTCTTTAGTGACGAGCCTCGATTTTGTTTAGGCATGCACGATGGTCGTGCCAGGGTTAGAAGGCGACGTGGTGAAAGGAGGAATCCACAGTTTTTTGTTGAAAGACATGTTCATCACACTGTTGGAGTTATGGTTTGGGGTGCTATAGCTTATGGTTCCTGGTCACCTTTAATCTTCATCAGAGGTAACATGAACGCACAGTGTTATATCCACGAAGTTCTAGAACCCCATCTTTTACCCTATCTTGACACCCTGGCAGATCCAACTTTCCAACAAGATAATGCCCGACCACATGTTGCAAGAGTCACAATAGACTTCTTTCAACATAATGATGTCACATTGTTACCATGGCCACCAAGATCTCCCGGCTTATCCCCAATTGAGCACGTGTGGGATATGATGGGTAGGAGATTGCTCAATTTGCAGACTCTAGGAGCACTTCGAGAGGAGTTGGTGGTTGCCTGGAATGAGATACCACAGGAGGACATTGATCACCCGATCAGAAGCATGCCTAGGCGCGTTGGAGAATGCGTAGCACATCAGGGTGCATCCACACATTACTAAAGGTCAAAGGGCTTTAAAGCAGTGCAATCATTTTGAAATTTTTATCATTTACTTATTATGCTTCATTAAGTACTTATACAAAATTTTATTAAAATAAAACCATTTAAACTGGGTGTTCGGATTTATATGTCACTTAGTATAAATACAAAAAAATAGAACAAGCACATCCGAATAATCAACATACACAGTAAAAGTAAACAAACACACTACAACACCATTATAAGAGAAACGAACAGTTATTGTTCAAAAATTCTTCGATGTTATAGGAAGCTTTCTTGATAAGGAACTATTTAATGCTATACCTAAATGAGCCGGTGCCAGGCATTCTGAGTGCCTCAGGAAGAACATTATAAAAGTAGATTCCATAGTAGTTAGAACCGTTTCTAGATCTTTATAGACGATGTTTAGAGATGTCTAACTTATGCATGCATCACTGTGCGTTTTGTATAGTTCCAAATTGAACATAGGAAGATATATAGAAATGGAAGAGGAAAGGATCCTAAGGTTGATAAATGCCTCTCTGCATAACTGTGCCTTTGTAGTGCAAATATTTTGGGCGTATGCACTAGGTGGCCCCAGTTCAAGAATGCATGATATTCTTTCACACGACGAGGTTCAGATGTTTTGTCAAAACTTACGCCTGAACTTTCCGAGAACGCAATTTTTATCGACTCTCAAGTTTAGAAGTCATTTCCATACACATTCTAAAGGCGTGCTAAATCTTAAAAAAATTGTGAGCTACGCCAGTGGGACACCCTAAAAAGGATGTAACTGTAACGCTGGAGTGGCAAAAGCTTTTTCTTGTTCCATAATATAATTTAAGAAAAGGAGGTTTTAAATCAGTAGAGAAGAATACGGGACGCAAGATGGGTTAGGGAGAGGATGTTTGAGGAGCCACCTAATCGCTTGCTAACATTAAAGATCCATGAGCCGAACATTGTTCGCGGGGTTTCCTTTGTTCTGGAATGCTTCAAACGTTTATCGATATTCTGAAACAGCATTAAGTAGTAAAAAAATTAATAGAACGAAGTTTCCGACATTCTCATCTGAAATCCTGATCATGTTTGAAGAAGGGTTAGCATGTCCGAATATCTTAGTACCCGAGGCTCCCGTCATCATTTTTTTATGAGAAAAAGATAAATCTGACTGCCCGGCTCGAGCGTAGAAACATGCGGATATTTTTATGACACCCTGGAGAAACGCTATCGGGTGGTACCGCCTCGGTCGACTGGTCCTTGTCTACCACCTTCTTTTTGCTTGTGACTGATTAAGCCTGAAGTGGTTCGTTAGAAGACTTGTACTGCCACCCGGCAATCGGTACTAAGGTATTCCTTAATCCATGTACGATCACGTGAATGGGAAAAAGTTGTATCCCAAGGGCAAAAACTTCCGGAACAAGCATTCGCCCCGACCCCGCTCTGTACGGGGTATGAGGCAATTTCCAATTTAAGCAACAATATTAGAACCATTATATTTTCCATATTCTCAATTATATTTGATAAGATTGGTTGTGATACGATACTGAACGAAAATTAAAAGCTTTGGCAAACACTAAACTAACCAATTATTCAGCAACTTAAGGAGGATATCTTATTATGAGGCAGCATTTGAAACTTAGGTATTTCGAGGTCCTTAGTAGATCTTATTCAAGTCCAAATAATGCAGAGCTACATATTCAAGGAGTTCAGGCACAAGCAGCCCAACTAACAATTATCACGCCTGTTAGGGTAACAAGAACGTTTAAGCAGTATTCTTTACACAGCATTGTACGTCGGTGTTTGGTGTTCGAGCAGCAACAAAGGAGTGCTTTAAGGCTTAAGAGTTCTTTTACCAAAAACTAATGGTACCACTTTGCTTGTTGGGAAGTAATTGCACCACCGTCATGTTTCAGTTCAAAGTTATTTAATAAGTAATAAAATTAGATATCCTACTGCCTCTATAGTCAACGCCAAACAAAGTGGCGTGCACGTCATCAAAAATTCCCCGACCTAATGCCTAGGTTTCTATCACAAACAATTGCTCTATTGCAGTTTCATATTAATGTGATATATAAATTGTAAAATGGTCATTACTCTCTTATTATGGTTAATAGTCATATAAACATTGTTATTAAAATATCACATAAGTTGCTTTCTGATAAATTTAGACGCATTATGCGAAATAAAATGTTTTGCAAACGCTCCAATCACTTATCGACATGTAAACGCACTAAACCGATTTCGCAGCGTTGACACATTGTCACCTTGAAACTTATTTAAACTGGGAACTGACATTTGTATTAATTTTGACACTGAATCAATTTGTTGCATTTCAAATCTTTATAAATCCTTTGGCCCCGCATACTGTAAATCAACAACTGTTTGTTTCAAAACAAAATTATTCATTTTACGAGTAGATAAAGGCAATTTTGGTATATAAAGATGCCCAAACAGTTAAATAGTCGGTGTAAGGAACTCGTCGCCTCGTTAATGCACTACTTTGAGTAAGAAAGGGACAACAACGGGCCTTTGTTGCCTTTAAATGCTGTTCAAGAGGTAGGTTACTAATAATTATATGTAATGTATATTAATAATAGTGAAATTTTATTTCATTTTTTGTAGCGTGTTGCTGCTTCTTTAAAAATTAGTTTAAGGACAGTTAGTCGTATTTCCGAGGGTGTGAAAAGTGATGCAAATTTAGAATCGCCCAAGAAAAAGCGGAGTTATATTAAACGTGTAACCAACACAGCGACATTGGATACAAGTGCCATTCGAGAAGTGATTTATAATATGTATCACAAAAGTAAGATCTTATTATAATAACTTATCAGAAATTTGCATTAATTTGTTAACTAAATTATAATGTCATATTACACATGGTTTCAGAAGAACAAGTTACGATACAAACTTTATGGTCTCGATTAAGAGATAGGGCATTATTAGATGGTAGTGCCACGTCTTTAAGGCGGTTGCTTAAAGATCTTGGATTTAAGTGGCTTAAGGACAATCCGCGACGAGGGCTCATGGAACTACAAAGTATAGCTTTGAAAAGGGTGGAATTTCTAAGGCAATACAATCAAGCCAAGGTTGAGGCCTTATACCAGTTTGTCTTCCTCGATGAAACTTGGATATTTCAAAATGGGACCATAGGTCGCTCTTGGCAAAATGGAAACCAAAAAAGCGTGAAAGCTATTAAAAGAGATGGTAAAAGGTATGTACTTTTACACAATTTGCACTATAAAATTTAAAACTAATATATTTTAGATACATTATATTACATGCTGGAAATGAAAATGGGTTTATTGAGGGTAGTGAGGCGATATTTTCTTCGAAAACAAAATTGAGCGATTACCATGGAGAGATGAACCAGGACAATTTTTTGAAATGGTTTCAACATCAGTTATTAGAAAAATTGGAGAGTCCATCTATGATTATACTGGATAACGCCCCTTATCACAGCATGATATTGAACAAAGTGCCCAACAATGCATGGACAAAAAAAAATATCCAAGACTGGTTGACAAATCAAAACATACCATTTTTAAACACAATGTTTAAAACAGAGCTATTGAGTATTGTTGCTCGGTACATAATGCTTCTTAATTATATATATTTTGGTCGACAGTTTATATTTCTTTTGTTTATTCCTATTCTCAGAATAACTGCTTTTTTAGAAACAAACCACCTAAAATATACGTGATTGATGAATTGGCGGAACAACATGGGCACAAAGTTCTTCGTCTGCCTCCTTACCATTGTATATTTAACCCTATTGAGTTAATTTGGGGCATAGCAAAAGGTTACTATAACAGACATATTGGTAGAGATAGTAGCAGTGAAAAAGACTGTTTGGATATGTGGAACGAGGCTCTACAAACGGTTACCCCAGACATGTGGAAAAATAGTGTTCGACATACTGAGCAAGAAATTTTTAAATGGTATGAAAGAGAACGAATTTTTGATCGACCAGACATCGAACCTTTAATAATCAACTTTGAGAGTGATGAAGATTCAGATTCAGACAGCGCTGAAGAAAGAAACTCCGACTAACTTTATTGTACAGAAAAAGCTTACACCAGTAGCTTACCTAATTTTAGAATGCATTTTTCTGTATGAATTCTGTAAAATAAATACCATGCATAAAATTTGGAGGACCCCATTTGGATTTTTATTCAGTACCTTTAAGCTATCAATTAAATATGGTAGTTTCATAGTGTCATCTGATCAATAATTGTCATACTTAATGATTATGGAAGTACAGATCTATAATTTTATTATACTATTATTTTTGTTCTCATTTGAGGTTAATATTGCTTATAAACCTAGATATGTAAATAATAAATTTTATTATTTTACAAAAAGTTTGGCAACAATGTAAATTTTTCAACACACCCACCTTGATGCCGTGCACGCCACTTTGTTTGGCGTTGACTATATAACTATTATAGACAGGAGGAACTGGTGAAACAAAATATATACAAACATAACACCGATACGAGTATGTAAGGCATAATGTGGATGCAAATCATATAGCAGTATCAAAGCATCGCTCCCTTACTGCCATATAAAATTTTTGCGGTATAAGCCCTTTTAGATTAGAACCTACTCAGCAATAGCAATATTTCATCCCCCATAAAACTGCAGCACCAGAGGAGCATCTCCTTAATGACAATGCCCAAGTTTCAAAAACCGAGCGCCTTTGAATATAAATTTCACGGTGTCGCTGACAGTAGATTTCCCAGGGTTGTATCCACGAAGGATTGTACCATTAAGTCAGAGAAAATCCTATTCAGCCATTATCACTATTCTGGCGAGAAGTATTCAATTAGGCATCACCCGCCAAGGTTGCGTGTCAGAGTTCGCAGGGTTCCGTCCTAGTGGCGTTGCCATTAAACGTGTTCTAAGATGGGGTTCTTCGATTAGAGATGCTGCCGGTAATTCGCCTGATAGGGTATGCTGATGACCTTGGGATGATACTGACTAGGAAGGAGGAGATACACCTGAAAGACCCCTGGAATATGGAATCACGAGGGTCGCCATATGGTTGGAAGAAGCTGGATTGAAATTGGTTCCTGAGAAGACGGAAGTAGTTATACTTTCTGGCAGATAGAATCTAACGTCACTATATGTTAAGGCTGATAATTCCGAGATTCGGAGCCAAAATGCAATTAAGTATTTGGGTGTGTCGCTTGACAAATATCTGAAAATGATTGAACATACAAGGAGCACCACTGATAAGGTAAATAACGTAGTTGCATCTCTGATATGGCTAATGCTAACTGACGGAAGCCACAGTAGTGAGTGGCGCAGCATTTTGGCGGGGATATCAAACTAGATTGTGCTGTAGGGAGCTCCTATATAGATGCATGAGAAGGTCTTGAGAAAAAAAGAAATATTCCCAGCTAATAATGAGAAGCAAGAGAAAGGCAGTAATGAGCGTGGTTTGCCCTTCCAGAACGGTGTAGAACGATGCACTGCTGGTGGTAGCTGGTATCCCACCAATTGATTTGCTGGCTGCGGAGAGATGTGTACTGTATGACAAGAACGTCGATGCTAAAAGCGCTATAAGCGACGAAGGAGAGGCGCACTTTGTCAGATGGCAGGAGAGATGGGATGGAACAGGCCATGGTGCATGGACAAGGGGGCTGATCACAGTTATTAAAACCCGTCATAAAACAAAAAAAGCCGTTTTCAAAATTTTAACAAGAATTATTCAATTGGGCATGACTCGCCAATGTTGCTATTAACCTCATCATAGTGATGGTGCAGGCCTGTGCGGTGCTAAGTCAACTTATAGTCTACCTTGCTTTGGCCTAGCTGCTCCAATGTCTGCGTAACTTCAGTCATTTTCTTTTCTTGTCCAAAAACTTGAAGAAATTGTTAGCAGTCAGGACACGAGTGTTGATATCAGTTGTGACTGACGCATTGGACAGAGCATGTGCGGTCTGGTGTTCTTATTGATATCGATAGTAAGATCAGAGGTTGCTTACTGCCCAGTGGCTTTCTATACAATTCGTTTCTAAGCAACCTTGCATCTCTATCTGCAAGAGTCTTCGGTAATTGAAGTTTGCTAAGAGTTAGTAATTTATCAGCCGGTAATTCTATAATAGAACAAGGGATGTGGACCTGAGAGTAGAATTTACAGAAACTTTAAGACAAACACTGTTTCTAATATACAGTACTTTTCAAACACGTCTCGCGTAACGAGTTGGTTAAATGAGTCATCAAGCACTTATTCTTCAAGATATTTCAAAAATTAAAAACTATCAACTTACCAACGTTGCCTAAACTTCACATATTTACTTTCATTTAAGTCGCGGAGCCAGTAGCGCATCGCTAGTTCACTAACAGTATTAACGCTATGACGTGTTTGACATGTTTAGCCAAGGTACAATGGTTGTATTAATATTATAGTATTTTATGAGTAACTAGTTATCTCTCTTCACATGACCTGCTTTAAGATCGTGTAACCAACTTAGCAATGTGTAATAACGTGGACATATACAGGGTGTCCCAGAAGTCGACGTCAAGCCGAAACCGGGTGATAGGCAAAGTCATAACAGCTATCAGAAAAATATTTAAAAAGATTTTATGTATGTGTTTTGAAAATTATAGGGCTTTGAAAAAAATATAGAAATTTCACGCCCTACGGCAGTCTGTCAACTCCTGTTACTACAAATATTAACTTTTTTTGATTTTATTTTTACAATGTAATTATGAATAATGCATCTTCAAACTGGTGTCTCAACATTACTGCCAACTTTTCTCGTTCAGGAAAAATTGCCACTTATTTCCCAACCAAGTATTCCAAAGTAAAACTTTGCTCAACTTTAACTGGCTGTACTGGAAAAAAATGTACTACGAGAGTAACCTTAAAAGTTGGCGCATTTAATAAGGATTCCAAAATGGTATAACACTTAGAAGATTACTCGTTAACTTATGCACAATTTTTATTTGAAGAAAAACTGATGAAAATTTTTCAAAATTTCCTAATTAAACAACGATTATGAAAACCCACAAGGACCCTTAAGAATAACTGTTTGCACAACAGTGGGCGTCAAAATGCTGCTGATGATGATTTACCTTTACAGCAAATGCTGAAACTGTTTTCCTTCAGCCGCAATACACGCTCGAAATCTTCTTAAAAAAGATCGGGTTATTAAACGAGCGAATCCACGGTTATTAACAAACTCAGCTGCTTCCAATAGTCTTTGCCGTAGCTCAGCTACATTTTGAATCGACTTGAAATACACTTTTTCTTTTACAGTTCCCCAGTAAAAAAAATCTAACGGATTCAAATCTGGTGGCCGGGCTGGCCACGGTATTGTACCATGCATAGTGCGCTGGGCAGCCATCATGCTGAAACCACATGTCCCTGTAAATACTCAGTGGCACGTCCTCCAAAAATTTTCTAAATGATTTTGCAAAAAACCTAAATAAACCTCAGCAGTCAAAGTCTCTGGGAACTCAAACGGACCGATTATTTTACCATTTAAAATTCCTGTCCAATGGTTTATCTTGAAGCAATATTGAGATTTATCTTCTCTCATCAAATGTGGGTTTGCTACGCGCCACTCGTGTAAGTTATGCAGGTTCATGTACCCATCTTTCTTAAATGTGGCCTCATCTGACCATAAAATTTTTTCAAAGAACCGTGGATCTTCCCTGTGTCTTTCTAACATTGTGCGACAAAAAGCAACTCGGGACTCATAATCCCGGGGCAGAAGAGCTTGAACACGCTGTACGTGGTATGGATGGAGCACGTTTTTTTGCAAGATTCTATGGGCTGTACTTTTGGGCACACCTGTTTTTAGTTCTATTGCACGCACTGAAGTACTCGGGTCTTCTTCGACAGCTCCTAGCACCACGTCTTCGTAAGGAAGGAAGGAAAGATCTTCCCTCGCCGTGTGATTGGTTTGGTAGTTGGCCCTCTGAGAACAGTAAGCGGTGTACATTTGTGAACACTCGATGATCTGGATGACGAGCTGCATTCGGGTACCTCTCACAGTAAAGTCTCGCTGCAGCACTAGCGTTGCATCTGCATTCCCCATAAATGAGGTGCATGTTAGCATATTCTTGTACGGTGTACACGGGCATAGCGGCACTGCACAATCACACTATCAAAGATAGTCTTAGGAAAGCAAATGTTGTTTTGAAGAGCAATTAACCAGTCCAAATCCAAATCACAAGCGATCAACAGTCCAGTTCACGAATCCAAAATTAGTAACAGTACTAAATCAACAAGCACGAACATGTAAAGATACGCAGTAAACGAAGGAGTACTGATCGGTATCAAAGTGTGCAATATCAAGTAAGTGATGTGCTTCATCCATACAACATACAGCGTGTTCAACCTCTCCTGTCCCGGGATTATGAGCCCCGAGTTGCTTTTTGTCGCACAATGTTAGAAAGACACATGAAAGATGCACAGTTCTTTGAAAAAATTTTATGGTCGGATGAGACCACATTTAAGAAAGATGGGTACATGAACCTGCATAACTTACACGAGTGCCACGTAGCAAACCCACATTTGATGAGAGACGATAAATCTCAATATCGCTTCAAGATAAACCATTGGACAGGGATTAAAATAATCGGTCCGTTTGAGTTCCCAGAGACTTTGACTGCTGAAGTTTATTTGGATTTTTTGAAAAATCATGTACAAAATTTATTGGTGGACGTGCCACTGAGTATTTACAGGGACATGTGGTTCCAGCATGATGGCTGCCCAGCGCACTATGCACTCTCAGTGAGAGAGTATCTCGATCAAAACTTTCCAGGCAGATGGATAAGGTGGTCCGGTACAATACCGTGGCCAGCCCGATCACCTGATTTGAATCTTTTAGATTTTTTTACTGGGGAACTGTAAAGAAAAAGTGTATTTCAAGCCGATTCAAAATGTAGCTGAGGTACGGCAAAGACTATTGGAAGCAGCTGAGTTTGTTAATAACCGTGGATTCGCTCTTCTAAGTGTTATACCATTTGGGAATCGTTATTAAATGCGCCAACTTTTAAGGTTACTTGCCAAACCCTCGTAGTACATTTTTTTCCAGTACAGCCAGTTAAAGTTGAGCAAAGTTTTACTTTGGAATACTTGGTTGGGAAATAAGTGGCAATTTTTCCTGAACGAGAAAAGTTGGCAGTAAGGTTGAGACACTAGTTTGAAGATGCATTATTCATCATTACATTGTAAAAATAAAATCCTAAAAAAGTTAATATTTGTAGTAACAGGAGTTGACAGACTGCCGTAGGGTGTGAAATTTCTATATCTTTTTCAAAGACCTATAATTTTCAAAACACATACATAAAATTTTTTAACTATTTTTCTGATAGCTGTTATGACTTTGCCTATAACCCGATTTCGGCTTGACGTCGACTTCTGGGACACCCTGTATATAATCAAATTTTTATAATGACATTCCTCCATTCTTGATTTTCTTTTCTCTTTTGCCATTTGTATTTTATTTTTATAACCGAAAAATGTTTTTTGTTTGTTTGCACTGTTATTGCAAAAACGAATAATTATTGATGAATAGCCTTTTTATGCATGTCCTTAGAACTAAGTTGACGAATTAATATTGACGTTGTTAAAATTTGTGTACATTTTTAAAAAGGTTCATGAATGATTATTTTTGGCAAGTACTTGTATTATTACATTATGATTACGCAAAACAACCGGTTAAGTGTATGAAGCATTTCTGTGAGAGAGACTGAGTATTTCCACCTCTGGCATTGAAAATGATTGATTGCCTTGGTATTGTTTTTAGATTCTTTTGGAAACATCCATTTCATTTTACTAAGTGGAGCGACGAGTTATATTGCCAACTTTGTTGACTATCTTGAGAACCACATAGACAGTGGATTTTAGACGACTTGAAATATGTGTAAATACAATAATTTGTTCAAGCTTCGAACAAGCTTTCTATAAATTGTAAAGGACTGAAAATACCATATTAAGCGGAATTATGCTATACCTCGCAAGAATTGATGAATTATCGTGAGTTATTAACTTTATGAAATGAAAAAAAAAACAAAATGAAAGGTTTATCATGTATGGAAAATGTAAAATGCTTCAAAATCAGAAAGATATATTCCCAAATATATTTAAGGTTATGCAGAATATAGGTCTCTGAGATCGTATTCAAATGCTGAAAAATCATATAGGTGATCATCGATTGTAGATTTCCTTCGTCCATAGGCTCTACCAAGAGGACGCTTTCCCCAACTTTATCAACTTTAGCTACATAGTTCAAAACTCATATAAACAAGCTTGCCTCTGCTGGATAAAACATTTTTGTGACGTTTATGGCCCACCTACAGCAACAACGGATGCGGTCCTGGACGCTGTGTGTGGAACGAAAAGCGTAAAGCTTCGGGCTTTCATAAACGACTTCGACAATGGCCAAAGGAGGCTTCGTAACGTTTGAACATACAAGGAACATCTACTTTCCGAGAATTTGTGGAAGCACACGATGATATTAAGAGAATGTTTATGAGCAGTTGTGCACAGAATACACATACCGTGTTTGCTGATTCAGTTTTGTACTTTTTGACACCTAAAAAAAATATTTTATAAAACACACCTTTGATCAACACTCGGTCTTCGGCTAGACAATCTGAATGGTTTTGCGAAAATATCGCTGCAAGCTTTATTACCACTCACCAAACCAGCTTATCAAATACCAGACATGTGTTTCGCTAACTATGATAGCATCTTCAGACATATTAAAGATTGAAACAGTTCCCGTCTTCCCTTAAGGTGCAAACACGTGTGTTGCGTGTTTTTGGACGAGTGGTAAGACTCTGTTGCAGTTGAAAACAACTTTATCAATTCAGTTTCTTCCGTTGTCAAAATATCCTAAAAGTTTTGGCACGAAATTCATTGACCCTAATTTTAATAAACACAAAGTAATATTAAGTTAGTTGCCTTTGGAAACAAAAGTTTGTTTGCTTACTTTACTATCAGTTGACATTTACTTATTTTTGTGTTGTATAAATTAGAAATAAGAAAAAGTATGTATGAGTTGTTTGGCCGGGTACCCAAAGCTCTAATCCGTCGAATATTTCAGAATGAAAACGTTTCACGTATTAACCATTTAATGAACAATAGCGGAGTGCGAGCAGGGAATACCATGTCTGAATCTCCCAAAAAGAGGAAGACTATGTGCATTCACTGCACAGAGGTCAGCGGCATTGTTGAGAAGAGCAAAAATAAGGTTGAAATGTCAACAAGGAGACTCGTCCATTCAATACGATATCGTTATAATTGAGGAGGAACGGTCGTAAATATCAAAAGAGACTTAAGTATCCCAAATATCATCATTATTTTAGATGACGGAAGGTATTTCACTTTGAGTAACTTTGAAATAGAGGGAAACGACGGATTTTATTCAGAGGAATTCCCTGACAATGCTGGATATGCTGCGCAATTTCTAACAGGGGTGTATCTCAACCTGTTGTGGAAAGAGTGACGGATGAAGCTTTGAGTAGTCAGAGCGATATTGATAACTGCCTTTTCAAGTTGCTTCAGTTAGTCCGCGAACATCATTCTAACGACCATATCGGGTTTTGACCAGACCTAGCGTCATGCCATTACTCAGGAGATACCCAAAACTGACTTCGGCAATACAACATACCCTTTGTTCCAAAAAACGATAATCCTACAAACTTGCTGCGGGCTCGACCACTAGAGGATTTTTGGGCTCTACTGTCTAGGAAGGTTTATCGTAGAGGCTGAACGACACAGGATGAAGAACAGTTTAGACAGAAAATTTACGAAAAATTGAGAGAAATTGATCTGATCTGAATTCCGTCCAGTTCCTCATGAGAGACACTCGAAGAAAGTTGTGTGTGGTCGAGCAGAATGGGCCATTTCACATAATTCGATAGTATAGTCTAGTATTGAGTTGTAATTTATGATAGCTAGTTAATGATTAAATAAACTTCTTCACTAAACAAAAATCTGATAAATATTTTGTGCATGAACTTTTAGGACATACATTAATATAACTTGAATGGTCATTCTGTGTGAAAATATTACTTTATTGTGCGGTATTACGTTCGGGTACTGCAAAAGTGAATCTCACGCGATCAGTAGTTCGTATCATCATGATTTACTGATTATTTCATCACAGTCAATATATTTTTATGCAATCTCAATCATCAATAGATACTAACGTTCTGGTGACACGGTGAGTAAATAGCACATTCCATCAAAAACACAGATGGATCACAGTATATCTAATACTGATCGTTTGACATTCGCAATAATCATGTGAATTTAAAGCCAACAATTACTGCAATGTTTCTATGGATCTGTCAGAAAGAACGAATGTTTTCCGAATGGGTACTAAATCGAGTGGGCTGGTCCCGTGTCGGCGAGAAAGGGCGTGTTGGATAGCAGGAGAAGTGCCGTTTCAGTTGGCAAGATATTTTGGAACGTTGAGCATCGTGTGTTCACTGTATGTCGGTACTTTCAAAATGGCGAGTCTGTCGTTCGAACGCTACGTGAGTTTCGTGTTCACTTTTGTGGTCCACGTCGTGGGACAGTACCAGACCGTAACGCCATTTTGTGATGGTGGAAACATTCAACACAACAGATAATGTGATGAAGAAAAAACCGCTGGTATTGTTAGAACCCAAGGATTCGTGGATTTTGGATCAAGGGCGCCATATGGCCGACATAGTGTTTCGAACGTAAATGTTCTTTTACTCAAAGAAATGGCATGTATTTCTGAGTATTTTGATATAATACAATATTTTTCCCATACCTATTTTGACTTTACTACTCATTTAAGAAATATGCGTTTTTATCAGAACAGCACATAAGTTGAAAAATAATGGCTGTATCCGAAATTATCGTCTCACTTCCGAAAATACTTTGAACTAAAAAATGTTCTCGCTACCGCGTTTTGTAATATACAACGTGCCTCTAACTTAACCGACCGGGTATCTGTTTTAGATATCGCTATGTACATTATTACTTTTTTTGGTGTACCTCCTCCATGCTAGCAGGAAGTTTTCCCGGTATCCTGATATCTACACCTTAAACGGTATACTGACGACGATCAACGTTATAAATTAAAGCGACATCATTCACTAAGCGACCCAATAATCTTATACAATTCTCTCGATCGTTTTGAAAGACAAGACATTTTTAAGAAAACAAAATTATACTGACTAGGCAATAGTCAACATTATTGTTACTTACCAATTGCATGATTGAGTTGTAGGTAGCTAGGATGAAACCGGGAAAACTTCCTATTTGCATGGAGAGGTCGAGTCGAAAGTCATTTATTGCGGGAGGTTAAAAATTCGATAATTTTAGTTAGAATACAATACAATACTTTATTGGTGTTAGTGTACATCTTGTACTTACACACGACAGTCTGTAACAAAATGTTTATCGTTTACATAGATAATAATCTTTTAATCCACTTTGCAGATGTGTTTCAGTTTATTGTTGCATAACTTCAAGATTCGATAGAACTTTTAAAATTAATGCATAAAGTCTATACAAACATGGGTCGAAAAATGCGTGGCTTCCGAAATACAGGGTGTTTAAATTTACTTTTTAAAATAGTTTTTTTTAAATATTTCGAATAATATTTGATGTATAACAGTGAAAATTGGTATACAAGGGTTTTTTGGTACGACAAAACGAACCATGGGCATAGTTTTACTGTAGCCGCTAGAGGGCGCTCTCTACTGTAGGGTATTAAAATGACCGAAAAATTTTTCTTAGTGCAATTTTTTGCTTTTTGAATAAAAAAAACTGATTCCTCGCACTTTTCTGCATAAAAAAGCTCTCCTGTGAGTTTTCGTTATAGTTAGTTGAGATCTTTCGATTTTTAAGGTTCGATGCATTTTTAATTATTTATAGGAAAATAATATTTTTCTTTCAGTTTCGATCGTTTAGATTGTGTTCTTAAACACAGCAATAATTCCTAACTCCAAATAAACACACAAAAAATCTGAATATTAATTTGTTTAATTTTCCAATATTATTTTTAACAAATTGAATTAATTATTTACAACTAAAATTCTATTGGATAGTTATGACAAACTTACAAAAATCTAAAGTAGTTGCTCGAAATGTAAACCCAATTGTTCAATTCACATCTACGAATGAACGAACGTGGTATAGCATTATTCGAATAAGGCCTTATTTCATCACATGTATTCCTGATTCTGTCTATTAGCATATCTCTTGTCGTGACGGGAGTCTGGTACACTTTTTCTTTTAGAAATCCCCACACAAAGAAATCTAATGGATTTAGATCAGGGGATCGTGGAGGCCAGGCGACTGGTCCTCCACGGCCGATCCATGTTTCTGGATAACTTTCATCCAGCCAGTTTCTAACTACTCTCGAATAATGAGCTGGACAACCATCAAGCTGGAACCAGGCCAGTTTACTTGAATCTAACATGATATCATCCCACATATTTGCATGTTCAGCTTTAAAAATTCCAAGAAGGTCGCAGTATTTAACCTTGCAGGCAAAAGGTAGGGTCCAAATAGTCGATTACGGTAGATACCAATCCACACATTCACACAAAATTCATGCTAAAAATTTCTTTCCCGAACTGCATGCGGATTTTCATGCGACCAAATATTTTGATTATGAAAATTTACCACTCCACGTCTAGTGAAGCATGACTCATCGGTCCATAAAAGGTTACTTAAAAATTCCCTATTATTATCAGTTCTATCAAGAATCCACTGACAAAATGTGATTCTTCGTTCTCCGTCCCCTGGCTGTAGTCCTTGCACAGGTTTGAAATGGTAAGGACGTCTATGGTCATTTCTACGAACACGGTGAACATGGCTTGCTGAAATTCCCAAGGCACCAGAAACTCTCCTAACACTTGTGGTCGGATCTCTATCAAACTCACGCAGAATCATACGGGTAAATCTGCGCTGACAAAACCATTTTCAATTATTTGGCGATGCACTCTTACAAATACTGAGCGAGTTGGATGTCGTCTGTTTGGAAATCTTCGTGCGTATTCTCTGGCTGGTTCTGCTGCGTTTCCATTTACAAAGCCATACACAAAATGAATATCTTGATCGGAGAATAAAAATGGCATTTTTATAAAACTTACAAAAAAAAAATGGGTAAAAGAAACTAAATTTCGTGCATTCACATTTGCAAAAAAACGTTTCAGGTTTCAACAGACAACAAAACTAACTGTCAACTAATTGACGTTTAACCTTATTCTGCTTTCAATTTCAAAAATATTTGCAGGCACAGCCTACTTCTAAAAATTATCGAGATACTGACTTTTTAACGTTATTTTATCATAAATAATTAAAAATGCATGAAACCTTAAAAATCGAAATATCTCAAAAACGGCTAACTATAACGAACATTTACAAGATAGCTTTTTTGTGTTGAAAAGTGCGAAAAATCACTCTTTTAATTCAAAAAGCAAAAAATTGCACTAAGAAAAAAATTTCGTCATTTTAATACACTACAGGTACAGTAGAGAGTGCCCTCTAGCGGCTACAGTAAAACTATGCACATGGTTCGTTTTGTCGTACCAAAAAACCCTTGTATACCAATTTTCACTGTGTTATACATCAAATATTGTTCTAAATATTTAAAAAAAACAATTTTAGAAAGTAAATTTAAACACCCTGTATTTCGGAAGCCACGCATTTTTCGACCCATGTTTATATAGACTTTATGCATTAATTATAAAAGTTCTATCGAATCTTAAAGTTATGCAACAATAAACTGAAACACCCTGTATAATAATTTATAAAAAGGTACAGTGAAATAATACAAATAATTTACAAAGCAATAACAGATACAGCACATATCAAAATTTAAAGTCCAAGAACTCGTGGTATGAATAAAAAGCATTTTCAGCAAGGAAACTTATTGTCTGTTTAAAGGCATTTAAATTGAAGGATCTGATTGGCAGCGGTAATTTATTGTAGTATTTGCATATTAGCATACATCAGTGCTTCATAAACATATATTCGAGGCAATGTGAGTATCCTCAATTCTTTGAATGCTTGTTTGCAATCGTCAGTATAATTCAGTGAATACAATATCCTAATCGCCAGCCTCTGTAAAGAGAATAGCCGCTTTCAGTCCGCACCCTGACCCCTAACTAAGATATAATACCAAAGAATGGCATAGAGTAAAGTAAACTGACTTCAACGTATCCACTATTCATCTCATGCGATAAGTAGGTAAATGTTTTTTCTTAGCTTTCTTGGTGTTTCATTACTGTGTATGTCCCATTTCAATTTCTTATCTACGTGTATACCTAGAAATTTTGTATGCTCTGTATGTTGTGTTTCTGGATCTTTCAATGAAAATATATTAACTGTCTTGTTTTCATTCAGGGTCAGCTTATTTGCATCAAACCAGTTTTTGGCAGTCGATCTTCCTCAAGAAGCTCAGAAATGTTTTTTGATCTAACAGAGATGGCAGTATCATCGGCACATAGTATATAATTTCCATCTTTGTGGCTCGGCAGATCATTGATATGTATTAGAAATAAAATCGGCTCAAGAACTGAGCCCTGGGGTTCACCGTGTTCAACGCTTTTCATCTGAAGTTTTAATTCCAATTTTTACTAACTGTTTTCTATTTGTTAGATACGAATTGATTATATATGTTATAGCTAACTTCTGAAAATGATCAAATTTAACTTTTTTGGGTTAATCCAAAGATCAAAAAAGATGCATAGAAGAGTTTCCAAGATCAAAAATTGAGAATCTGATATAGCCATTGTAACCCTCCCAGGGTTGAAATCGCGAATTCTTATTAACTGTAGTGGACTAGGGTGGAATGACAATCTATTAGTTACTACAGAACAACAATTTATTTTCTGATAGTATAAAGAAGCAGTCCCAACACATGACTAACAGATTTAAGTCTAAAAATCAATCTTCGTAAACTTAATCCGTCGTAACTAAAGATTCTACGCATGTAGTTACCTCCAAAACAGCTGCTTACAATGAGCATAGTGGTTGTGCACCATATATATATCTTCTCTCACTTTTCACAGTGGATGTCCGCTATACGGTATAGTCCCGCGTAACCTTATCCTCATTTCACGTGAATATCTATACAGGGTGTCCGCAAAGTTGGGGTTACGGTCTCGCGTGTAGAGGTAAACGAACTCGTATAATCGATTGCGTTTCAAAAAACAACAAGCACTAGAGACGTGGCTAGAGAAGTGCAAGTATCAAAAACTAAAGTGTGACAAACGCTGCGTGAAGAGGGGCTGTATCCGTTTCACGTCCAACGTGTACAAGCCCTTCAACCTGACGATTTTCCAGCAAGAGTGCGGTTTTGTGAGTGGTTGTTGTATCGACATGACAGTAATCCGGACTTTTTGAAGTGCATATTGGTGACAGACGAATCTACGTTCACGCGTAATCGGGTGAATAATTTCGCAACACTCATGTTTGGTCAGTAGAAAATCCGCACGCTGTCCGTCGGGCTCACTTTCAACAAACATTTTCGGTGAATGTTTGGTCTGGCATGGTGAACGGTAGGCTCAATGGACCATTTATTCTCCCAAATCGATTGGACGGGGTGCAATACCTAGACTGTTTACGTCTGCTCGGTAGCGCATCAGCTGATTTCATTTTCTGTTGGAGTGGTATGATTTCGGGCAGAGACGTACTTAGCCCTTCTCGTCAACTGGAGAGTGAGTACTTTTTCCTTTGTTTTCTTTTACTCGGTCGCCCTCGTTTCACTACACATTACCTTTGTTATTTCAAGGGTAGTTGTTTCTGAAAAGCAAAACCCCAACTTTGCGGACACCCTGTATTTTTGGCTCTGCTGTACTACGTATCATCTGTCTGTCGCCACCGTCGATCCGCTCTCTATCATTGATCGGGACAGACTGTCCCTTTCCTCGGCCTCGGCCCTTCACCATCATCCCCGTCGCACGAACTTGTACCCGGCAGTACCTGGCACCAGGGGATCGCCTGGCGGCGAACTATAGGTTGCACTACTGGTTGCATACAGTTGGGTTCAGGTCACACCATAAACTTTGCTAAAAAACATCAACCTGTGTAAGTGGATGAATAAAAGAAATATACCGATCGAACCGTATACGTGTTGTCAAAGAGCACCTTCCAAATATCGAGACTCGATATGTCGTTTCGTTCCAAAAATATCGAGACTTAGATTTAAGTAAAATTTTCCATGTTGCAAAGAGGCTGTCCAATAGCTTAGATCGTATTGATGATTCACAGTAAAGAATGAAACGGTGCTTGGACGGATGAAAGCATGATCTAACGTCTTGTCAGAATATTTCCATCCACCACTCTGTTTCCCGGAGATTGTATCGTCTGTTAAAAGAGCGCGATTACCGCTGTGGTTTTCCCTCGCGCGGATATCACTCAAGATCGAGGCAATTCCGTGTAGAACTCGAAACCACCGCTTAAACTTAAACACCATCCCTGAGCGATTCTCATTTTTCCGCTGTATCTATTTCCCGTTAAAATCGAACCGTACTCTGCGGAACGAATCGTAAGTAGATACTAGAAACGTATATCAAAACACTTTCAGGGTGAAGTCGACCCGTAAATAAAGAGAGCCGGAACTTGTTCTATTCTCGATTGGGGAGCCTTTTCAGTTCCTTTAATCATCATTAGGGCTGATTTTCTTTTTATTCCGCTTTAGGGTTCCGTATCTTTTGGAAAGCGACCAATGGAATTTGTTTCATTCAGTTCAAGAGATACAAAAGCCGTTGCTAGTGATGATTGTCATGTCGTCCAAGTGTTGTAGTGTTTTCTTTTGTGCTATCGACTACCTGGCCGTCTATATCTGCTGATCCGTAAAAAAGGAAAAAGAAACTCCTGACAGATGTCTTTTCAGCTAGACCAGCCAAAAACTATGTCACCGTATGCCTTTTCTATTCCTGATCGGCACGGTCATTACGTAAAAGACCTACAAAACGTAAAAAAAAACGAGAAAATGTCAATTTTATAGATGGTTCATAGTGTGCAAGTAGTACATTCCGCGTTTGTTCGCTAGAGTGCTGTGAGCGTCATCAAAAGTGTCCATCTATGGAGGAAAGACTCAACGACACGAGATCCTCAACGAGCTGCTAGCCACTTCCCCATCATGCTTTGTTGGTTGCAGAATACCGAGATAGTCTTTAGAGTATACACTGAGAAGATGTGTGGTAGTGGTATTTTCTATGTGATAAAATTATTGCTGAATATTTGCTGCTATGCTGGATGGGTTACCTGGGGGTGCCCTTTCTGACAAAAAGTTATTTTCAAAGTACAATTCTCTCCGTTTTTTTGCGTTTTAGAAGTTTTTGAGGGAAATCAGCTACGCCCCGAGTTGTGTCTAATTAAGCCACACCACAGACAAATTAGGCATGATGCATCACATACAAAATATGTTCAAACTATCTCACATCTAGGAGATGATTTGCACACTCAAATCAATAATTTGACAACAATGGAACATAAGTTGAAGGTGTATATACATAACGTGCCAATAGTTGAAGTACGAAAAAAAGATTATATCGTATTTTAACATCCTGCTAAATTAGACGAAAATACTTCTGGTTTGCAAGAGCAAAGTCTGGTTTTATTGCTGCAAGTTGTTCAAGTGCGTATTCAAAACATGGACGCATGAAATTAGTAAAACAATTTTTCTGGGAAAATTTTTTATTCGACAATAAAGAATGAGAAAACGTGTTTTTTGGGATTTAATCGAAAGTGTTGGCAACAACAAAAATACTCTTCATATAAGATGGCATTTATGAGACATACAAAATGAGACCACACGTAAAAAGATCCGACTAATAGCAAAAAAGTTAGGCAAAGGCAAACTTCGATATACAGGGTGGCGCATCGAAAACGAAACTGACGCATTTACTGGCAGCTCAGTTTTTTTTTGGAAAAACGCTCAGACCCGTCGATTTTGTTTTCGAGAGGGACACAAGTTTGGCTAAAAATCACGATAACACGTGCAGCCCCCTGGGCGGGAGTCACACCAACCCTGAAATCTTAAATGGAAAGGGGGGTCGAGTGATACCTTATTTTAAAGGTCTTTCAATTCCCTTTATAATGATGTAAAATACATGAGCTTCAGTTCAGTAGTTCTGAAGATTTATTGACTTAAAGCTTAAAGTAGACTTTAATAGGTACATCAGATTAGTTTGTACTACATTCTGAAGAAATTTGACTAATAAGTAAATGCTTTTCTTCACCTCGCCCATGGTTTGTTTATCATTTTGTTGTTGAAAATATACTGAGTGACATATAAATCCGAACACCCAGTTTAAATGGTTTTATTTTAGTAAAAGTTGGTGAATGTATTTATCTTACTGTAAATAACAAGTGAAAAAATTTTCAGCCTTATCAGTTGGACATTCCGGTTTTTATACTGCTTTTTTTTAATTCACTAACGCTCTAAAAATGAATATTTCAGCCGCAGCAAAGAATCAACGTTGGCGGATTTTGGTTCTTGACATCCTTTACGATCGGTTACGATGCCTAGAGTATGGAGACCTGTACGATTTCGTCAACTTAGTTAGTTTGATGGGGGCCATATAGTGGGACTCCGGGAAGCTGGACTTTCTTTTCGGGCAATTGCAGTTAGAGTGCAAAGAAGTGTAGACACTGTGGTTAGGTGTTGTCAGGCATGGCTTCGAGAAGGCCGTACGCAAAGAGCAAGGGGTACTGGACGCCGCCGTTGAACAACAGACCGTGAAGATCGCCGCCTAAGATTATTGGCGTTAAGGGACCGTTTTTCCACTACCAGGTCCATTGTAAATGAATGGTTTGCAGAACACGGAAGACCTATTGGCATGCGAAGTGTTTACCGATGAATGAGAAGTTTTGGCTTGTTTTCATACCGGCCACACTGGGTCCTCCCTTTAACTCGAGAACACCGACGTAACCGCCTTGAGTGGTGCAGATAACGGTCACTCTGGGATCAGGAATGGAACAGTATTGTCTTTTTTTATTTTGTTTCGGCATGCACGATGGTCGTGCCAGGGTTAGAAGGCGACGTGGTGAAAGGAGGAATCCACAGTTTTTTGTTGAAAGACAAGTTCATCACACTGTTGGGGTTATGGTTTGGGGTGCTATAGCTTATGGTTCCAGGTCACCCTTAATCTTCATCAGAGGTAACATGAACGCGCAGCGTTATATCCACGAAGTTCTAGAACCCCATCTTTTACCCTATCTTGACACCCTGGCAGATCCAACTTTCAACAAGATAATGCTCGACCACATGTTGCAAGAGTCACAATAGACTTCTTTCAACATAATGATGTCACATTGTTACCATGGCCACCAAGATCTCCCGACTTATCCACAATTGAGCACGTGTGGGATATGATGGGTAGGAGATTGCTCAATTTGCAATGTCCTCCTCAGACTCTAGGAGCACTTCGAGAGGAGTTGGTGGTTGCCTGGAATGAGATACCACAGGAGGACATTGCCCGACTGATCAGAAGCATGCCTATGCGCGTTGGAGAATGCGTAGCACATCAGGGTGCATCCACACATTATTAAAGGTCAAAGGGCTTTAAAGCAGTGCAATCATTTTGAAATTTTTATCATTTACTTATTATGCTTCCTTAAGTACTTATACAAAATTTTATTAAAATAAAACCATTTAAGCTGGGTGTTCGGATTTATATGTCACTTAGTATAGCTAACGGAGCGTTTTTTGTAGCAAAGTTATTTCTTGAAGAAAGATAAGGAAATATCTCGTACATATTCGAATAGGAATTTAGTACATAGTTTTCGATTGATTTGGTGCCAAAATAACTTGTAATGCTTTATTACATAAATTAACCATGGTACATTCCACAGCAGAAACAGTTGATACTATCGAAATATTTTTCGGAAATAATCAGTGCGCTAATAGAACAGCAGAAATATTTAATGAGCGATACGAGTAAAGCATCGAAAATATGTTCTAGAACTTGTAGCTAAATTTCGTCCTTTAAAATAAGGTATCACTCGACCCCCCTTTCCACTTAAGATTTTGGGGGAGGTGTCACCCCCGCTTATGGGGGCTGCACGTGCTGACGTGATTTTTGCCAAACTTGTGTCCCCCTCGAAAACAAAAGTGACGGGTCTGAGCGTTTTAAAAAAAAAGTGCGGCTGTTTCGTTTTCGATGCGCCACCCTGTATATTAATCTGTGTACCTACTATATTCTTGAGTCTCACCAATACCGTTTTATGCATTTTTTGCTCCAAATGAAATAAACTCTATTTCCAACTCGTTGCTACGTTTGAGGAAATGACAAAGCACAATAATCTGCGAACTTATCTGAAGAGTGCCAGGCATCAGCCTCATCTACGGAGGCAATTCTCACCCGCTAGAGCCCTGACAGGAACTCATCGCGACCTCATTATTATTAAAATAGTCCTTTCTCCGCTGTAGGGCGTCGCGACTCCGCATCTATATTAGTCCCTTCACAACGCTACGACGCAGGGCGAACGACCCTATTGGGCACGTTGATTGGCTCTGGGAATTGCATACGAAAATCTGCTGACTTAATCGACCTTAATATGGCGGTTTGCGGTAAATAATGCCGCCAAATCCGACCCGAATCTAAATAACTGTGCCCCAGTTGGTGTACATGGCGGAATGTTTACAAATCGGCGGTATGTCCTTTCATTAAACAAACTCGGATGAGATGCTTTGTTTACCTCTTTAATAGAATACGCTGGTATCAACTTATTTATTTATTTACTAATTTTTACAAAATAAAATTACATAGTATGGTCTATATGGGAATAACATTTAAAACATACAAGCTCACAAGCACGTTATTATGTATGGTGTTTCAAAACTTATCCGACAAATTTTAACCACATTTATGCACTTTTAAGGAATAAGTTGATTTCTCAACAAAAAAAAAATGTAATAAAAGACCTACAAAAATTCAGTTATAATAATAATATATATTTATTGCCCAACAGATACATCCATTTAAAGGACAACGTAATTGAATATCATTTGACGTTACAGTATTTTTAATTACAATCATAGCTCGCCCAGTTTCTGAAAAAAAATTAAGCAAACACCTACTCACCTACATGTCTTCTCAGCTCAAGAGGTTGCATTTCAAATCTGAGCAACGTCGCTGATTGGGGAGTCCCACGATTGGGATAAACACCATCTAATTTGTCAAGTATTTAAGAAATCTCCTCTGTATGCTCTCAATTTCATTAGTATAGATTTGGTAATATGGATGCTATACACTGGATGCATATTCCAGATTAAAACGCACCAAAGTGCAGTATAAAGCCTTCAGTGCCGTTTCACTACCAAACGATTTCCAGTTTCTTATAAAAAACCGAGACTTTTTATAGCGGATGATACTATTGTACTAATATGACCTGTACATTCTAATTTAACATCAAACAAAACACCTACATGTCTTACTTCTGAACAACGCATCAAACTGACACCTTCCAGTGTGTAATCAAAAACTATTGGATTCGTTTTCCTGGTGAAAGAACAGGTTTTCCATTTGCTAACATTAAAAAATAATGTATTAGTTGAACACCATTCAAATATACGGTTCCGGTCAGCTTGCAAGATTAGACAGTCATCAATGTTGTTAATCTGAACATGTATTTCTAAATCATCGGCAGGCAACAGAGAAGGACATGTTAAGCAGTTAAGAGGTCATTGATAAAATAAAGGAAGAGAAGAGGACCTAAATTTGATCCCTGCGGTATACCGGATGAGGCCGAGAAAGGTGAAGATTTGGAATCATTGTAAGAAACGTACTGATTTCTATCATGCAAGTAAGATGAAGAAATTTCCGATAAAAACAGTGCGTGATTTACTAATACTCTGTGTAGTTTTGAAGCTGATGCTGTATCATCTTTTTTATACTCATTTTAACAAAAAGGACATTTACTTCTCAAGTTGAGTTTTAAGGTGATGTATCTGAAACACAGTTATCAAGAGAGAACATATGATTTTTTTTATTCCTTTTTGTTATGTTAGTGATCTAATGTTAATACATCAGAAAAGAATTCACACGAATTTCGTTTTATTACCGGGTAAATCCTGAGTTGACATTCAAACTCGGGTAGATCTATCCCCACCCCATACTGACAAATGAGCAAAAAAATATGTTTTATTTGGTAAAATCCATTTATTTTACTACGTACATTAATATTACGATATTACTGATTTAAAAACTCACATATAGTAAGAGTTACAGTTTTTCGCCTTTTTCTTAATACTGTCAATTTTGGATCTAGCCACTCTTGGAAGTAGGAGACTCATTTAACTAGTTCTTATCCATGGAGAAATTCACAAGCTAGATCACAACTAATGAACAAAGCAAATGTTGTACTAATTGGCGATGACGGCTATGGTATTGAGCGGTGCCTTATGAATCCCTTCAGAAATCCTACTCCAGGTGCAGAAATATATCAAGTGACATATAAATCCGAACAGCCAGTTTAAATGGTTTTATTTTAATAAAATCTTGTATAAGTACTTAATGAAGCATAATAAGTAAATGATAAAAATTTCAAAATTAGGCATGCTTCTGATCAGGTGGTCAATGTCCTCCTGTGGTATCTCATTCCAGGCAACCACCAACTCCTCTCGAAGTGCTTCTAGAGTCTGAGGAGGACGTTGCAAATTGAGCAATCTCCTACCCATCATATCCCACACGTGCTCAATTGGGGATAAGTCGGGAGATCTTGGTGGCCAAGGTAACAATGTGACATCGTTATGTTGAAAGAAGTCTATTGTGACTCTTGCAACATGTGGTCGGGCATTATCTTGTTGGAAAGTTGGATCTGCCAGGGTGTCAAGATAGGGTAAAAGATGTGGTTCTAGAACTTCGTGGATATAACGCTGCGCGTTCATGTTACCTCTGATGAAGATTAAAGGTGACCTGGAACCCTAAGCTATAGCACCCCAAACCATAACTCCAACAGTGTGATGAACATGTCTTTCAACAAAAAACTGTGGATTCCTCCTTTCTCCACGTCGCCTTCTAATCATGGCACGACCATCGTGCATGCCTAAACAAAATCGAGACTCGTCACTGAAGACAATACTGTTCCATTCCTGATCCCAGAGTGACCGGTGTCTGCACCACTCAAGGCGATTACGTCGGTGTTCTCGACTTAAAGGGAGGACCCAGTGTGGCCGGTATGAAAACAAGCCAAAACTTCTCATTCGTCGGTAAACACTTCGCATGCCAATAGGTCTTCCGTGTTCTGCAAACCATTCATTTGCAATGGACCTGGTAGTGGAGAAACGGTCCCTTAAGGCCAATAATCTTAGGCGGCGATCTTCACGGTCTGTTGTTCTACGGCGGCGTCCCCCCTTGCTCTTTGCGTACGGCCTTCTCGAAGCCATGCCTGACAACACCTAACCACAGTGTCTACAGTTCTTTGCACTCTAACTGCAATTTCCCGAAAAGAAAGTCCGGCTTCCCGAAATCCCACTATACGGCCCCTATCAAACTCACTAAGTTGACGAAATCGTACAGGTCTCCGTACTCTATGCATCGTAACCGATCGTAAAGGATATCAAGAACCAAAATCCGCCAACGTTGATTCTTTACTGCGGCTGAAATTCATTTTTAGAGCGTTAGTGAATTAAAAAAAAGCAGTATAAAAACCGGAATGTCCAACTGATAAGGCTGAACATTTTTTCACTTGTTATTTACAGTAAGATAAATACATTCACCAACTTTTATTAAAATAAAACCAATTAAACTGGGTGTTCGGGTTTATATGTCACTTAGTATACATTATAGAAATCTTTTAAAACAAGGAGTTATGACTGAGTGCTGTTTCGGCCAACTGAAACGCCGGTTTCCTATCCTACAGTATGTTTGCCGCGCATAGTTGGAATATGTGCCGTAAATAATTATTGCTTGTATTGTACCCCATAACGTTGCGAAGAGCTTGGGCGATCCTGACTTTGAGTTAGCTGAACAAGACCCCGTCAAAGATGAAGGAAATCATAAGAATGACGAACTTCCTCTCCGCCAACTAGGTCAACAAATAAGAAGAAACTTGAGTATTATAATAAATAGTTTTACTGATTAAAGTGTATTTATAAGTTATAATAAGTTTTATTTTCGTGAACGTCATAAGTTACAGGTGACTTCTAACGCTGCATCATTTCTGATTTCGTTTTATATACTCTTGTTGTAAAATACATGTTTGGTACTGCTGTAATAGCACTAGACGTTGCAGTTCTTTTGTATATAGTTAAACCTTTGGTTTCCTGAGTTACGTACTTCTCTGTTGCTAATTTTCTTTTTGGTGGCAATGACTTTTGAATTGCTGGCGCTGTGGTACTAACTGTTTGATCACTGCGCTCGGTATATAATTCACTTCTTTCTTCTTGAATACTACCAACCTGAATGGCACCTCTAATTTTCCCAATTGTAGGATTACAGTCACCTTCCATAGCTTTGAGCAACTTTCTTTCCCAATCTAACAATTGAAGGGCCCGGTGCAATAACCGACCACGTGCACATTTCTGAGTTTTGAGAAAAATCAGAAAAACTCGTTATTCACTCATAGTTAAAGTGTTGCGAAATTTGTTATTTTGCAGCCGTACTTTGGCCAAAAACTCATCTTTTCCATCAATATATGCACAAATATTTACTTTAGATTTTTTGAAATTTGAAATTGAACCTTCCACGTGGACGCTTTTTGTCGCCAAAATGGGAGGAATTCTTATAAAAAAAGAAGAAATGCTATTATTTTTCAAAAAAAAACTTCTTTATTGGGTATAATAGAACTAATCAATAAACAAAGTGCATACTAACACTTAAGTAACGTAAATAAATAATTTAAACGACAATCAAACGAAACAGAACAGTCTGAATAAGGTATATCGAAGTAATCAATAAAAAAAGTGCATACATCACTTTAGTAGGTAACCCAAAGAAATAATCAAACGAAACAGTACAGTCTGAATAAGCTCTAATCAGAATCCCCATCTGTCCTTTCGATCGTATCATAAAATGTTTGACAAACGGGGGGCACATATTTTCTCACTAATGGCATAATGCTATCGTATTTAGCTGCTTTCAGTGGTAGCTTCTTGTTATATGCTAGAGGAGCTCTGTTTGGGTCAATAGGGGTACCTGCGCATTTACTTAAGGGATATGAGATTGTAATGGCAGGATTATGTGTTTGAGATACTGAAATATTCTCAGGGAATGTAGAATCATATATAAAGAATCTATATTTCGATAATGTAAATGGTTGTTTTTTAACCACAGAAGTTTTTTAAAAAAAAGCTCAAGATATGTTTTAAAATCAAACACCATATCCTGTGTTACTCTTTCAACGGTAAACTTCTTACCACAGTTTTCTACTAACGAATAAACGAATACCATTCTTCAAGCAAATACAAAAGTTCTTTTTTACGTTTCTTTTTTCAATTTGTGCAAAATCTCGGTCACATGGCAAAAAACTATGACCTGGCTCTGGCAAATGATGCACTATTTTAGAAAATCTTCCGTTGTTGACTAAAGTTGACAGAAAGTGGACCATTGCCCCATTTTTATTTTGCCCCCCACAGTTGTCTGTAAAGATATGCAAAACGGTAACTGATCTGCTTATATATTTGTTAATGAAATGCCACAAAAAGGATACTGATTCTATAGAGCCTTTCTTCGCTACAGTTTCGTCAAACATATAACTAACCGATTTGTTATTGGAACAAGAGTAGAAAAGCTGCTTTATACCCAAATCTGCCTAGCATAAAATATATCCCTCTGTAGTCAACACCGGAACAGGCAAATTTTGCTGGTAATCGAAGCAAATAGTCTCCACAGTTTCGTTAGTTCGTGCCATTTCAGTTTTTTCTTTCAAATCGTCGTATAAAGCTTGAGCTTTCCGAAGATGAACATCTTTTTGAACTTTTAGTTGCTGCTTAAGTTCATCCGTAGAAGCGGCATCAAGTTGTATTTTCAGTAGGTCACAAGTAGCACAAGTGTCCGAACGCGGATATCCGAATGACAAATTAAAATGTTCTGTAAAATACCTATAATAGTGTCATACATTACTTTAGGTTTCGCTTTTTCATGGCTTTCTATCAGGCTGTACTGTTCAGGTTCGTATTTTTGCAAATAAAGTTCATGCATTTTGCGGACATTCAACTCTGCTGATAGGTACTTCTTTTTATTTTCATTTCGTGAATAGTGTGACTCACGTGCTGGAAAACTGTTTATATGGTCCTCAGTCTGTGCTACAACATTTTCCGGTAATTTGCTTGGTCGATTATGGTGCTTACCACGGGAATCCTTTTGAAGCAGCAGACCAGATACTCTTGACTGTGAAATTCTCGTTACTCGTGATCTGTGAATCGCATGCAAGTTACAAAATGCTGTGCGGCACACTTTTTCAGTTTTTGAAGAGATTTTAATACTATAACCATAAGAATATCTTTTTTTTTTCACCCACGCTAGTTTTCCTCCTTCTGGAGACTTTTTTTACATCTATGAGCGCTGCTAAGTAACTATCCTGAATGTTCTTATCTCCCATTGCATAAAACTCTGTAAATATTGCATCTTTTTCCATTTCCGTGAATTTTTCGAAACACTTCTTACGACAATCACATCTGAATCCCTGCCGTTTTGCTTCAATAGTTTTACCTCCACTACTTTTATATTCTTTGCCAGAATTCCTTTCCAACTTTCTTACATTTCTTTTCCGTGCTTGAGGAGTGCGCTGCCGTTTTTTACCCTCTTTTATTAGAGGCTTTTTGCAGGTTCATCTGCATTTAAAGAAATATATGCATTACAAGGCTAGTGAACAATACTAGATCACTTACCTTCCTCAGTTGAGCTGCTTGAGTTGTCGCCTGCAGTAACATGCTTTGAGATAGGTGTCTGATTTATACCTGACGTACTAGCTTTATTTATTTCTTCATCTACAAGGAATTATTTACATCATTGTTATTTTTATCATGTTTTAAAGTTGATCAAATTACCTTGTTCCTTATCGTGGTCAGTAACAGAATAGGCATTACTTAATAATTTAATAAAACACTTTCTGCCATTTTTGTTGCCACTCTCACTTTCCAATACATAATCTGGGTCCATATCATAATTATCGGAGTCATGGTATGGATCACTTTCACTGGAAAACTCACTTGAGCTGTCCATTTGCACAAGGCGATGTGCACTCCACAAACGTCAGAAAAGTAAGGTTAAACCTTGCTCAAGTTTGGGCGCAAAAACCGGCTATGTGTGTCACGTGGCCGCTTATTGCGCCCAATAATATTGATGGTGAGAACTACGTCAGGGATATATTTGGTGCAAAAAGCGACCACGTTGATTTAAGTGGAGTTTTATACACAATCCGTGTACTGTTCTTGCTCCAAATGACGCGGATACATTTTTCCAAGCAAAAAAAGTCATAATCTCAATTTTGACAAAATTGGTCTTTGGCCGGTTTTTGCACTGGGCCCTTCAATTGAATTGCTTTATTACCATTTTTTTTTTTTAGAACTGTGTTTTTCTTCAATCTTGATTTCATGTTGTTGATTTTTTTTAATAAGCCTTTAGTATCTAATGGTTTACCGAATGTTGAATCGTATTTTTTCAACATCTTCAAGGCATCGTCCTTTCTCATTCTTATTTTTGGAACTTGTGAGTGTTGCAAAATAATTTATCTGCGATGAACTGTAGGTCACTACCATTATTTTCTATAGTTTCCTCATCACCTGACGATGACATGCTTATTAATTTGATAAAAAACTGTATCCAGGAAGAATCCGGAACGGTGTGTGTAAGCTCTGGAGTACAACTGTCAGTGATGCTGAGTGAACGAACTCCGACGACAACTACAAGCTTTAACAAGTCAGGATATGTCGCTCAAGATGCAAATACCAGTCAACCTTTTATTTCTTCTTGGAGGATATTCTCGCGAGTATAAGGTAGTCACTATGAATATGGAAACAAGGATATGATTATACTTCTACCTTTTTCTCCGAAGCAAGACCTTATACTTTTACCGGATGCTTACAACGATATGCTTCTCTTTTATGAATACGGCTCATTATCATTATTGGCCTGTGGGGAGAAATGTCACTTCCCCTTAGACGTAAATAGATGACGATTCGTCATTTGATATGATATTTTGTGAGACAGATCCCAAACTTGCACACGATCAGAGTGTCTTTTTACATTTCCAGATGTACGTGTACCGAATCCTGCGCTAAGCATTAACCTACTTGAGCCGCTTGAGACTATCGTTTCCCAATGGCGAAAACGCGATCGCCGCAATAAAGCACTTATAATAACGTGTACGTGCATTTTCGTGGCCATTTCCCGAGGCAATTCTTAGAGAAATATTGTGACTGTGGAAATGGTTCGTACACACACTTAGCTGGTCAGTTTCATTTGGTATATGGATGTTTGCGGATAATTGGGAGACATTATGGCCATGCATGAAATATTTCATAATGCTATACGTGCTAAATGTGTTGGTGTGTAGTGTACGATACTTAAAATATTTCAGATCATGAAAAGATTGAACGCTGCTGAAGTTGCCACTTTGTTTTCATCTCCTCGCGGTCGCCTAGTGGTAGACGCTACGTAGTGAAGTTAAAATAAAATGGTCTTCATAACACTCCAAACAATGAGTACCATTTGCTTTTGTGTTTTCTAAGGTAGCGATCAAAAATATTTCAAAATGAAGTGTCAACATTCTTTAATTCCAAAGTAAGGGCTATAAGAGTAGTTTAGATACACCGGGAGTCAAAATTAATTCAAACCGTTTTTAAGAGATGGGGCGAGGTCAGGTTACGAGTATACAGCGGCATCTGATTGCAATGATACCAGACAGGGTAGACAGCGGTGGATTACTATACTAAGTGACATATAAATCCGAACACCCAGTTTAAATGGTTTTATTTTAATAAAATTTTGTATAAGTACTTAATGAAGCATAATAAGTAAATGATATAAATTTCAAAATAATTGCACTGCTTTAAAGCCCTTTGACCTTTAATAATGTGTGGATGCACCCTGATGTGCTACGCATTCTCCAACGCGCCTAGGCATGCTTCTGATCAGATGGTCAATGTCCTCCTGTGGTATCTCGTTCCAGGCAACCACCAACTCCTCTCGAAGTGCTTCTAGAGTCTGAGGAGGACGTGGCAAATTGAGCAATCTCCTACCCATCATATCCCACACATGCTCAATTTGAGATAAGTCGGGAGATCTTGGTGGCCATGGTAACAATGTGACATCATTATGTTGAAAGAAGTCTATCGTGACTCTTGCAACATGTGGTCGGGCATTATCTTGTTGGAAAGTTGGATCTGCCAGGGTGTCAAGATAGGGTAAAATATGGGGTTCTAGAACTTCGTGGATATAACGCTGCGCGTTCATGTTCCCTCTGATGAAGATTAAAGGTGACCTGGAACCATAAGCTATAGCACCCCAAAACCATAACTCCAACAGTGTGATGAACATGTCTTTCAACAAAAAACTGTGGAATCCTCCTTTCACCACGTGGCCTTCTAACCCTGGAACGACCATCGTGCATGCCTAAACAAAATCGAGACTCGTCACTAAAGACAATACTGTTCCATTCCTGATCCCAGAGTGACCGTTGTCTGCACCACTCAAGGCGATTACGTCGGTGTTCTCGAGTTAAAGGGAGGACCCAGTGTGGCCGGTATGAAAACAAGCCAAAACTTCTCATTCGTCGGTAAACACTTCGCATGCCAATAGGTCTTCCGTGTTCTGCAAACCATTCATTTGCAATGGACCTGGTAGTGGAGAAACGGTCCCTTAAGGCCAATAATCTTAGGCGGCGATCTTCACGGTCTGTTGTTCTACGGCGGCGTCCAGTGCCCCTTGCTCTTTGCGTACGGCCTTCTCGAAGCCATGCCTGACAACACCTAACCACAGTGTCTACACTTCTTTGCACTCTAACTGCAATTGCCCGAAAAGAAATTCCAGCTTCCCGAAGTCCCACTATACGGCCAATATCAAACTCACTAAGTTGACGAAATCGTACAGGTCTCCGTACTCTAGGCATCGTAACCGATCGTAAAGGATGTCAAGAACCAAAATCCGCCAACGTTGATTCTTTACTGCGGCTGAAATATTCATTTTTAGAGCGTTAGTGAATTAAAAAAAAGCAGTATAAAAACCGGAATATCCAACTGATAGGGCTGAAAATTTTTTCACTTGTTATTTACAGTAAGATAAATATATTCACCAACTTTTATTAAAATAAAACCATGTAAACTGGTTGTTCGGATTTATATGTCACTCAGTATATATATACATTGCATAGTGCTTTGAGTTTTATGCAAAATCCTGTGTTTTATGATGTTAAAAATGTCAAATGTTATGGTAAGTAAGCAACATTTGCGAGAAGTTTTACTTTTCGGTTTCTGTTGGAAGAAAAGTGCAGCTCAAGTCTATAGAATGGTGGTTATGGTGACAATGCTTCAATTGATAAACCATGTCGGGAATGGTCTTAAAGACTGCGATTCCAGCGTTGACGATAAGCCTTATTTTGGACAGTCAAAAAAAGACGAAGAATTGTGGGCATTACTCATTGACGATCCAAGTAAAACGCAGGATGAGCTTGCAGAATTATTGAGGGTGATATAACAAGGTATTCCAGTACTATTAGAATCCAAGGAAGAAAACTGGTTACCTTATGAACTTAAGCCGGCAGATGTTGAAAAGTGCTTTGCATTTTAGACCAGCTGATGCACAGACAAGAAAAAAGGTTTTTTACATGGGGGTATGGACAGGTGATGAGAAATGGACATGTTATGATAATCACAGCAACAAAAAATATGCTAGGTCTGGTCAATCATTGCCATCGACCTCAAAATCAACAGCAAAGCAGAATACTCATTGTTTGCACTCATTATAACATGGAGACACATCTGTGCATTTTCTGGGAAAATGATTGGGAAATTTACAAAACGAAATATACTAAGTGACATATAAATCCGAACACCCAGTTTAAATGGCTTTATTTTAATAAAAGTTGGTGAATGTATTTATCTTATTGTAAATAACAAGTGAAAAAATGTTCAGCCTTATCAGTTGGACATTCCGGTTTTTATACTGCTCTTTTTTTAATTCACTAAGGCTCTAAAAATAAATATTTCAGCCGCAGTAAAGAATCAACGTTGGCGGATTTTGGTTCTTGACAGCCTTTACGATCGGTTACGATGCCTAGAGTACGGCACCTGTACAATTTCGTCAACTTAGTAAGTTTGATAGGGACCGTATGGTGGGACTTCAGGAAGCTGGACTTTCTTTTCGGGCAATTGCAGTTAGAGTGCAAAGAAGTGTAGACACTGTGGTTAGGTGTTGCCAGGCATGGCTTCGAGAAGGCCGTACGCAAAGAGCAAGGGGCACTGGACGCCACCGTAGAACAACAGACCGTGAAGATCGCCGTCTAAGATTATTGGCCTCAAGGGACCGTTTCTCCACTACCAGGTCCATTGCAAATGAATGGTTTGCAGAACACGGAAGACATATTGGCATGCGAAGTGTTTACCGACGAATGAGAAGTTTTGGCTTGTTTTCATACCGGCCACACTGGGTCCTCCCCTTAACTCGAGAACACCGACGTAATCGCCTTGAGTGGTGCAGACAACGGTCACTCTGGGATCAGGAATGGAACAGTATTGTCTTTAGTGACGAGTCTCGATTTTGTTTAGGCATGCACGATGGTCGTGCCAGGGTTAGAAGGCGCCGTGGTAAAAGGAGGAATCCACAGTTTTTTGTTGAAAGACATGTTCATCACACTGTAGGAGTTACGGTTTGGGGTGCTATAGCTTATGGTTCCAGGTCACCTTTAATCTTCATCAGAGGTAACATGAACGCGCAGCGTTATATCCACGAAGCTCTATAACCCCATCTTTTACCCTATCTTGACACCCTGGCAGATCCAACTTTCCAACAAGATAATGCCCGACCACACAATAGACGTCTTTCAACATAATGATGTCACATTGTTACCATGGCCACGATCTCCCGACTTATCCCCAATTGAGCACGTGTGGGATATGATGGGTAGGAGATTGCTCAATTTGCAACGTAATCCTCAGACTCTAGAAGCACTTCGAGAGGAGTTGGTGGTTGCCTGGAATGAGATACCACAGGAGGACATTGACCACCTGATCAGAAGCATGCCTAGGCGCGTTGGAGAATGCGTAGCACATCAGGGTGCATCCACACATTATTAAAGGTCAAAGGGCTTTAAAGCAGTGCAATCATTTTTAGATTTTTATCATTTACTTATTATGCTTCATTAAGTACTTAAACAAAATTTTATCAAAGTAAAACCATTTAAACTGGGTGTTCGGATTTATATGTCACTTAGTATAGATGTAAAAAAATATGCATGTGGACTAAATCACAACAACCCATAAAGCTTACAGCCTTCCAACAACAACTTATAACTAAAATAAACTAATAAAATGAAATTTCAACTGCAATAGAGATTGAAAACAGCAAGTAAACTATAGTCGAAAGAGATTTTTTGGCAGAGTTTTTGCCTTCTGGTCATGATTCCACTAATTATTCATATAGTGGCGATTGGTAACATAATTGAGGATACTAGGAACAAAAAGTGAGAAATTGAGAAAATAAATAATTCAATCAAAATCTTCAATTATTTAATTATCGGGATCCCCTCAAAATATGAGGGAATTCCAAGACTGGCCGAGAGATAAAAAAATGTTGTCGACGACGATTGCCAGTATTTTAAATAATCAGTTTATTTATCTTGTTTCGAAATGAAAGCATTCTACACTTCAAAAGCGGACCGAATTAATTTGCACTCCAAATATTCTGGTTTTTTTCTCTCAGCCTCAATGAAGCTCCTAGTGTCCATTGAAATGCCAACAAATTTAACGGAGTAGAGATTGTCGTCCAACCTATCAAACGATTTGAACAGGTCTTCAGCATCTCAAAGTCAACAACTTTAGATCCCTGTAGGCTCACTACCATAACTACTTCGAAACAAGATCAGCAAGCGTAATCCCAAAGGGCTAATATGATAGGGGACAGAAGTTATACAGGTCAGTCCTTCAGTAATCCCCTGTAATGAATTTATGTTTTAAGGGATCGCCCTTTCAGCATTTAGTTATAAATAACTTCGACCTTAGGGTATACGCAGATCGCTGAATTTGCATTATTATATATTTGAAAGAAGTTGAACTGCCAAACGGGGGGATTGTTGTACATTGTTTCAGCCTCATGGGAACCACCATGCCGCTTGCCAGGTTAACCGAATTGGATTTATGGCAGACTTGACTAAACCCGCGGTTCCTTTCATGTGGTAGTTTCGCATAAGCGAGAAGGAGATTGGTGCAGGGGAAATAAATTTCGGAATATGTATCACATAAATTTAGTTTACCTCAAATTCGATACAGCTTTTGCAAATCTTATACTACAACTTTTGCTTGTATAGTCGATGATTTGATGTATCGCCAAAGTAAAATTATATCTTCTTCTTCTTCCTACCTTATTAATAGGCTCATGCCTGTTTTATTTCGGTTTTGATCTTCTTCCATTCGGCGATTTGTCTCTTGCTATTCGTGCTGTTCTATTTTCTGTCATTGGTTCTATGCGTTGATTCCATTCTATTTTTCTTCTTTTAGTCCACAGGTTTATTTCCCCCATACCACATCTCGCTCGTATATACTCACTTCTTACTCTGTCTCTTAGAGTTTGGTTTGTTATTTTTCGTGAGACTTTCATTTCTGCTGGTTCCAATAATATTTGTGTTTTCGCCGTACCTGCTCTTGTTTCCTCTGTGTACGTCATTATTGGTCTTACTGTTGATTTATACAGGGTGTCCGCAAAGTTGGGGTTTTCCTTTACACGACGTGTAGATCTTGAAAACATAAGCAATTTTTCTTAGTACCATATACACCAATGTCTTAAGGGAACCGAGATAAAGGGCTCTGCAACATCAAAAATATCTGAATACCATCCTGTAGCCGCGACACCACCGACTGGTACAAGGTCACTGGTTCAACCCGACGACAGAACTGGGTCGGGGTCAGTTTGTCAGGTCAGTATGCAACCTTCAACCGACGGTTACGGTCACGCGTGTAGAGGTAATCGCGTAGACGAGAATCCCTCAACAAGCACTAGAGACGTGGCTTGAGAAGTGCAAGTATCAAAAACTAAAGTGTGGCAAACGCTGCGTGAAGAGGGGCTGTATCCGTTTCACGTCCAACGTGTACAAGCCCTTCAACCTGACGATTTTCCAGCAAGAGTGCGGTTTTGTGAGTGGTTGTTGCATCAACATGACAATAATCCGGACTTTTTGAAGTGCATATTGGTGACACACGAATCTACGTTCACGCGTAATGGGGTGAATAACTTTCGAAAACCTCATATTTGGTCATTTTCAACAAATATTTTCGGTGAATGTTTGGGCTGACATGGTGAACGGTATGCTCATTGGACCATTTATTCTCCCAAATCGATTGGACGGGATGCAATACCTAGACTTTTCACGCAACATTTTGCCTTCCTTGTTAGAAGATGTGCCATTAAGTGTAAGACAATCAATGCGGTTTCTGCGTCTGCTCGGTAGCGCTTCAGCTGATTTCATTTTGTGTTGGAGCGGTATGATTTCGGGCAGAGACGTACTTAGCCCTTCTCGTCAACTGGAAAGTGAGTACTTTTTCCTTTATTTTTTTTTTTACTTGGTCGCCCTCGTTTCACTACACATTACCTTTGTTATTTCAAGGGTAGTTGTTTCTGAAAAGGAAAATCCCATCTTTGCGGACACCCTGTATATGTATGCGTGGAGAGTGCCGATCCAGTAGTGCCTTGGAGAGCTCAAAATAGGAGCAAAAATCTTAACTCCCCTGGACTATAATATTTCTTTCCACTACGACTAAAACTAACCAGATCGAAAAGGACAATGTGATTACCACGGAAGTTATACAGGCTGTCCCTTCAGTTATCTCCAGTAATGAATTTGTGTTTATAGGGATCACCCTTATACCACCAGTATATAGCTTCATTTGAGTTTAATTGCTCTACCTGCCCCGAGTGGGTTTCGAAGTGGGATTGCCGGCTTGCTCAGAGCTAGGGAAAATAGGGACATGCTATAGGTACATAGTAGCAATTGGGCGTCAGTATACATTATTAATACAGTCATAATAGAGAGTTTTGGTAATTTACAGATACAGCATCCTCAGGGGTATTACGTATGTTGCTAAGTGACATTATGCCCGATTTTTTTTTTAGATTATACAGGGTGTCTCGAAAAAAGTGTGCAATATTCTACCAGCAGTTTCTAGAGCTGAAAATAGGAAGAAAAGTTTATATAAACATATGTCGAAAAACGTCCCCTAAAGGCGCTACGGTCTTTTAAAGGGGCTCCCCTGAAGATGGTTTTTCCTTAATATTTCCGAAACGTGTCGAGATAAAGACTTAAAACTTGGTATGCTGGCCTAGTTTTTTATGCTGGATTTGAAAATAATAACAATTTTAGGCAGTTTTGTTTGGAGGCGTATGTAACAGGGACGGACTCAGACTATTTCAGCCCCAGAATTTTTGTGTGATTCTATGTTTGAAATGGAATTTTAGAATTTGAAAATGTAGGGTTTTCTACATAAAAAAGGTACTCTTATTGAATATCGATAAATTGTGCCATTTTTGAGTAAAATCAAGAATCTAAAACTATACCGAGACTTTTTGGACTTCAATTTTGAATTATTAGCCATTATATTGAGATTAGCTCCCAAAAACTCAGTCTTGGATTAGTTACCAAAAATCATTACATGCGATTTTTCCGGATTAAGTTTTAAGTTGTGACCTAATGAGAGATTGTTCAAGGTGTTAATGTCCTCATTTATACAATTTTCGTAATATTTGTAATCCTCAATATCAAAAAAACAATAAACCTTGGTGTCATCTGCAAAGGCCTGAGCTTTACAAAACTTTAAAGACGTAAGTATATCAGATGTATAAATTAAAAATAACAAGAGGCCCAATATTGATCCCTGAGGAACTCCCGATAGGATCTCCGCTTTGTCTGAGAATGTGTCATTTGATAGAATCGATTAATACCTTCCTGTCAAATATGATTTTAAAAGCAAACATGCTTCCTTGTTAAATCCATAATACTGATGTTTAGCTACCAACAGTTCATGATTAATGGTATCAGAAGCTTTTGAAAAGTGTAGAAGCACCAAAACTGAACTCATATTTTTATCATTTGCTCTTAATATATCATCGAGTACGTTTGTTAGAGTCACTGATGTACCAAAATTTTTACGAAACCACACTGAGTACCAGGAATAATATTATTACTCATAAAAAGGTCATAAATTTGTTCGTACAGCACTCTTTCAAATATCTTTGACAAAGCAAGAAGTATACTTATCACACGAAATTCGTTAAAACTTGATGGACTAGTTATTTTTGGTAATGTTTTTCCTATGGAGATTTTCCACTTGTCGGGAAAGTAGCTTGTTTTAATGGAACAGTTTATAATATGTGTTATATACTTATCTATGTACCGAACACAATGTTTTAACATTAAGGGCGAAATATCACCTATCCGGGTTGCATTTCTTTTTATGTTGTTTAAAATTTTGTTTACATTTGTTATTTCTGCTAATTTAAAGTTAAAGGTCAAGTTATTTTTTAAGGCATTGTTTTTATAAAATTTAATTTTTTCCGAACAGTTAGATTTATTTTGTAGAAAAACAGCAAAAAAGGTATTATTATCATTAGGTTCTGATAAAGTCCGGGGAATTTCATTATTTTTTGTAGAACAGATATTAAAACTTTTTAAAACTGACCACAGTTTTTTGGAGTTACCTTCAAAAGATTCTATGTATTCCTTCATCTCTTTTCTTATCAACGATAAAGTAAAATTTCTTAAATGTTTAGGATCTATCCAGTCTGATTGAAGCTTTGATTTTTTGAATTTTTGTAGTGCTGCATCTCTTTGTTTCATGAATAATTTAATATTGTTAGTTAACCAAGGCGCTTTTGGTTTTGTTATTAGTGATTCTTTTATTGGTGCATGCTTACTAAACAATGTAAAAATAAGATTATTTAAAATAGGTAGTTGTTTTATTATCAATATTATTCTCATATAATATATTATTCCACAGCAAACTTTGCATATCTGCTAGAAAATTATTCAGGTTAAAGTTTTTAAAAGAACGATGCTTTATAATTTTAGGTGATTTACTTTCCTTTGAAACATTAAGATCGCAGTAAATCAATTTATGATCTGAAATATTATCCGCGGATAAAACCCCAAACCTAGGCACTATCGACAAGTTAGTATGTACTGTGTATCTAACGAAGCTACAAAGTAATTGTAAACAGTGGTTGATTCGTGATCAACGCGTGATCGGTAGCCATGGCGCTCTGTCGGCCTCTTCCTGATTGGCTTGTAGCGACGAGCCTCCAGACAAAGTCGCACGGTTGCCACGCTCGGCGAGTTTTCGCCAGAGTGGTTGATCACATTCGCATTGATCACAAATCAATCTGTTGGTGCAATACGTGCAATAACTGTTGTAAAGGACATTATATAACAATAAATGCCATCACAAAGGTATATTCCAATTTGATCTGCAGCAAATTATGAACGGCATATACGGAGATGCGAAAACAAGCTCAAAAAGGTGAAGAAAATTTTTGTGCAATCTTTATAGTTAAATTTTTCCTAAGAGATAGCATCAGTGAGGGAATTTTTTTCTATTGTCTTATTTTTCACATTAATGCGATGTCGAGGTATGTGGCCATATCGCAATTGAAAATAAGGTTTCGATAATCCTCCCATAAAGTTTCGATGAGTACATCTGAAATAACCTTGAGATATTCTTCGGGGAAATACAAAAATCTCCTTTTGTGTTTTTTTGTGCAGATTTATCTATTTAAATCCTATCCGCAATCTGTTTTCCGTGCACACACCCTCAACCGAATGTATGCCATATATGATATTACCGTTTCCAACTTTCACCAAGGTTAATAGGAACCATAACAGCTCCCTACCCTTCCCCCCATATAAGAATATCGATTTGTAGCCTCACATTTCAAGGTTAGACTCCTTGTAATGTTTCTGTTCAACATTCGGCGATTTCTGACAATTTTCCCAATAAAACATGATCATTATGACATTAAGCCTGGCAACGCTGCATAGTAGAGGGAACTCTCAGCGTTGATGGTTCGTCACCACGCACAGGATTGTAATCAGTTACGGATACCCGTTTATGAGCGCGAACGTTTTATACACGTCTTGACTTGATTTTTCTCGCGGAAATTTAATATTAGTCTAAAATGTCTGACACAGATACCGCTGATGAAGTGGTTGAAATCAGCTTAACGTCACCCAGAAAAAGGGCTAAAAAGCTTCATCTTAGCGCAGGTGAAAAAAAAATTATTCTAAATATCTACAAGAACCAGATGCAAGAGAATAGTGGATTGGCTATAGAAAATATCGTATGTAAGGTTGCTGAAATTTCTGGAGTAGGTCGATCAAGTGTTTGCAAAATCTTGAAGGAATATAGACAAAATCACTCACTATCTGAGCCAAACACATATCCAGCGAGAAAAAAAATCATCGAAAAAATAGATGACTTTGACAAAAGTGCCATTAGAAGAAAAGTACATCACTTTTTCTTCAGGAATGAAATACCTACAATAGATAAAATATTGAAGCAAGTGAATGATGATGAGGACCTGCCAAATTTTAAAAGATCTACGTTCCATAAGCTGTCGAAAGAACTAGACTTTCGATTTTTGAAAAGAGGAAGGAATAGTTTATTGATAGAAAAGGAGGAAATTGTTATCTGGAGGAGAGAATACCTTAGAAAAATTAGGCAATTCCGCGCTGAAAGAAGAAAAATTTATTATTTAGACGAAACATGGGTGAACGCGGGGCATACGCAGGGAAAGGTTTGGGTAGACAAATCTGTGAGGTCCTCAAGGCAGGCTTTTTTAGATGGCCTTTCGACGGGATTGAAAAATCCTGCAGGTAGGTTTCGAAGTATATGAACTTTTTTGGATGCAGATAATTCATTTTCTGATCGAATCAATGACTTGGAAGCTCCGAACTCAGTTTTGCTATCTCATTCAAGTTTCTGAGTATTTCCTTCACCCAAAAACTAATCTAAGACCCTATCCTACACTAACCTAAAAAGAGTAAGTTGCTTAATTTCGTCATTTAGTGCGCTCGCTGAGAAGTAAAATAACTAATTACTTTCAGGCACAGGAAAACGCCTGATCATTTGCCACATAGGTAGCGTAGATGGATTTGTTCCTGAAGCATTGTGGGCATTTGAATCCAAAAAAACTGGAGACTATCACGAAGAAATGGATGGTAACTCATTTGAAAATTGGTTCAAAAAAATTTTGCCGACACTTGATGATAACGCAATTATTGTGATGGATAATGCCCCGTACCACTCCAGAAAATTGGAAAAAATTCCAACAATGGCCACCAAAAAGGCAGACATTCAACAGTGGCTTGTCTCAAAGAAGATCGACTTCGACCAAACAATGGTCAAAGCTGAGCTGATAAATATAGTCAAGCGACATAAGTATAAATATGATTTAAAAATTGTTGACGAAATGGCCAAAAACCAAAATAAAACGATTCTCAGGCTGCCTCCCTATCACTGCGAACTGAATCCTATCGAGTTGATTTGGGCCGACATGAAGCAATACGTGGCGTCAAATAACAGCACTTTTAAGTTTTCTGACCTTAAAAAACTGTTTGATGTTGCTGTCGATAAAATTACGCCAGCAAAATGGAGAACATGTATTGACCATGTCCAAGAGAAGGTTAAAACCAAAATGTGGGATATGGACAATATCATTGACACCCAAGTTGAACCCCTTATAATTGACATCAACAATTCTGATGATTCAAGCTCCTCGGAATACAGCATATAAATCGATTGATAGCATTAAGACTGGCAGTTTAACGGGCTTTTTGGCAAGACAGGTAAGTTCATTATAGACTGCAATCAAAGTGTAAGTTTCTAGTTATTAATGTGGAAATTCCAAATTTATAATTACACAAAATTAGGGTTAATTTAGGAGTTCCAAAGCATAATAGTGCCATTTTGACCTTCTTCCTATTTCTCATGTAAATTTTAATAGCAATCAAACTAACAAACTTTATGGAGTCTGTACTAAACTTTTGTACTACTACTACTACGTCTGTAGTTTCTATTTGCTCAAAAAAATTTGCTCTGCATTGTGAATAGAAGGTTGATTTGTAAATATTATTGGGTATATATGTAAGTTAATAATAAAATATGAACAATTTCAATTTAGATGGTCCACAAGTTTTTTTCTTGTGCGTTTTAGTAACATGTTGCTGAAATGGTGAATACAGAATTTTTTGCACTGATTCCTAATGTCGAAATATGATTAGAAAGGCGTGGTATATTCCTGATAATTTACTATGCTTTTGATAGAATTTACAGCAACACATATCTTGTACGACATTTTTTGATAGATCAGTCACAATAGCTTGATACGGCCCTGTAGCGTCTCCTACGGTTAAGTTCTTGATCACGTGCAATACGGGTGTATATGTTTGATTTTATTTTGTTTCTTCGATGGATACAGTTTAGTTAATCTGTTATTAGAAATTGAAACAGAATATTTTACAAAGGAAGAATATTGCAATACGATTTAACTATATTTTTTCCATCATATTGATGTAACTGCAGTAGGTACCTCAGATATCACAGACATTAATCATATTAAAATAAACGAAATTGCACTTGCTAATACAAACAGGTGTGGAAGAATTCTCAGAACTGAGTTCGAGCGTCCGCCAACTTCAAATCCTAGAAAAACGTCTGTCGTCTCGTCGCAGCCTCGTATGGAATATTGCAATTGTTTTTTCCAGTCTACGCGAACCTTTTACACGGGCTTTTCGGGAGCGTTATTTTCAGTGTTTTCCAAGGGAAAATTCGGCTGCACCCGGAAAATTGTGTTCGTAGCATGTAGATTAAGTGTTTGTAAGTTTTTGTAGTGATGGTTTGCACCTTTGATTACGGGAAGAATGGAAGAAAGCTTCGGAGATACCGCGGACTTCCTACACGGGCTCCTCGGCAGCGGTAATTTCTGTGTTGTGAGAGGGAAATCTCTGTCGTGCCTAGGAAAATGTACTAGTGGCATGTGGAATAAGAACTTGTGAGTGCTTGTAGTGATTTGCACCTTTGGATTACGAGAAGAATGCAGGAGAACTTCGCAGATAGCGCGATACAAAAGTGGCGGAAAAATTGTAAGTGCTGATTTACTTTATTTTTACTCATTCTTACAGGGTGTGTACTTTATTTGAAACTTGCTTATAGTGTGTAGTGCGCACATAATCATTCCATCTCAAAATAATAACCCCCCCCTACTTACTTTTTGAGAGAATAAGTCAGAAAGCTGAAACTTGGGACAACGAAATTGATGAATAAATACTATATTTAAGCGTAAAAGTTGCAGTTACAAATTTCAAGATGGCGGCTGGGCATCATTCTGGATTGCTTTTTTAATGGAATGAGGGGTCGCACAATGTAACATTTCCGATATAGCAGGATTTAATTAAAAATTGAAAAACAGATTATTGATGAAAGCATGTGGTTTTGTGAAATTAAAATGTCCCTATCCGATAGATAAAGTTATCGTTTCAATATTAAGTCGCCTGTTACAATGGTAAACAAAATTAAAATAATTTTTTGTGACATGGACAAAACAAGGTGGTTATTGTGTAAAAGGTACCCAAAAAGCCGGAAATAGCATTCGATTTTTTCTATCACGCACAGTTTTTTTGCAATAAGGCATTTTATGCTGCATATACTCGTAAAATATAAGGATATGTGTGTAAGAGTACTAATAAACATCTCAGAATGTTGTTGTCGATGTTTTACGGCGATATGTTGCTCCTGAAGTATATTATCTTAACAATGTCCAGCAAGAATCAGCAAGCAAATTGGCACTCCATTTGCGTTGATACTGTTTTTCCATAGCAGAAATGTCTTGGTGGAACCGTCCACCATGTTCATCACTTACCGTACCTAAATTTTCCGGAAAGAGATCGAGCTGAGAATCCAAAAAGTGAATTTTTAGAGACGTATTACATCCCATTCCTTTATAAGCATTAATTAGTTCACCAATTTTCCGCCTTCACATTGTCTAAAAAGCTTGCAGTATCTGATTTAAAAGCATTCCAATCTCGTAATTCAATTTCATTTAGAGTACTGTCTAATATATCATCCTTCATGATTTTTCATATCTGTGGACCCACAAATATACCCTCTTTAATTTTTGCCTCACAAAGTCTCGGAAATGTTTGTATTAAATGCAGAAACCCTCTTCCATTTCAATCCACAGCTTTCTAGACGTTCTAAAAGCTTTCTTCTGCAATTTGAAGCTATGGCCTCTGAGATTATTCGTTGCCAGACGAAACAGATGCGACATGTCCACACCAAACAAATTATGCAGTGCTCTGAAAGTGATGATGAGATCTCCTCGCATTCTTCTATCAGCAAAAGCAGGCAGGTTATATAACTCGAGGTAGTCTTCATAACTCGGCCTACGTGTGCCATAAGGCATACATGTAGCACGACGCTGAACGGCCTCTAATAAGCTGCTATCGCGAACAAGGATTGAATCCCATACCGGAGCAGCAAACTCCAGTAGGGGTCGTACGAAAGTTGTGTACAAGAAGGAGGAGGTACTAACGGTGCAACCGCTAAATGATCTTTCCATCATATATAGCACAACCGCTTTGCCTTAGATGTTATGTTCTGAATGTGCTCCGAACAGGTGAGCCGGTCATCAATTGTCAGACCAAGATCTGTCTGAAGAAAAACAGTCTCTAAGGTATGTTTGCCAATCTTATATGTTGAGTTGGGATTATTCTTCCCCAGGTGGAGAACGTAGCATTTCGTGAGATTTAAAGGCAGGAGCCAAGGTTCTGACCACTTTCTGATCAGCTTGAGGTCTTCTTGAAGCACAGATGAGTTCATGGTAGTGTTATAGACTTTAGTATCATCTGCATAGATGGAACACATAGAAGAAAGTCGGGTGGGAAAGTCTGTTGTATAAAGAAGAAAAAGTATTGCCCCTAGCACAGATCCTTGTGGAACTCCGCTAGTAAGACGATGGCTAGAAGAATAGGCGTCTCCAAAACGGACGGAGAAAGATCCTATCTAACAAAAAAGCTTCAATCCATAACAACAAATTTCCCCTGATTCCGAGATGTTCAGGCTTGTGCAGGAGCCTTTTATGCGGAACTCGATCGAAAGCTCTGGAAAAATCTAGATAAACCACGTCGACCGGTTCATTTGCGTCTAAAGATCTGGTCTAATTGTCGATGCAGTGTAAAATGTTGGTTATAATTGATCTACCGGGAATAAAACAATGTTGGTTGCTAGGCAGCAGGTTGTTCTTGAACGCAAATGTCATAAGTTGTTCTTGGACGATCTTTTCGGCTATTTTCGCAGCTATAGGCACAAGACTGATAGGACGGTAGTTTTTCGCAGATGTTCTATCTTCTTTTTTGTATATAGGTGTCACAGATGCAGTACGTCAACAGGAAGGAAGGATGTGATTTTGAAACGAGGAGCTGAATATAATGCTGAAGCACAGTACTTCATAACGGCAGAAGTAATCCCATCCTTTCCAGGGGACGAGCATGTTATCAGTTTAGTAAGGTGACTCTCAATGTCCTGAGGTTGAAAATCTATGTTACATATGGTTGCTAGGCATCTATGAGGGCTGGATAAGTTCGAAAGAGTACCATCAGTTTCATTCACAAAATCTTCACTGAAAGCATCCGAAAGAAGGTTGTCAGATTTTTCGGCATCAGTATATAGGTGACCATTGGGATCACGGATTTGTGGGGAAGAAACCTTAGAGTTCATGGTGGATCTCAAGTATCTAAACAACTTCTTCTTATGTTTCGATGATTCAAGGTTTTACTCATAATTGCGCTTGGCGTTTTTCAAGTTCTTGGAAAGGATGTTAGAGAAAGCCGATGAAATACAAAATCCTGTTGTAGTCTACTTCTATGGAATCTTTGCCATAACCCTTTTTTATGCCTCAACATCCTTGAGAGGTTATGGTTAATCCAAGGCTTTCTTGGGTGACTGAATATCTTCTTTGTGGTCGTATGCTTAGTGACTTCCAGTTGGATTCGACGAGAGAATATATCCCAAATACCTTCAGTGGTACTACGTTGTGTAAGCAGGTTGGATCAGTTTATTTCGGCCAATGCTCTATTGAGAGCACCGTAGTTTAATAGCTTTACAGTTTTGAAGTGTCTACGTGATGGAGTTTTTACATACAATTGAAGTGAGGTCAATAAAGTACAGTGATCCGACTTGCTAACAGGAGGTAGGCAGTCTAGACTGGAAACAATGTCAAGATCATTGACAAATATCAGGTCGAGAGTTCTGGGAGTTCGGCCATCTCTGAATCTCGTCGGTTGATGTATGAGTTGGAGGATGTTCGACTTACGCATTGAATCAATATAAGGGGAAGAAGGGGATTTGCATTCTGGTAATGTTGTCATGGGCCAGCTGATGTCACGTAAGTTGAAATCACCAGTTAACAGAATGTTTGAATTCTTGGTTAGAAATTCTTCAATGAATTTACACAAATAAACATCACATTAAACATCATTGGTATATCCCATTTGCATTCTCAGAAGAAGGGCTATTACCTGTAAATCTGCACATATGGCCCATCCATATTCATTATAACGGATATGCTCTAACAGGATTCGCATATCTTCATATGATTCCTTCATACGAACTATAGGTACAGATGGATATTTATTGCCGTTGTGTACCAATACCGCTTTTAAACTAAACTTAGAGGAACCAATGAATAGGCGCCACTAATTTGGATCATGTTTCTGTCCTAACGCGTCAAACAAATTGTTGACATCGGCGCAGTATATCAACTCCCTTTCTCGACGGAAACTGTGTGTGAGGTCTTGTTGCCGTTTTCGGTAAAAAGTAATGTTCACATCACCGTGGAGAACATTACATCCTTTTAATCTTCACGCTAAAAGTTTTGACTGGGATTTTGACAGATTTAATTTTCGAACTAAGTCATTAAGTTTGCCCTGTGTGTAGGATCGGAAATTTTTACGCTTTCTGTACTATCACTTTCGGAATCGGTGGATTCGACTTTTTTATCCAAAGATCAAGATTCTGGCGGAACTGGGACAGAAAGTTCATCACTATGCTTAACGTGCCACAAACCTGATGGTAAGTTAAAACAGTTAACGGTATGTTTCGATTTTGGTCCAATACCTTTAATATTTGTGAGGCAAAAATAGCAATCAGTAGTATGGTCTCTCGGTTCTCTCCAAACCAGTACCGCAAAGGGAATCTTACGATTGTCGCCTCTTAACCAACCTGTTAACAACGTTACTCATGGTTTATCTTGTCACCAACTTTAATTCTAAAATAAAGATCGTATGCTTTCAACACAAAGGGAGTAAAAGTACGTTTATGGGACTTAAAAGTTAGATCTCCGCACACGTAAAAGCTGTTCTCACTATTTATACAGTTTCTAGGCATTGTCCATAAAGCTAGCCTCGATTACAATAAACTAAAAGTGACACATCGTTTTAACAAAAATTAGCAGTACTCAGAACATCTCAGTACTCTTCAACACAGAAAACGTAACTGACTCGGCTGCTATTGGTCTGCTAATAAACGCAATATGCTCTCTAAACATAGAGCTCGCATATAACAGGAATAGACCGGTCTTAACATTATATATGTGCGTCATCGCATAAACGCCGAGAAATACATAAGATACTCCCAAAAACTGTCATGTTATAAATCCTGTGTCTATCAGTGTTATTTGGTACAGACAACTAAGTGCACCTAACCTGATAACGAGATATCATACAGAATTCACCCTTATTCGTCACTCACGTATTACAGTGACTGTGCGCTACAACTAGATTTCTATATGGAATACTATTTTTGGAACAAGGGTGAAGATGTCAAGTTCTAGTGGTAGCTTTTCAAATAAATAATACCATTCTGAAGACATTGAGTCTTACATGTAATATTATAGCTTACAATCAATTGCAATTATTTTTTTTATATAGTCTGTGTACCGTAAAATATCAATATCTCTTGTCTGCGATCTTGGCTTTGTCTTTCTTCAGAATCTGTGTACATTATTCGCGACACTATGTTTTTGAAATTTGTTTATCAAATAGAAAATTAAGATGATTTGAACTGATAACAACCAACATTGTTGAACAGGTTATAGTTCACGGACTGTGACATGTACTGTGGGACTCTAGGCACGAAGTATTCAAAATCGAAAACAAATGATGCATAACAACGACTAGTAATCAATTATAGTATTGAAAATTTAGAATGTTGCGAAGCACAGTAAACAATTAAAAGTCTGATGGGCTCATTTCGTCGCGAGAGAGGCAAAATGAAGATTTTGATACTGAAAAATACTGCAAGCAGCTGTAGGCGTCTCCAGTTTTTAAAGGACGCAAGGTTATGGCAAAACGTTCTCTTGGTGATATATATTTTCTAACCTGTGTATCATTTTTCACTATCGTTGCTTGATCATTCTTGTAAAATTTCTGCATTGACCATACAACTGATACTAATTCCTTCAATAAATCATTTTTTGTGTAGAAATTTCCACCGACGACGATTACATTATACAGCATTTATTATAATAAATGCTGCCGCGGCTATATCTCGATCCTCCATGTTAACATCGTACGCGGACGACTGGATCAGCCCCTGCATTGAAAAATGAATTTCAGTTTAAACACTCTCCACACACGCGAACGAATGCTTGCGCTTATGCTCAGTGCGTGCCTGCTCATATGTAAACGCACCTTTATTCACAAAGCGCCATCTCTTACCATAATCGATCACCAGGAAAGTGAAAAGTACTACTATATCTCCAGAATCGGCGGCATCTAGCGGTCACAGTAGTGGCCCTGCTGACAATGCGGACTGGCATACAGTTCCAACGGCTTTCACCTTCTTAATGGTCGATTCTGATGATAGATGACACTCTGTGCCTAACTTATTTCGATAGACCTCAAACTCTGAATAGAGTAGAGTTGATCAGCTTTTTGTTCGATTCCAAGCGTACACTCTGCTGAATAGTTGCCAAATAGCATAAAACAGCTGTCCATCGTTGTCAGCCTATGATCGGAGGAACGCTAGTATGAGCTCTACTGCTTTATCTCTTGTCACCTAGGGTATTAGATAGCCGTAAATCTGAATCCCTTCAACAGGATTTTACTATTCCTAGAATCCGATAGAAGTCCAGCCATTGCTCGAAATATGCGACTACGATGCGGAATTTAAATTCAAAACGTCCAGTTCCCAGAAGTCGGGTATTACTTTCAAAAGGAGCTGCTGGAAATGCATGAATCCTTTCTATATGGAGATTTCCTTGAGGAAAAATTATATTAAAATTTAAGCACCTCATCGTATGTTCACTAACTTAACTATTGATCAATCAAATTTATCGCTGGGGAAGTTCATCTATTATTATCTTCGCTATCCTCTTGTACTTGGATGGAATGTATTTTGTATTCTATTTTCTTGCAAAATGCAGACAAATCCACACTATTCAACAGGTATGTAATGATAACTTTCAGTATATTGAAGTATGTAAATTCGAGAGTGCCATGCATTAACAAACGTCCAAATCTGCTGCCAAATTTAACAGCTAGAAAATCGACCTATTATTTGCCGCGTTCCCATTCGCTGACGGGGTAACGGATTTTTAAATGTAAACCTATAACATATATCAAAATACATGAAAGTTGTCCTGTTTTTTCTGTACAAAAGCATCATGTTGGAATCAAAAAGTGGTCTTGTTTATAATACAGTCGAATTCTCACGATTTTATTCAATATTTCAATAGAAATCACTGAGATTCTGAGACCTTTGGCAGCTTCTGTCAAATTGCATTTCCATAAGGTATTTTCCTATTGGTCCATAATATTAATGTTGGTGAAATCGGCCCTACATCTAATATTAGTTACCTAATATCAGGCACTGCGGTCCCTTTCAGATTATACGAATCTGTTTTCTTTTTCCCTGTTTCATATTGCTGACTTTGAGGCTCTGTCTCTATTACCTTAAAAGGTCTGCTATTGTTATTTTTATATTCCCACATCCTGCATTATCCCACAATTTTCTTCAGCGTCACTTTAAAGTGGCTTAAGAAGTTTACTGATCCACAAGCTCGCAACGGAGAAAGAAACTTTATTATGGTTTCGGAGCCGTCTAGACGAAATACATTCAGTGAAAAAAGCTGCGGCTACCGAAACCCTAAAGTAAACCGCTCCACATGGCCGAGATGGCAATGAGCTCCGAAACAGCTTAAGCAAACTAGACGATTCTGTTAGAAAATTCTGCCACCGTGAATATGAAACTAACGTAAACAGCAAGAAATTGGGTATCTTGCACTACACGTCAAGCATATTTGAAAGCCGTGATATCTTCAGTTAAATGACGTCCGGAACATGATTTTTTAGGAGTCCTACAAAGTAATATCTAATAGTAATAATAATAATAATAATAATAATAATAATAATAATAATATTAGACGTCTTTATTCCTGAACGTTACCAACTTGATTTCATCAAGCCTTTAGAATATCATGCTTAGAATTAAACCAAAGATGTTTTGTGGACTCAACATTTTAGGACCGGATTGAATATTTCTTAGTCTTGTATTTCATTCGACCAAGTGCAACGTCACGTGAGCTATACTTTGAAGTCATTTTGAATTCACAGAAAACAGCAATACATGAAATTCATAAAAAGAAAAACTAATGTTATGCACTTCATTCACTTTTGTTTGGTGTTTTATCAAATCAAGTTGGAAAGTTTGACATGAGTCTCATACTACGCCTCTTATAGCGAAACATGTTAAGAAAATACCATGAAGGGAGGTTCAACTATCTCTTGATAGATGGCTTTTCTGTAGTCAATGCGCTACCACTCCAAGGCGGTAGTTCTGTTTTCGCCCATGTTATCAACATTGGTTAAGATTTCAGTAAAATTGTGCAAAAAGCTGCGTTTAAATAAACTGGTTGAATCCTTTTGCCGCAGGCTACTAATAGGCAATCCTAACGTGCTTGTTGCCGAACTGTACGAGCCCCTTCCCACTTCAGTTGGCCCACTTCAAGATTTGTACCAAAATATGCCTTTATAAACTAAACATGACGAAACTATTTACTTTTAAAACAGTTTATTCTCTCAAAAACATTTTAGATACACTCTAGTCGTAAAAGATACATATTTGAAATCACTTAGACCTATAACTTATAGAACATCTGAACAAATAAACAATGTGCGAATAAATGCGCGAAGTTAACAAAGCAACAACTGAAAGATTACCATTGTGTAACATCACCTTTATTTTTTATCACGGCATAGTGTTAACCAAGTTTTGGCAAAAATTTGGTATAAAACAATCCCATATTTCTTGAAGCTTTTGTCTCAGTTCGGTGATTGTACGAGCAGGATGTTGCCGTAGATCCTTTTTCATCTCGTGCCACAAAGTTTCAATAGGTGACAGATTTGGACTGCCAGAAACCCATTTCAAAAGTGGTATATTATTTTCTTCCATCCATTTTTGAGGTATGGCACGCTGCACCATCTTGCTGAAACACAAAATCTTGACCATCTACCATCACTGGTAAAAGCGATTCTTCTAAAATTGCCAAATATTTGTTTGTATCCACATTTCCATCAATAAAATGAAGTTTTCCTACTCCTTTTGATGACATACTGCCCCAGACCATAATGGATGCTGGAAATTTCACTTTTCTCTTCAGACAGTCAACATGGAATGCTTAATTTTTTTGCGAACAACTCCAGTGAGACTGTCATCAACACAAACTTCGAATCGGGCCTCATCACTCCATTGTATTGCACACCATTGTTGAGGTGTCCATTGTCTATGTTCTTTAGCCCATCTAAGCCGATTTTTCTTTTGCAGCGGAGTTAATACTGGATTTTCTTTGTCCTATAAACAAGTTGTGCAGATTTAGGGTTTTTACTTCACTTTTTTTTATAAGAAAACTTACCTTGCAAGTGCTAAATCCTAATTTGTGGGCCTCTCTGTGAGTTGTGGACTTCGAAATTCTCCCTCCAACAGCGTCACTCCAATTGTAAATAATTGGCACGCCTGTTTTTCACGATTATTCTTCTTAATGCTCTTCGGTCGGCAGTTGTGATATTATTTTTTTTCACATATCGTGGGTTAATACTGACTGAACCAGTTAGTTATATCTTCTAACAATATTTCTCACACTGTACCGCGATAAGTCTAACAAAGTTGCAATTTCTGAGTATGATTTCCCAGAATTAAAAAATTTAATTATCAGTAACCGAATTTTCCCACTCGTAACCTTTCCCCTACCCATTTTGAAAATCTTAATTACCCAAAACTATTCTAAACGTATTGTGACAGCTGTGATTAATAAAAGCAATTGTCATGGCTTTTTTTCACAGCCACCTATGCGTTATTTTGCATTGAATCGAAAATAGGTTGATATGCTGTAATTGCAAAATGTGGTATTTTTATGCTGCAAATTTGATTAGGGAGTGTTAAGTTGGTGTTTTCTACTATATATGATCAAAACATTCATTGTTAATATTTTAAACCTATAACACATACATTGTTGTTATTTGTGTTTGATAAGAAAAAAACTAAGATTTCAATAGTTGGGCCAACTGAAGTGGTAAGAGGCTCATATTAATTTGACTTAGGATATCGATGGTATTAATGATGTGCGATATGCATGTAATAGTGTGTTTCTAACCCTTCCTCAATTGAAGCACTCACGTTTTTTCCCAAACCATTACGAAGATGAACTGCATCTGCTTATCTCCCTTTATGTCTCTGATAAACTTTATCAACTATTATTTGAAATCCTATTGTGTATTGTCGCCTTATTTGTAATACCCATTGCGTCTCTTCCACTGTGTCGTAATATTTTTTTTATACCGAAGCAGCCGAGCTGGCAGAGGCCTAAATACCGGGACAGCGCGACACTGCTTGGCGCTAATCAAGCCGTGACGCTCGAGGTAGTGCAGAAGCTCGCGAGGCCTGTAGTTATAGGGGTCGGTCTTAGATCCTTTTTTTGGGAAGGATTGTACATGAGCAAATTTCCAGTTTTCTGGGAAGGTGCTGGATTCGTAAGTTACCTGGAAGAGACCCGAAAGAACCGCAGCACGCTTCACTGTGCACCTCTTGAATATAACGGCAAGTCCGTACTAGAAGCTTTGTTGACGTCGAGAGACAACGCCACCAGTCTTATGGCGAAAATACAGTGGAAGCTGGTTTCTTGCTTACCGGCAACCAGCACCGAGCGGTACCGAATTTCGGCGCTGGTCATGAACACAGTTCCGACGAGAAAAATACAAATAAAACCGGCCTCTTTTCAGCGTAGTCTTCACTTCAACATGGGGTCTAGCTTCTCCTGAAAATGAACTTATTGCATTGGACAGCTCTATAGCTAAGATAATCACTAGAAAGTTTGTTTTTCACCCAATAAATCGTGAGAGGGTACATTATGGTAGGTACATTTAGTAATAATAATAATAATAATAGACGTCTTTATTTGTCCACAATTACATTGTAGTATAGCCAAATGTCAGACTTACATGGCGAAGTTTAGCATGCTGCTACTCTTACACTTAACCATATAGTCTCTAGCAGATGTTCAAAAGAAGACACTATCCACAGATTTGGTTCATTACATCGAAAGTGAAATTTAAAAAAAATATTAATCTGAATTAAAGATGGAATAAAAAAGAAATGAATGATTACGTAAATTATATGTTTGGAGGGTTGAGTAATAATGTCTTAACTTTTTGTCGAAAGATAGGTAATGAAAATTCTTTATATACTTTAGGAAGGTCATTATAAATAATAGCAACATTGTAAGAAAAACTGCGTTTAAAAGGTGTATACGAATGCAGGGGTATTCTAATATTATTTTCTCTGAGAGTTCTACAGTGAACATCATTATTAAATGAAATTTTTTCCTTCATGTGATAAGGTTTAGACGTGAGCAGCAATTTGTGAACAAAAACTGAATAGTGATACTTGACCATGTTCGTAATTTTTAACCAGTTTAGAACGGGATATTTCGCTGATAAATGATCAAATTGACGTAAGAAAAAATGGAATCGTATGCAATTGGTTTGAATAACTTGAATAACGTTTTTAGTGAAACTGTCTAAACAAGTATAGTATACGTTACAATAATTTAGTATAGATATGACCAATGCTTCACATAGTTTTATACGCAACTTAAAATTCAGTAAATACCTGTTTGCTATAAGAGTGCGCAGCCGTAGGTAGGTTTTCTGAGATAGACTTTTAACATGTTACCTTAATTTTGTATCAAAAACAACACCAAGAATTTTTGCAGAATCAGAAAATTGCAAAATTTGGTTATTTATCTGAATGCTCAAGAGCTGTGTTACATTGTATGTTTTTCTTTGTGCGCAAAATAATAACATTTTAGATTTTTGTGGATTAATAAGTAGATTGTGATCAGTCGTTAAAGATGTGGACGATGTGATGGAGAATAACTGGTAGGCAAAGCTGGATCATTGACAGGGATATTCCATCAATTCCCTTCGCATCAGATCCATATTGCCTGTAGTACGTCATTTGAACTAATCTTATTCGATGAAAAAATATAGTCAGAGATTAATTTATCTTTGAAATAGTTTTCGCAAACTAGTCAATCAACAGGTTTATAGCTATAAACAGACATAAAATAATCATGAATTTTGGTAGGGGCATTAAAACTTGCCGGAAGTGTTGTTTTACTACGAAAATTTATATCAAGTTGTTTGAGAGACTTCCACAATTTTTTTGAATCATTTTCATTTGCCAAATTTTCGGTATATGTCTTTTTGTCCCTCCTGATTGTTTAGAGAATTTTAGTGGATTTTTTGTTATATCCTTACCATATTTTAATGGTACAGGCATTAGTTCCTATTGATCTTCCAAGGTGTATGACCTTTTGTCAGTGGTATCTTCAAAAAATTACACAAAATCCGCAATTTGAATCAACGATTCTGTTCACGGACGAAGCTAATTTTTCTCGAGATGCCATTCAGAATTTCCACAATAATTATTTGTGGGCAAAAGAAAATCCCCATGCCGTAACCGAAACCCATTTCCAACACCAATTTTCGGTTAACGTATGGGCAGGAATTATTGGCAGCTACTTTATTGGCCCATTCTTCTTGCCGGGACGACTTGACGGACAGACTTACCTCAACTTTCTTCAACAACAGTTGCCTTTGCTGCTTGACGATGTTCGCTTAGTAATAAGAAACATGCATGTGGTACATGCATGATGGTGCACCAGCGCATTTCAGTGTAGCGGTTCGTAATTATTTATGAACGGTTTATCCACATCGTTGGATTGGCCGCGGTGGGCTCCAAGAATGGCCACGAAGGTCCCCAGACCTCAACAGTTTAGATTTATTTTTGTGGGGCTATCTTAAGACTCAAGTCCCATTAACACTGTAGAGGAATTAAGAGAAAGAATAGTTGCAGCTTGTGATAGAATAAAAAACACTCTAGGGATATTTCAATCAGCACGCATTTCCAAGAGAAGGAGGGCGGAAACATGCATACTAAGTGAAGGGGGCCTTATGTGTTTGATTTTTCCAATTAAATTAATAATAATTTTGCAAGTTGGACAATAGAACGGTTTTTATTTTTTTACTAAAAAATGGCGCATCGAAGGAAAAAAAATTCATGAGAAATTATTTGTTTCAAATTGAACAGGGAATTGAAAAGTAATTTTTATTTGGCAAAAAACCATTGGCGTACCATTTTTTCCTCAAAAAATATCGAAGACAATACCAGTTCGCTCGCCCCTGTTAAAGCTAAAAATTATTTTTGCATTGAAAAATATGCAGCTTTATTAACTTTCACTAAGTACTGAATATCAGTGAAATATCTGAAGCGGTTCTGAAGATATTAATTAATTTTCATTTTTATCCTAAACTTCAACACCCCAAGGGTTTGTAAGGAAACGTTTTTGAACCATGGTTTATAAAGCAAACTAACACTAATTTATCATGTAGATTCACAACCGTATTCGCTTATCATTAACAAAATATTACCATAGCGGGAAAGGAACTTAAGAAAAAGGGTCACTACCACTGATTTCTTAACAAACTTTATTGTAGCGATAGGTCTCTCTACATATCATGTGAAAACACAGCAGTTCCAGAAAAAAGTTCCGTGAAAGTTAGTAACTCATCTACACGCAAAAATTCCCCAATCGGATATTCCTCACTCGGCAGTTCAGAAAAGAACTCAAATAATTCGTAATTAAGAATATTAGGCGGACTCATATTCCCTATTAGTGGAAGGCTGTCACACCATTCTACCATTCTGAAAGTGCTTATTTATGCCCTGATAAATATATCTCAAGGGTGCCGTCCCACAAACAAATGAGAGAACAACAAAGATGCTCAGGATTTATACTGTAAATTATATTTGTCTCAAGATTACGTTAGCATTATCTGGCGGTTAGCAAAACCGCCGCTGCCGCGGGTAGAGAAATTGTTAGATTAATGTGGAAATTTCTAGCACACATAGACGAAGGCCTATTTATTTCAAGAATCCTCGGAATGGGAGTATGAGCGAAGTTACCGCTTAGTCGTTCGAGACAGAGGTGTTACGAGGTATGCTTCTTAGGGAGACTGGGCTTACAGGATTGGAGTTGATGGCAGTCATTAGTCCCTGATAGGCGGTAACCATAGCGGAGTCGACTGTAATCGAAAATGCTAGAGGTGCTATAAACGCTACATTTTTTACCATAATCACTTCAAGGGCTTTCGATTCACAGGTCTGCAACCAAAAAACTGCTTGGATGATTTCAACTGATTCTTATGTAGTTTGATGTGCCGAAATCGAAACTGATACTAGAAAATGTCTAGCACGCCAGAATTTTCCACAAAAATCAGATTTAGGGTGGATTTCATCTAGGTTGTCAAATTAACAGTCCACCTATAGGGTAACAGTCCGTCAAATACAGCGAATGAGCTTCGACATCCAATCAACAAATTTCAGCAACCAATACCTATGAAATGTTGAAAACAATATATTGTCAAAGTATGAGATAACAGCTTGTCCTTGAAACATTACCAGCTTATTGAATACACTAAGTGACATATAAATCCGAACACCCAGTTTAAATGGTTTTATTTTAATAAAATTTTGTATAAGTACTTAAGGAAGCATAATAAGTAAATGATAAAAATTTCAAAATGATTGCATTGCTTTAAAGCTCTTTGACCTTTAATAATGTGTGGATGCACCCTGATGTGCTACGCATTCTCCAACGCGCCTAGGCATGCTTCTGATCAGGTGGTCAATGTCCTCCTGGGGCATCTCATTCCAGGCAACCACCAACTCCTCTCGAAGTGCTTCTAGAGTCTGAGGAGGACGTTGCAAATTGAGCAATCTCCTACCCATCATATCCCACACGTGCTCAATTGGGGATAAGTAGGGAGATCTCGGTGGCCATGGTAACAATGTGACATCATTATGTTGAAAGAAGTCTATTGTGACTCTTGCAACATGTGGTCGGGAATTATCTTGTTGGAAAGTTGGATCTGCCAGGGTGTCAAGACAGGGTAAAAGATGGGGTTCTAGAACTTCATGGATATAACGCTGCGCGTTCATGTTACCTCTGATGAAGATTAAAGGTGTCCTGGAACCATAAGCTATAGCACCCCAAACCATAACTCCAACAGTGTGATGAACATGTCTTTCAGCAAAAAACTGTGGATTCCTCCTTTCACCACGTCGCCTTCTAACCCTGGCACGACCATCGGGCATGCCTAGACAAAATCGAGACTCGTCACTAAAGACAATACTGTTCCATTCCTGATCCCAGAGTGACCGTTGTCTGCACCACTCAAGACTGGTGTTCTCGAGTTAAAGGGAGGACCCAGTGTGGCCGGTATGAAAACAAGCAAAAACTTCTCATTCGTCGGTAAACACTTCGCATGCCAATAGTTCTTCCGTGTTCTGCAAACCATTCATTTGCAATGGACCTGGTAGTGGAGAAACGGTCCCTTAAGGCCAATAATATTAGGCGGCGGTCTTCACGGTCTGTTGTTCTACGGCGGCGTCCAGTGCCCCTTGCTCTTTGCGTACGGCCTTCTCGAAGCCATGCCTAACAACACCTAACCACAGTGTCTACACTTCTTTTCACTCTAACTGCAATTGCCCGAAAATAAAGTCCAGCTTCCCGAAGTCCCACTATACGGCCCCTATCAAACTCACTAAGTTGACGAAATCGTACAGGTCTCCGTACTCTAGGCATCGTAACCGATCGTAAAGGATGTAAAGAACCAAAATCCGCCAACGTTGATTCTTTACTGCAGCTGAAATATACATTTTTAGAGCGTTAGTGAATTAAAAAAAAACAGTATAAAAACCGGAATGTCCAACTGATAAGGCTGAAAATTTTGTCACTTGATATTTACAGTAAGATAGATACACTCACCAACTTTTATTAAAATAAAAGCATTTAAACTGGATGTTCGAATTTATATGTCACTTAGTATACTAATGTTGGTGAAATTGGCCGTTAGCCCATTTTCCCTTGACAGATATTTTAGTATTTTCATCACATGGGGCAACGCCTCATTTAACTCTGGACAAGTAACGACAACACATGGTTAGTTTTTCGTACAGCTGTTTTGTGGACCCCATGAGTTTGACTCAACCTGTTCTTCTCTCTCGTTTATTTACCTTGTCAGTCTTGGTATAGCGACTCTCAGGTTACATTACGTTTGTTCGAATAATAATTTTGTAAAGTGCGTAAGTTCAACTCATTTTTTTTTTTCAATCCGTGGCAAATATATACTTTTAAAGCAACAACTCAGTGCAACAGACTTTGCAGGGAAAGCCTTGATCCTTCATAAAGTTTGCAAAAGATGTGTAGGCGACCTTCGTTCCTGTTTTGGGGTAAAATAAAAGTTTCTGCTATGGGGTACCTATGCGAGAGCAGTGGCAACTGCTATTTCTGCTCGTGTGAAAATCAAAATCGAAGCATTCCACGTCATACCCAAATCTCCCCTCCTGTTCCTTATGATGCAGAAATAGTCACCCGCGTCGTTGGGAGAGATACCAGACTCAGATGAAGGTGAATAAATCCTCAAGACGATCAGGAGTCAAGTTCTGACTTAAAACCAGACCAAAATTGTTCTCCCAGGAAGAGATAAATGATTTGGTGAGACATCTGTACGTTCCCAAAGATGCTGCTGAGTTGCTTGGGTCACGACGCAAGGATAAGAATTTATTACTACCTGGAATGATAGGGGATTTTTGCCTTCCCTAAAAAAATCTAGTTTATTGTAATGTTATTGAAGGTTGATGGTTCAATTCAGAATCCAGCAAGAATCCAATCAATGGGGTATATTTATCGACTCATCGAAGCGCAGCTTAAAAGAAGTTTTAGTTCATAACGTTGCTTTTCACGCTTCCGTTCTCATTGGACATTCTGTGTTCTTGGAAGAGACATACGAGAACTTAGAGGTGATTCTTCAAGAAGCTCGTTATACCAAATTTTCTTGTATTTTTACGTCTATGAGATAGTCGAAACCGAAAACTCACTGGTTCGTAGACAGCTGGGAGCCAAGGACGCAGAAAAAAATTGCAAAGAAACAACAATTTTTCAATATGTATTGAAAGATAAACTATTAGAATTATTAATATGAATTCACTTATTTTTTATGTACTACAATATTGAAAACCCCATAAGGAACGAAGCAACAGAAGTGAGGGTTTTAGGGCAAGTTTATGTAGATCCTACGTTAAGTACCCACAAATTGAAGACTGTGTGTGGTGTTAGTCGACGCACTGTCCAACGGATTCTAAAGGCCCATAGTTTTCATCCGTATAAAATTCACCCGTACGAGAACTTAATGAAAACGATTTTGATCGGCGATTACAATTTTGTGAAGATATGAGTGAACGAATTATAAACGATGAACATTTTCAATTCAACACTTGCTTTTCCGACGAATGTTCCTTTTTCTTAAATGGCGTTGTAAATCGTCACGACATTCCGATTCAAATCCCGGAATTTATCATGAGGTTCATACACAGCAACCACAAATTTCATCACTAACTTGTTCATGCAAGATAAATCGATATGTATAAAACTGTTGAATTCTAATAAGTACACGTAGATGCTTACCTTTTTTGTCACTTAGTATATAATTGTTAGGTTATTAGTATTATTAAACGTCATGTGAAAATATTAATCTGGCTGCTAAACGACGTCCAAGTAGTTAGTAGTCGCCAATACAGCCCGTTAGTGTCACATTGTTTTGAGAACACCTCTTCTACTATTTGAGATGTAATTTATTAAACGGCACTATTTTAAGCTATGTGAAGTACCTCCTTGATACTGGGTGAAAATTGGGTAGCAGTCTACTCGTAGTGTACCGCCTATGCTATAGAATTTCTTCCCCCAGCAGCGTACCTCGCTGTCGTATGAAATGCTAAACAGGATCGCAAGGTATGCGTGCAATTAATGAAATTGAAGATTAACCTGTTGACGATGCGATACGGCCTCGGTCTCCGTGTTTCCCTGAAGAGGATTAGGGAGAACACCGCACGGGTGACGGGAGAGATTATATATTGTTGGTGGTGGAGCTTGTTTAGGCTGCGGGTAAAGAACATCAGACATGGGGAAATAAAGCCAGTTCAGTGCTGGTTGCTGGATGTTGGCGTTATCCTATGAAAATATGATTTAGGTACCTACTCCTACATGAATTAGGAATGGAACGGACTGAACTCAGGTTTCTCGGATTGGCTGCTGTTATTGAAGATTTTATATCTTGCCTTCTCGTTTACTAATAAGCTGATGAATGGTGGCACGTCCTTGTCTTGTCAAATCCTCCTAATAAGCTGTCATTACAATAATACAGGCACAAGTTATCTGACTCTCTTTTTATGCTTTATTAACTAATATACAGGGTGACACGTTATGATAGTCATTATTTAAATGGGTGATAGAGGAGGTTAAAGTAAGCAAAAAGTTTCATAACATGGGGGTCGAAACGGCATCTTTTTTAGAGAAAAGCGAAGTAAAATAAAATCTGACAATGCCGCAATGCCAGACGCAAATTACGACGAAACGCAGTGCAAGTAAAGATGGAGTTTGTTATATTTGGCTCTTAGGTATTATTTCATTATTTGATAATGTACTCGTAAAATGCAAATTAAAAAAAGCGGACCTATCACTAACTGTCTCAGGGCTTCACCTGGTGTAAATAGGAAACACAATTTTGATACATACATTGTTTTTTTTCAAAACCCACAGTGTACTTTTTTTGTATTTAAAGAAGGTGTTCAAAATGTCGTCCTCTACTTTCCACACAATCTTCATTACGACGAACCCAGTTTCTTCTTACTCTAGGTCCTCGAAGTTGTCCATTTATTATTTCATAAACAATAAAAAGGTATGGGCGAGTGAAGAGGTTAAAAGATCTACGAGTAGTTCACATTTGCGGGAACAGCATGTACTAGCAACGATTTTTCCCGAAAATAAGCATAAATATCTGGATTTCAAAAAACAGCAACAAAGACAGATTAGGGAAACAAAAAAGGGCCTATTACCAAAAAACTATTTTGAGCTCAGATAATACAGTCAAATCTGCCTGGAACGTAGTAGGTGAATTGAGTGGAAAAAATAAAGCAACAAAAAACTTTGTACTGGACGAAAATGGGCAAACTATTACTGATCCTCAACAAATAGCCGATCACTTTAACAAATACTCCTCTAGAAATTATAGAGAAAACATCCAGAAATATTGACAGAGTTCCTAACTACAACGATGCGGTTAGGGAACACATGTGTTTATACCTATTTACGGAAGAAGAATTCTTTAATCTGATCGACAAAAGGTTAAGAAACAAGCGTTCCTCCGGTGCTGACGAAATTCCTAATTTCTTGGTTAAGAACGTTCTGGTATATATTGTTAGGCCCTTTGTTTTCTAATCAATCTCTATTTCTGTAGTGGCTCTTTTCCAGATAGCTTAAAAATGGTAACTCCCATACACAAGAAGGGAGAAACTATTAACGCAAAAAATCACATACTGTTGTTTTTCAAAAATTTCGAATACTGTTTCTTAAGTCGGTTGACGGTGTTCCTTGAAAGAAATGAGGTACTAACATCCAACCAACAATGTTTCCGCAACAGTAGGTCATCACTAACAGCATCTCATTCTTTCTTCAATACGCTAGTTCAGTACATTGAGGCAGGAGAATGCCCTTGGTATATTGTGTGATCTAAGCAGCGCATTCGACTGCGTCAACCATGATCTGTTATTAGTAAAACTGGCAGCTTATGGAAACGGTGGACCAGCCTACCTCTGGATAAAATCCTTCTTAGAAAACATTGCAGTATGTGACAATAACTCATAGCTGCTCAGGACAACTAATACAAGTCAGTTCTAGTGCGATAAATATGGATGTTGGCGTTCCACAAGGATCTATGTTGGGGCCTGTTCTGTTTGCGTTATATGTAGATACTCTTGAGCAGTCCTTCTCCAGAGCACACTGTGCTTTATACGCGGACGACACATTTCACGATTACTTTATCAAATAAAGGTGACGTTATCCTAATTAATGACTGTAACAGCTTGTTACATAGCATCAATAGCAGGTTCGTGGAGAACCAGCTGCATCTAAACTGTGAAAAAATAACAGCAATCAGATTCCACAATGCCGAAAAATCAATACCTCCCCTGCAGCTTACATTGGATAATTCCGCCCTGTCCATCAGTGAGAGCACATTATTCTTGGGACTGCAGCTGGATGAGTGCCTCAATTTTAAAGGACATTGTGAGTACCTGTCTGCGAAGCTTAGGTCGCAGGTCTACCGATTTAAAAATCTGAGAACAGTTTTTACACGCGACCAGTTATTGATGTTATATCACAGTCATAACGAGTCGCGAATGCGGTATGCACTGTGTTTCTGGGATTCCTCGATGAATGCTTCAAAGGTATTTCGAAGTCAAAAGAGAATAATAAGGTGCATAGCAGGTGTTGACAGTATATACAGTTGCAGAGACTTGTTCCCGAAATTAAAAACTCTAACACTGCCCTCGTTGTTTCTTTATGAAACGGCAATATATACGTATATTAACAGAAATAATTTCACCTTGAATAGTAATATACATACATTCAATACTCGTAGGCAGCACGACATTCATCTACCCTTTGCTCGATGTAAGCTGGGTAGTAGATCTCCCTCTATTTTAGGACCAAAGATATTCAATCAGCTGCCTGAGTATATCAAAACAATTAGCTCCTTAAATAATTTTAAAGCTGAGTTAAGAACATACTTTATTAATAAGACTTGTTACGCCATTAGTGACTTTGTGGATATTTATCTTTCTTTGTATTGTTTGTTATCCACTTATTGTTTGTCCTTTTATATATATTTTTATATTGTATTTCTATTAAATTATTAATTTTAACTGCTGGAAAGCTAATCTAATTTATCTGCTGTTGTTTAGCCCATTTTAAAATATTTAATTTAAGCTATTGTTTGTTCTAGCTTGTCATTTTACTGTTTGTTTTTTTTAAGTATATACATACTGTAAATTATTTGTTGACTAACCGTATACGAGTACATGTTTTATGCATGTGTGTGCGCGCCCAATGCAATAACAGACGTTTTTCATGACTCAAAGGACCTTGATCTACCCTGACTTGGGAGAGCATTTTCCTTATACTGAATTCAACGACACTAATTACCGATTCCGTTTTTTTTTTGCCGATTCGGCAACAGTGCAGATATGCAGATCACTTTAAAAGCAATTGATATCCCAGACGTGCTACAATATTAATAACCAGAAAATATAACAGTGTTTGGAGATATATTTTCATAAATATTTATTTTTGACTTATAATATCTAGACGATGAATAATAGGTGAATGCCGACACTTTTACAAATATCGATGTTTCAGCACCCAGAAATGCAGAATGTGCTGTTTGTTTACATTTTAGGTGGATTTATAGATCATGAATTGGGAAAAATTGTTTTTGATGTATCACAAGATGATGAACCAGTTGGAATACGTTTTATATACTTTTTTTGCAAAATAACAAAAATCGGTACACTTCTACAGGTACGTATTATGTAAACACCAGACTAAGCTATACTAAGTGACGTATAAATCCGAACTCCCAGTTTAAATGGTTTTATTTTAATAAAAGTTGGTGAATGTATTTATCTTGCTGTAAATAACAAATGAAAAAATTTTCAGCTTTATCAGTTGGACATTCCGGTTTTTATACTGTTTTTTTAATTAACTAACGCTCTAACTGGTTTTATTTTAATAAAAGTTGGTGAATGTAAATAACAGTAAATAACAAGTGAAAAAATGTTCAGCCTTATCAGTTGGACATTCCTGTTTTTATACTGCTTTTTTTAATTCACTAACGCTCTAAAAATGAATATTTCAGCCGCAGTAAAGAATCAACGTTGGAGGATTTTGGTTCTTGACATCCTTTACGATCGGTTACGATGCCTAGAGTATGGAGACCTGTACGATTTCGTCAACTTAGTGAGTTTAGTGGGACTTCGGGAAGCTGGACCTTCTTTTCGGGCAATTGCAGTTAGAGTGCAAAGAAGTGTAGACACTGTGGTTAGGTGTTGTCAGGCATGGCTTCGAGAAGGCCGTACGCAAAGAGCAAGGGGCACTGGACGCCGCCGTAGAACAACAGAACGTGAAGATCGCCGCCTAAGATTATTGGCCTTAAGGGACCGTTTCTCCACTACCAGGTCCATTGCAAATGAGTGGTTTGCAGAACACGGAAGACCTCTTGGCATGCGAAGTGTTTACCGACGAATGAGAAGTTTTGGCTTGTTTTCATACCGGCCACACTGGGTCCTCCCTTTAACTCGAGAACACCGACGTAATCGCCTTGAGTGGTGCAGACAACGGTCACTCTGGGATCAGGAATGGAACAGTACTGTCTTTGTGACGAGTCTCGATTTTGTTTAGGCATGCACGATGGTCGTGCCAGGGTTAGAAGGCGACGTGGTGAAAGGAGGAATCCTCAGTTTTTTGTTGAAAGACATGTTCATCACACTGTTGGAGTTATGGTTTGGGGTGCTATAGCTTATGGTTCCAGGTCACCTTTAATCTTCATCAGAGGTAACATGAACGCGCAGCGTTATATCCACGAAGTTCTAGAACCCCATCTTTTACCCTATCTTGACACCCTGGCAGATCCAACTTTCCAACAAGATAATGCCCGACTACATGTTGTAAGAGTCACAATAGACTTCTTTCAACATAATGATGTCACATTGTTACCATGGCCACCAAGATCTCCCGACTTATCCCCAATTGAGCACGTGTGGGTTATGATGGGTAGGAGATTGCTCAATTTGCAACGTCCTCCTCAGACTCTAGAAGCACTTCGAGAGGAGTTGGTGGTTGCCTGGAATGAGATACCACAGGAGGACATTGACCACCTGATCAGAAGCATGCCTAGGCGCGTTGGAGAATGCGTAGCACATCAGGGTGCATCCACACATTATTAAAGGTCAAAGGGCTTTAAAGCAGTGCAATTGAAATTTTTATCATTTACTTATTATGCTTCATTAAGTACTTATACAAATTTTTTTTAAAATAAAACCATTTAAACTGGGTGTTCGGATCTATATGTCATATAGCCCCAGTTATATATGTATATATATATATATATATAACTTGAGACGTGATCATTGTCGTCTAGACCAGTTAGGTGAAAAATAAAGCTTCCGCCTTTTATTGAGTACTTCGACAAAATTCAAGCAAAGTGGACTCTTTATACTTTATTAATCTCTAGCTTTCAATAGACTTTGCCATCTTCATCAGGAGCTGCAATAACATTGAGAAAAAATAGCAACTATTGTGCAAAATGATTTTAAATTAACTTAAAGTCGTATGTGAGATTGTTGTTAAATGTTATTAACGTTTAGGTTGAGGGTAACAGCCAGAATCCTGGTGAAAGCTGGATACATGGTACATTCGTCAAAATTAATATAAACTACTTGCAGCTGTATGTCAGGAACAAATTAAGACGGATTAAAAATATTTAAAACGAAAGTTAAAGCTACATCGTGAACCACCTGATGCTGCACAAAATGGTGGGCATAGGATCATAGGTAGGATGAAACATTTCACAGATGACAGGAAGTTGGTGGTGTTAGTGTCGATGGATGGAACGAAAACTTTTGTAAAGTGTATGCTATGTTGCCAAATCACTTCAGATGGAGTGACTTATCAAGATATGTTAAATAAGAACTTGTCAACAGACCAGAGGCAGTTGATCAAACTATATTGTTGATGAGATGGACAATTGAATGGAATGGAAATTTTGGAGGGAAAGGGTGGAAGAATAGACAAAAAAACAGATTCCATTTATGGTTGTGAAAAGTCAAAATTTGGAGAGAAGTGTACGTGCTGCAACTTTTCGCAGTTTAGCCAATATGAGTAGATGACGCTCAGTTGCTTAACATATATATGGAAATAAAACAAAATGTACGGAATGGGCTGATGTTAGTAGCAAAATTGGAAATAATTGAAAATAGCAGCTGAAGAAGGAAAGACCTGCGTTTTTGAGAAGGTAGGAAGACTCGTATACCTAGGCACCGTATTCACAAATAAACCAAATATCGAAGAAGAAATACATGCAAGACTAATGTTAGGGAACCGATGTGCATATGCACTTAACAGAATTTTAAAAAGTAAAGAAATATCGAGAAATGCTAAAACTAGAATATACCGAACAGTTGTCTTACCAGTAGTAAGATATGCTAGCGAAATGTGGACACTGACCAGGACCGAACAGAACATGCTTGAGCTTCAGGTTTTAAGGAGAATTTTTGATGGCAAACTAGTTAACAGTGTTTGGATAAGAAGAACAAACAGCGGAAGAAAGGAGCTATATGGGTATCCTAGTATAGTAGAACTAAAAAAGGCGCAGAGGCTAAGATGGTTAGGCCAGATAGAAAGGATAGCAAATATAGGAAGACCAAAAAGGATTCCGACGCACACAGCTGGCACAAAGAAAAGAAGAGGAAGACCAAAAAGCAGATGGAAACAGGATGTTTATGGAAGAACAGGGTAGTCGATAGGGGAAATGAAAGAATCTCACTTTCCAAGCTATGGGCCTACCAGGTCTCTTTTGATATTTAAGAACATTCTTTTTCAATTCGAACGCTATCGTACTGTATTGACAACCCAGTCTTCTTATTGACATTCCAACCTGACTTTTTGCTCTTCTCACCAATATGTGACCTCTGTGCCGTAAATGCACGTGGCCTTTCACTTTTTGGGAGATTCAGACATGGTACTCCCTGCTCGCACTCCACTATTATTCGATAAATGGTTCTGCGTGTTGTAGATACTTTTTCTTATTTCTAATTTATACGACATTTTAAACCGAAAACTTCAAAATAAACAAATGTCAACTGACATTAAGGTAAGTAAATAAACTTTTATCACAGATCTCTGTCAAAAATCAGGTTCTATCAACGCCAACTGGAGTTCTACGCTTTTGTTGGGATTACTATTGCTGCGACATTTAGGGGTTATCCGCGGAATGTTTTTACAGGTGACCAGAAAATATATAGTTTTATCAATACAAATCAATTATCTGGCCTATATGCATTTGGGGAAATATACTAAGTGACATATAAATCCGAACACCCAGTTTAAATGGTTTTATTTTAATAAAAGTTGGTGAATGTATTTATCTTACTGTAAATAACAAGTGAAAAAATTTTCAGCCTTATCAGTTGGACATTCCGGTTTTTATACTGCTTTTTTTAATTCACCAACGCTCTAAAAATGAATATTTCAGCCGCAGTAAAGAATCAACGTTGGCGGATTTTGTTTCTTGACATCCTTTACGATCGGTTACGATACCTACAGTACGGAGACCTGTACGATTTCGTCAACTTAGTGAGTTTGATAGGGGCCGTATAGTGTGCAGTTAGAGTGCAAAGAAGTGTAGATATTGTGGTTAGGTGTTGTCAGGCATGGCTTCGAGATGGCCGTACGCAAAGAGCAAGGGGCACTGGACGCTGCCGCCGTAGAACAACAGACCGTGAAGATCGCCGCCTAAGATTATTGGCCTTAAGGGACCGTTTCTCCACTACCAGGTCCATTGCAAATGAATAGTTTGCAGAACACGGAAGACATATTGGCATGCGAAGTGTTTACCGACGAATGAGAAGTTTTGGCTTGTTTTCATACCGGCCACACTGGGTCCTCCCTTTAACTCGAGAACACCGACGTAATCGCCTTGAGTGGTGCAGACAACGGTCACTCTGGGATCAGGAATGGAACAGTATTGTCTTTAGTGACGAGTCTCGATTTTGTTTAGGCATGCACGATGGTCGTGCCAGGGTTAGAAGGCGACGTGGTGAAAGGAGGAATCCACAGTTTTTTGTTGAAAGACATGTTCATCACACTGTTGGAGTTATAGTTTGGGGTGCTATAGCTTATGGTTCCAGGTCACCTTTAATCTTCATCAGAGGTAACATGAACGCGCAGCGTTATATCCAAGAAGTTCTAGAAGCCCATCTTTTACCCTATCTTGACACCCTGGCAGATCCAACTTTCCAACAACATAATGCCCGACCACATGTTGCAAGAGTCACAATAGACTTCTTTCAACATAATGATGTCACATTGTTACCATGGCCACCAAGATCTCCCGACCTATCCCCAATTGAGCACGTGTGGGATATGATGGGTAGGAGATTGCTCAATTTGCAACGTCCTCCTCAGACTCTAGAAGCACTTCGAGAGGAGTTGGTGGTTGCCTGGAATGAGATACCACAGGAGGACATTGACCACCTGATCAGAAGCATGCCTAGGCGCGTTGGAGAATGCGTAGCACATCAGGGTGCATCCACACATTAGGTCAAAGGGCTTTAAAGCAGTGCAATCATTTTGAAATGTTTATCATTTACTTATTATGCTTCATTAAGTACTTATACAAAATTTTATTAAAATAAAACCATTTAAACTGGGTGTTCGGATTTATATGTCACTTAGTATAATAAACACAAGTTTCTTCATTCTGTAGCTTGACATATGACATTCGTGACGTCAGGCTAACAACCCGTAACAACCCCTAGGAAAAAAATCCTCCGGACGCCAATAAACATAAGCGGGGAATGTGGTAAGCAGTTGGGGACACGAAGATCAAAGAGATCGACAGCAGGTGTCGTATCTGTAAAATCTGTGCGTTTGTTTCCAACGGGAACTTGGTATTATTTTGTGCTTATTAAAATTAAAGCCAATGAATGTTGTGCCAAAGCCGTTATCCCGTTCCTGATTTAGTTCCGCACCAAACAGTAAGCAGATTGTTGAGGTATCAAATTGAATCAATCATCATCATCAATTCAACGACTTTTTTACCCATATCCCACGAAAACTTTTAAATAAAATTTCCCCATCCGATGTTTCTCCATCGCATTATATGAATCATCCTACTCATAGTTCACACTTTCGATTCAGGGAAGTGTCACATCATGATGTGAGCACTGCCATAAATAAACTAAAAAACTCAAAGAGTACTGACCCATATGGCTTTACTGTCAGGATTGTCAAAACCCTGCAAAATCTCATCATATACCCTCTAACCAAGTTATTCAATCAGTGTAGAAATTAATACTTTCCCGGATTTTTTCAAACTATCTAAAATTATACCCATTTTCAAACAAGGGGATACTGCAGAGTTATGCAACTACAGGCCCATTTCCTTAATACCTATTTTTGCGAAAATTTTGGAATTATTGTTGAAAGATCAAATTAATGAATACTTTGAGGCTAATAATTTATTTTGCTCAACACAGTTTGGTTTTAGGAAAAATAGTTCCACCACATCAGCTATTAACAGTTTTATTCAGTTTGTGAACGAGACTTTTGAAAACAACCTAAATGGCGCAGCATGTTTGTTGGACTTGTCCAAAGCTTTTGATTGTGTTCAACACGACATCCTGTTGGAAAAGCTCCCTTTTTATAACTTTCATGAAGCATCCACTGCAATGATTAAATCTTACTTGAGTAATCGACGCCAATTTGTATTCTTTAAAGGTTCATCATCCTCACAGTTAGTCGCTGCTCACGGGGTACCGCAAGGCTCGGTATTGGGACCTATTTTATTTTTAATTTACGTCGACGATATGACTAACTATAATGTGAATAAGAACTTAATCCTATTCGCTGATGACACTACCTTGATGAATAAGCTCTTTAGCCTCATTGATATCCGACTCTGAGGCTCATAAAAGAAAACTAGCAAACTGGTTAACCGCTAATAAGTTGACCATCAATGAAACCAAGTCTCAGATGATTATTCTTAGCTTGAGGCAGCACGACACTAATACACTAAAGTCCGTGAAGTTACTAGGAGTCTACATTGATGAACACTTGTCGTGGGAAACTCACGTAATCCATGTTCTCGATGCACTAGCAAAATATATATATTTGATAAGGAACTTGAAACAAAATGTCTCTCAGTCAGTTCTTCTTCTAACATATTATTCCTACTTTCAACCAAGAATTTCATACGCATTGTTAAACTGGGGTCACTCGGCCCATTCGTCAAAAGTTTTTGGATTACAACGACGTTGCTTGCGGTACATTGCTGGCCTCAAATACACGGAACCTTGCAAGGAAGCTTTTATAGAATTGAAAATCATGACATGTCTGATGTATATAAAGACTAACCTGTGCCAATATACTACTCACAGTGATGTGCACAGTTATAGAACCAGAAATATGGATAAAATCTTAGTACCTCATAGCCGTCTCCAAACCATCAGGAACGGCACAAACTATATATATAGTTTTTTATAACCTGTTGCCAGACCGTATAAAGAAACTGGATGCGAAAGTTTTTAAAAATAAAATTAATGCTTATCTGACTACTAAAGCATTTTACTCGATCAACGAGTATTTGAGCAATAATTTTTCAGACTTGTCGGATTGTTAGCAAATATAACAGTGTTCCTACACCTGGGATCCTCTAGGCTCCTTGAACTTTCTACTAAGTCATCTGGTAAATTTTTATATCAACATTTCATATGTCTTACCTTTTTAACGTATATATGTGTATATGCGTATATATGTATATATGTGTGTGTGTTTAGAAGTAAACATACGTATTGTGGTTAAATGAATATGCGTGTATCTATGTACGAATATATATCCTCCTGCTTTTACAACTTATATGGACTTGCTGTATCTGCTTTTATTGAATCATAATGTCATAAGTTGATGTTTTTCTGTCTAATTTGAACATCAGTCTTTTGTCAGACTGCTCTTTGTATTAATTTTTTTTTCTTTTGACTTAACACAAATAAAGAATTGAATTGAATTGAATTGAATTTATATCTATCGAGAAGTACTTCCCACTATGTAATCCATTTGTACAAAGACCAGGCAATGACTGGCTTGGAGTGCTGCTCTCGCTTACTTACTCTGTTTCGACTGCTTTGTCCGTGTATTACGCTGCTCAAAGACAGACTAACCATCTATTATGGCAATTCCTTTGTAAGGCGTTTCCAGATACTGCTCAACTCGAGAGCGTTTTGTATACCCGGCTGGACATTCCGTTCCGCGGAGCGGACATTCCAAGTTCATAATGCGGAAAAAGTAAACCGCCAAGTCTAGGAGTTTTCCTCATTTATTCATCTGCAGCCATATTCATGCCTGATGCCAACAGAGTTCATTCCTTCATGCAATTACGGTGCTACGTTGCCGGGTTCTATGTAAATGAACAGCAAACTATGTACACTTGGAACGCCTTGGAATGGTAAACGAAGTGAATTTTTTAGTATGTTCAGCTATGATTTTCTTTTGTCTCCCGTCTTCCAGTGGCACATTTTCTGTAATTGGGGAATTTTGTTGAATAGATGTAGAGAGCGAAGGATTGCAGCAGTTTGTCGGTCTTACCGTTTATACACATACAGGGTGGCGCATCGAAAACGAAAGAGACGCATTTACTGATGGAACTGATGGAACTAGAGTACATTAATTTTCATTATAAAGGGAATTGAAAGACCTTTAAAATAAGGTGGCTTAGGGGGCTGCACGTGCTAACGAGATTTTTTACCAAACTTGTGTCCCCCTCGGAAACAAAATCGACGGATCTGAGCATTTTTCAAAAAAAAACTGAGCTGCTAGTAGGTAAATGCGTCTGTTTCGTTTTCGATGCGCCACCCTGTATGTTAACTCATTACTGTAAAAAATGTAGACCTTAGTGTTACCGCATGATTTTGTTTTTACACGATATATTAACAGTTGGAACTGTCAGCAGGTTGTGAACTTTGAGTATCACCCTGGATAACACCTCTAGTCAGTCAGTCAGCTTTCAAGCTATCAAGTTTAGACAACCAGAAGCAAGGCGTTATCTGCAGAAGGAAGAAGAAACGGAAGAAGAAATACATATAACCAAGAAAAGAAAGAATTGAGAGAAATGGAGGAACCTTAGAGACTTCAGATGATTTTGATATCATTAACGTTTTTCAAATTTTTCGTCGACTTTTACTAATAATTTGAAACTACACTCTTATCTTATTTTCACTATTTTCCTGAATAATTGTAAGAAACGATTATCTTAACAACAAATATTACCCAATTTTCAAGTATTATGACTTGTTTAACGTATGAAGGACGTTAATTGTATGGAATTTAAAAAATTAGTATAACTCGAAAACGGCTAATTTTCGGACAGTAGTTCCTGAAGTAAAATCGACTCAGATTAGCCTGTACTACGTGTATCTTCCCCTACCAGCTTCGCATCTATTTTCTCATCACCCTGTATAATAAAAAAGTTATAGGAGAATTGGAGAATTACCCAGTATGTTCTCATTGCACTGTTTGCCGCTAAAATTTCATAGTCTTAGTACATATACTAAGTGACATATAAATCCGAACACCCAGTTTAAATGGTTTTATTTTAATAAAAGTTGGTGAATGTATTCATCTTACTGTAAATAACAAGTGAAAAAATGTTCAGCCTGATCAGTTGGACATTCCGGTTTTTATACTGCTTTTTTTTAATTCACTAACGCTCTAAAAATGAAAATTTCAGCCGCAGTAAAGAATCAACGTTGGCGGATTTTGGTTCTTGACATCCTTAAGGGACCGTTTCTCCACTACCAGGTCCATTGCAAATGAATGGTTTGCAGAAAACGGAAGACCTATTGGCACGCGAAGTGTTTACCGACGAATGAGAAGTTTTGGCTTGTTTTCATACCGGCCACACTGGGTCCTCCCTTTAACTCGAGATCACCGACGTAATCGCCTTGAGTGGTGCAGACAACGGTCACTCTGGGATCAGGAATGAAACAGTATTTAGTGACGAGTCTCGATTTTGTTTAGGCATGGACGATGGTCGTGCCAGGGTTAGAAGGGGACGTGGTGAAAGGAGGAATCCACAGTTTTTTGTTGAAAGACATGTTCATCACACTGTTGGAGTTATGGTTTGGGGTGCTATAGCTTATGGTTCCAGGTCACCTTTAATCTTCATCAGAGGTAACATGAACGCGCAGCGTTATATCCACGAAGTTCTAGAACCCCATCTTTTACCCAATCTTGACACCCTGGTAGATCCAACTTTCCAACAAGATAATGCCCGACCACATGTTGCAAGATTCACAATAGACTTCTGTCAACATAATGATGTCACATTGTTACCATGGCCACCAAGATCTCCCGACTTATCCCCAATTGAGCACGTGTGGGATATCATGGGTAGGAGATTGCTCAATTTGCAACGTCCTCCTCAGACTCTAGAAGCACTTCGAGAGGAGTTGGTGGTTGCCTGGAATGAGATACCACAGGAGGACATTGACCACCTGATCAGAAGCATGCTTAGGCGCGTTGGAGAATGCGTAGCACATCAGGGTGCATCCACACATTATTAAAGGTCAAAGGGCTTTAAAGCAGTGCAATCATTTTGAAATTTTTTACATTTACTTATTATGCTTCAGTAAGTACTTATACAAAATTTTATTAAAATAAAACCATTTAAACTGGGTGTTCGGATTTATATGTGACTTAATATATTTTTGACTCGTTTGTCTACGAAATACCTTCCAAACTGACAGCGTTATATCAACATAATAATACTTACCGGTGGAAACGTCTACCTTCATTACGCTTGTGCGCCTCTCTTTGCAAATTGTGTAAGAGCACAATGTTTTTTAAAAACTCCAACTTTTTAAACCACACATTTAATGACAGAACTACCAAAAAATTGAATTTGCTGTTTGGTCCTCACTACAGACGATCAAAACTAGGAGACAAACAAATCCTTGACTAACTCCTCTACCTAGTCTGAACTGAAGACACAATTGAATAAAGGTGCCAGGAACAAAATCATTGTATACAGAAAATTAAATTGAAACATTTGTTATTAGGACTTTTTACTTTGCAAATATATAGTTTGATTAGTTAGTTATTATCTTGTTTTTGCAACAAAGTAATCACACAACAAAAGAATCACCCCTTAAGGTTAGTTTCATTTAAAAAAGCACTTTTTAAAAAAATGTTACATGACACCTTAATCCACTCTGTCTCCAATTCCTTTATTTACATATAGCTGTAGAATTAATAATGTCTTTATTATTGGGTTAAAAGAACAAACAAACAAAAAATAGTTTGATGAGGGAGGCGGCATTCAACACCGTTGCTCTTCCATGCAACCCCCAGAAGTGTCATGTGTAACCATGAGATAGGCTTGTCATTTTGACAACAGTTTTCAACTGGCTATCAAACTTGACAGCTTTTCATCAAATATTAAGAATCATAAACGTTATTCCAGCTGCTGGTATTCAACATAAAAGCGCTGCACAGCTTGACTAAATGCACATACTAGCAATATGCTCTGATGAACAACCCCGTGGTTCAAAGCTGACTTTAATTGAAGGAAAATATGTGGATCGTATGGTTCATGCAACTGCTGTGTTTCTAACAATTGCAACTTTTATGCTAAGATGACACTCTACACTCTACCCCCTTTCCCCTGTATCTCCCTACAGCCCCACGGCACCCATGAGTGTGCTTAGGCCTTAGGCTCAAGCATAAAAAAAATACATTACCTTGGAACGCCGCCTCAAACTGCACCTTATCCTGTACCTCGATCTCGACAGCGGCACAGTCCGCGAAGAGGTCCTTCGGTGTCTCTAAAAAGCTCACCACCACCACAAGGGCAACCACGAACCACTTACTTTTCACGCACTCCTCCATGTCTTCGCACTACTCGTTGATCGTCATCGCGCACCGTCACTGCACGTGCAGAATTATGGCCGCGCTCATCAACAGGGTTGATGCGTGTTCAGGTGCACCACACGGGTTGATAGGGTTGACGTCGCGCGCGGCACTACGAGCTGCCAGGGGTCGCCGTCGTGCACCAAGGGCCTGAAGCGGGGGGTACGGCGGAAGAGACAGCGCGCCACTGGTCGATATTCGAAGGGGATCGATACGCGTTTCGAGGATGGGGGTCTGCATTTCGCAGCGCCATCTAATGGGATATATGTGATCTGTTAAGATATGGGTTAAACGACGAAGAGACAGCACGCCACTGGTCGATATGCCAGGAGGATCGATACGGCTTTCGAGGACGGTGGGTCTGGAGTACGCAGAGCCATCTAGTGGGAGAGAGATGTGCTTAGATGTGGGCTGAAACGGGGATCTGGTGGAGAGACAGCGCGCAACTGCCGGCAAGGGCATTACGTATCTTGAAAAGTGTCATTATGTCGATCTTTTTTGACATTGTATTGGTTTTTTGTGACATTATGTAGGTTTTTCTACAAGATGTTACCTTAGCTCTAGCTGTTGGACACTACGTGTGTGTGTTGTAGTTGTACGTGTTGCCTAAACGTCATAAGGCTTCCGTTATCGATGTGATGTAAAATCTGCTTCAGAGATGGCATTACTAGAGATCTAAGCTGTAAGCTGTTGTATATGTATACTATAGCGGCAATGTAAAGGTGCATAGTGAGGATTTGTGTGCTAAAATATGTGATGATGATAATTCCATTGGATTCTTGTCTCAAATACACTTACTTGGCATTCAAACCTAGAAACTAGTTGCGCATCCACTTTTTCTTATCCATTCTGGAAATTACATATGCAAATTTGCGGAATTTCAAAAATGAGAGAGATAAGAAAAGAAAATACTGATTGGTGAAGGAACGGGTGAGAAAATATGCGCTACCGTCAGGAATATTTACGAAAGTAAAAAGGTTATTACATTATTTTCTACTTCCAGTCATTTAGATTTTATAGAAATTTATTTTGCGATGTCAACAGAAAATACAAATCAGTGCCTAGAGGTGAGACATTGAGAAAATGATCGATGTGTGATGCGTCATTACTAATTTTTCTGTGTCGTTGTTTAATTGCGCACAACGTGGGCGCGGTGGTGATTTCTCGTAGTGCTCCTCAAAGTTTTGGAAACACAAAAAAACGGGAAAAACCGAAATTTATGACTTTGAACATAACCTGTCCTCAGAAAGGACAGCTAAAAGATATACATACTGCATTTTGACAGCATATTCAGTAATAATTCTCTCAGAGATGAAAACTACAAACTACTCGGCTTCACAAAACATATGCAACCAACAATGCGTGTAGTTGAGTAATTCCTCCATAGATGGACGCTCACAGCGGTCATATCAAACGTGTAATGAAGTACCTAGTCTGCAAGATGACATTTCATTGTTTTTTTTTTGAAGATCGAGAAGAGCCCAGAAGGATGGTGTATGCGGTATGTATGAAGCGTCACCTATTGCAGACTGTCGGACGGTGGAATCGGTAGAGCTTGCAGTAGGTGGGTCGATGTAGACATGTAGACAGTGCAGTCATCTATCGGTATAAGGTCTTAGTGCAATAGCAAGGGTCGTACAGATCGGGGGCATTGATATAAATTTGGGAGAGAAATGGATTGCACCCCACAGAGTCATCTATTCGGATACAGATTCACTACTATACAGGGTGTCCGCAAAGTTGGGGTTTTCCTTTTCAGAAACAACTACCCTTGAAATAACAAAGGTAATGTGTAGTGAAACGAGGGCGACCAAGTAAAAAAAAATAAAGGAAAAAGTACTCACTCTCCGGTTGACGAGAAGGGCTAAGTACGTCTCTGCCCGAAATCATACCGCTCCAACAGAAAATGAAATCAGCTGATGCGCTACCGAGCAGACGCCGGCGGTGGTGCAGACCACGAACAGAGGTAACAAATAAGACGGCGTTGCCGCGTTTTCAGTTTTTAGGTAAACGTACTTTATAGGTATTGTTCGAAGTTATCGCCGTTTGATTCAAAAACACAGGTGCATGCACGACGTAGCCAAGCATCGGTGCAGGCTTTGAGAATGGTGTCCCTCCCCCAGCTTGTTCAATTCTGAGACGAAGTTCGTCAACCGTATGCACTTCAGTTTTGTACACTAAGCGTTCCATTTCTCCCCAAAGAAAAAAATCACATGGTGCTAAGTCTGGAGATCGCGGAAGCCACGTTACGGGTCCATTACGTCCGATCCAGCTATTCGGGAATAATTCATTCAAAAACTCACGCACTTCGCGTCTAAAATGGGGCGGTGCACCATCGTGCAGAAACCACATTAATTTTCTTACACTTAATGGCACATCTTCTAACAAGGAAGGCAAAATGTTGCGTAAAAAGTCTAGGTATTGCATCCCGTCCAATCGATTTGGGAGAATAAATGGTCCAATGAGCATACCGTGCACCATGCCAGCCCAAACATTCACCGAAAATGTTTGTTGAGAATGTGCCCGACCGACAGCGTGCGGATTTTCTACTGACCAAGCATGAGTGTTGCGAAAGTTATTCACCCCATTACGCGTGAACGTAGATTCGTCTGTCAAAAATATGCACTTCAAAAAGTCCGGATTATTGTCATGTTGATGCAACAACCACTCACAAAACCGCACTCTTGCTGGAAAATCGTCAGGTTGAAGGGCTTGTTGGACGTGAAACGGATACAGCCCCTCTTCACGCAGCGTTTGCCACACTTTAGTTTTTGATACTTGCACTTCTCTAGCCACGTCTCTAGTGCTTGTTGAGGGATTCTCGTCTACGCGATTGCAGTAGTTCTTCCTCAACTTGCACCATTCGTGGTTGTCTAGGCCTCCCACTGTGCCCACCTCGAAATTCCTCCAAATGGCCCGTATCCCTGACCCTCTGGACCAGGTACACAAATCTGCGGGGCCTTGGATGATGTCGTCTAGGGAAACGATCTGCATACACTCGCGAAGCCTCTGTAGCATTTTGAAGACATTCGCCATAAATTAACAACATATCAACGAGTTCATTATTGGTGTATGAGTGTGCCATTACTATTTTTTTTTTTGAAACGCAATCGATTATACGGGTTCGTTCGTCGGTTGAAGGTTGCATACTGACCTGACACACTGACCCCGACCCAGTTTTGTCGTCGGGTTGAGCTAGTGTCCTAGTACCACTCGGGGATGTCGCGGGTCGCGGCTACAGGACGGTATTCAGATATTTTTGATGTAGCAGAGCCCTTTATCTCGGTTCCCTTAAGACATTGGTATATATGGTACTAAGAGAAATTGCTTATGTTTTCAAGATCTACATGTCGTGTAAAGGAAAACCCCAACTTTGCGGATACCCTGTATATGGACACTGGTGCAGATTAGAGTAGGAAAGTATAGAATCAGGGATACTGTTCCAGAGGTGGCCTCGGGAATCTAAATTTGGTATCAGGGGCATTTATAATGGTTAACCCGGTAACAGAAAGCGATTCATAATAAAAAATTCGATTTCTCGTCCCACGTGTCTACGAACGAGTCTCTACATTGCGATAATTTTGGATGCTTATTTCGAATATCACTATAAAAACATGCTACCGAGAAACGCCATTCGGTATAGGGAAACCACTCTTAGCGGAACACTCACATTCGTGATATTACGCAACCGATTAACTCAAGTTTGAGTTGTACATATGCAGGAATGTTTAATCAATACTTAAAGTTCAACTGTCATTACAGAACAAAAATTCCAACTACCGCTACGAAACTTGGTATACTGGGTTAGTTTATGGTGCTGATTTATATTATGGTCATCAAAAAATTCTGCAGCGTCCCTAAGGCCAAATTTGAGATTAAATTGATACACACGATCTACATAAGAAACAAGGCAGCAAGCAAATGACGTTTGGTTATAAAAAAATAATTCTTGCTGAGCGCAATTTGTCATCAACGAAAAACTGATATCAAATTTATAATGCACACACCCAAGATCACGAAACGGATTTCAGTTTAGATAGCAGACACCAAATGATTTTGTATTTTTGTTGTCTCCAATATAGACGTCTAATTCAGACAACAGCAAAACCAAACGCTCCAACTCTTTTTAAAGTGGACTTCTAAATTCCTTCTTGGTGTTAGGCTTCTGTCTGGTAGATGGCACTAGTATTGTTCAGATCTATTTTTAGGGTTGACTATAAACAAGTAGAACACGTTAATCAATGATATGGACCCTTCAATTTTGAAGTATATTCGGACTACTAGCTACTAAGGGTGTGGGGAGTATTAAAAATCGTAAATATTTTAATGTTTATTTACAAACTAAGAACAACAATTAAGTACAGTTACGTCTCACATCTACAGATAAACATTAAATAAATACAAAAAACATGTTACAAAATATAATAACCTCTTCAAAAAGTGATAAAAATAGGGCATCCGTAATGAGCCCTATGCCCTAAGAAAATCTTAAAGTTATTACCAGTGTCATGAATTTGTATAATACTCACTCTCCAAAAAATAAGAAAAATAAAATTAATATGTATGCCTCGTAAAGATTTAAGGTTGGTACAGCTTGTACCGTAAAAATTAGCACCACGTATTCATTTAACAAAATATTATTTACAGTCATTAAAAGCTAGTATTAGAATATGGAAATACGAGAAAATAAAATTAAAAGGTAACATCCGAGAACACAACACAGAATATTTTGGAAATAAAGTTTTCCGATTCCCACCTGAAAGGAATCCTCTGATTTCAGATAAAATATATACGGGGTGTTTCAGTTTATTGTAAAATTCGATAGAACTTTCAAAATTAATGCATAAAGTCTGTATAAACATGGGTCGAAAAATGCGTGGCTTCCGAAATACAGGGTGTTTAAATTTACTTTCTAAAATAGTTTTTTTTAAATATTTCGAACAATATTCGATGTATAACAGAGAAAATCGGTATACAAGGGTTTTTTGGTACGACAAAACGAACCATGGGCATAGTTTTACTGTAGCCGCTAGAGGGCGCTCCCTACTGTACCTGTAGTGTATTAAAATGACCGAAAAAAATTTCTTAGTGCGATTTTTTGCTTTTTGAATACAAAAACTAATTCTTCGCACTTTTCAACATAAAAAAACTCTCTTGTAAATTTTCGTTATAGTTAGCCGTTTTTGAGATATTTCGATTTTTAAGGTTCGATGCATTTTTAATTATTTATGATAAAATAACGTTAAAAAGTCAGTATCTCGATAATTTTTAGAAGTAGGCTGTGCCTGCAAATATTTTTGAAATTGAAAGTATGCAGTTCGGAAAATAAATTTTCAGCATGAATTTAGTGTGAACGTGTGGATTGGTATCTACCGTAATCGACTATTTGGACCCTACCTTTTGCCTGCAAGGTTAAATGCTGCGACCTTCTTGGAATTTTTAAAGGCTGAACATGCTAATATGTGGGATGATGTTATGTTAGAATTAAGAAGATTGGCCTGGTTCCAGCTTGATGGTTGTCCAGCTCATTATTCGAGAATAGTTAGAAACTGGCTGGACGAAAATTATCCAGAAAGATGGATCGGCCGTGGAGGACCAGTCGCCTGGCCTCCACTATCCCCTGACCTAAATCCATTAGATTTCTTTGTGTGGGGATTTCTAAAAGAAAAAGTGTACCAGACTCCCGTAACCACAAGAGATATGCTAATAGACAGAATCAGGAATGCATGTGATGAAATAAGGCCTTATTTGAATAATGCTATACCAAGTTCGATCATTCGTAGATGTGAACTGTTTATTGAACAATTGGGTTTACATTTCGAGCAACTACTTTAGATTTTGTATGTTTGTCCTAACTATCCAATAGGATTTTAGTTGTAAAAATTAATTTCATTTGTTAAAAATAATATTGGAAAATTAAACAAATTAATATTCTGTTTTTTGTGTTTATTTGGAGTTAGGAATTATTGCTGTGTTTAAAAGCACAATCTAAACGATCATCTTAATTACTTGTAATGCCCAAATCGAAAATTTAAAAAAAAATATTATTTTCCCATAAATAATTAAAAATGCATCGAACCTTAAAAATCGAAATATTAAAAAACGGCTAACTATAACGAAAACTTACAAGAGAGCTTTTTTATGTTGAAAAGTGCGAAGAATCAGTTTTTTTATTCAAAAAGCAAAAAATTCCACTAAGAAAAAATTTTCGGTCATTTTAATACACTACAGGTACAGTAGAGAGCGCCCTCTAGCGGCTACAGTAAAACTATGCCCATGGTTCGTTTTGTCGTACCAAAAAACCCTTGTATACCAATGTTCACTATTATACATCAAATATTGTTCGAAATATTTAAAAAAAACTATTTTAGAAAGTAAATTTAAACACCCTGTATTTCGGAAGCCACGCATTTTTCGACCCATGTTTATATAGACTTTATGCATTAATTTTAAAAGTTCTATCGAATCTTGAAGTTATGCAACAATAAACTGAAACACCCTGTATAGTTTTTTACAATTTCAAAGACATAATACGTCCAATGTCTCAGGAAATGTATAGCTTATAATCTCAAACCGGTAAAATACCTCCATGTATAGCAATGTATGGTAAGTATAAGTATGAAAATGGTCTCAATTATGTACAAAAAAGGCAGATTGCATATCAGCTTTGGTTTACGTCTTTTTTCAGTTGTTGGATTTCATAGATGTTCTCAGATTAGTCCATGTATCTTCTATAGGCGCTAACGCTGTGATGATTATCAGGGCAAGAAGTAGAGCCCCAACAAGCACTATGTAGACCCCTAGTATCAATCTACGAAGTGGAGAAAACTGGAAGGAAAAAATTAATAATGTATAGATTTTTTTTTATATTATGATAAAGTGAATTATTACAACGTTTTCCTTATTTAGAATAATCATTTTATAACAGTTCTTGAAAATATTGAATTTTATTTTTATCGCAAAACACTTCTCTTGTTCTAATGGTTCTGTGGTCGAGAATCGCACTCTCCATCTCTTTAAAAGTCATTGCCGTGATATGGTTGATGTTTCTGTCCGACAATAGAGTCCGTGCCGTATGGTCAACGCAGGGATGGCCACGGAACAGGAATTGTTTCGTTATAGAATTGTCGTTGTGAGGTTAAAACTCATATTTTGGTTGTAATTTCCGTCGATCTTAAATACGAGAGCTGAATGTGACTTGTGGTGCTCTCGTGTAGCAGTTGAACGGCCACCACCTGCGTTGGTGAAGCAAATTTCACACTCAGTGCTGGGAATTGCCGGGTTGTGGAAATTCTGATAGAAATCGGCCTAAATGGTGAATTTTGTTGTTGGGGCCCTTTTCTAGTTATATTTGTTCCCCAAATTATAATTTTATATAGCCACGATCAGGATAATAAGACATTTGTCCAAAAAAATATATCATGAACTCATTTTCCGAGAGCTGGTTACTTCTTCTATCTATGGTGTTGTCCAAAACGGACGCAGGAAAGTAAACGCATATTAAAACAAGAAAGATTGATATTCAAATCAAGTTGGGTACTTTATTTTGAAGGTTCATTTATACCATTTATGTATGAAAAATAATATCGCTCAAATGTTCACCACGTCTGGATTTACAGACGTCCACGCGATGGTCGAAATTTTCAATGACATTTTACAACATGGTCGGTTCTATGGCATTTATCTCGGCAATGATGTTGTTTTTGAGTTCTTGGAGGGTGGCTGGTTTGTTGACGTAGACTTTGCTTTTCAAATATCCCCATAAAAAGAAGTCCAAGGGAGTCAAATTGCACGATCTTGGTGGCCATGGCACATTTCCTCTGCGCGAAATCACGCGATCACCGAAGAAGGACTGCAATCGATGGATATTGACGTTGGTTGTGTGGCATGTTGCACCGTCTTGTTGGAAATAAACATCGTCCATATCCATTCCTTCAAGTTGCGGCAATAAATAGTCCTCTATCACCACGTGATATCGCTCAGAATTGACGGTAACGGCGTCCCCGGCCGCATTTTCGAAAAAGTAAGGTCCGATGATGCCTTTTGACCACAATGCACACCACACAGTCACTTTTTGAGGATGCATCGGCTGCTCTTGATACTCACGGGGATTTTCGTTCGCCCAGATGCGGCAGTTTGGCTTGTTTACCGTCCCATTCAAAGTGAAATGCGCTTCGTCGCTGAACATGATTTTTGATGAAAAATTGGCATCAATTTGGCGGTGTTCAAGGAGCCAATCTGACAACCTTCGGCTCGAAAAATGGTCCCCCGACGCAGCTCTTGTGTCAATTGGATCTTGGAGGCGTGTACATTCAAATCCTTGTGGAGAATGCGGAGCAAACTGGTTCTCGAAATGCCCAATTCTTGGGATCGACGCGTTGTTGATTGTTTCGGATCGTCTCTTACACTCTCCTTCACAACAGCAATATTTTCCGATGTGCGAACGCTCCTTGGCCGGCCAGAGCCAGGGAGATTAGCCACAGAACCTGTTGCCTCGAATTTACGCACCAGACGACCGATGGTTGTTTCGTTTGGGCGGTTGTTGCGATCGAAATGTTCACGAAGCGCGCGAAACGTGTTTTTTATTTTTGCACCATTTTTGTAGTGCTCTTGAATAACTTTAATGCGGTCTTCAATCGAATACGACTCCATAGCGATCAATGGTAAACATTCAACTAACAAAATGACATGTCGGTGACAGAAAACAACGATGGCGTCTATGTCGAATTGACGTTTACTTTCCTGCGTCCCTATTGAACAACCACAATGTATTAATGATAAATTGCAAACATTTCCAAGCGTCATAAATACAGGGTGAGTGCCCTGAAAGCTGGTCTAGCTACGCTTGAAATAACAAACTTAAACAGAACCGAAAACGTAAAAAATAAGAAGGTTGCTAACCTCTTCTTAAATTTGTTTAATACAACACAAACATGAATAATCGAGGCTGTTAAGGTCCCCGGCTATGTCCCTCCAGACGCCTTTTGCACGCTATAAACAGACCTACGCAGCTCTGATGAAAACATCGAGGACAACGGCGATATTCTGAATGCTCGAATAAACTCGCGGAGTATCAATAGGATCTTGAAAACGCACACAGTAAACTAACGTCAAATCGATAACTAGTGACTCATACAGTCATAGTACCACTATGAAGACAGGGTCGTAATAGAAGTTTTTCTGAACTTAACATCTCGGTTCTCTCAAGGCTTTGATATACAGTGTGAGTCTTCATAAAGTGCACATAGCAAAATCAAGGAAACTACACCTTATTTTATTGACGGAAAAATTATAAAAAAAAATTAAAAACAATAATTGATTTTTTACTATCATATTGGAATAAATTTTGTAGTGATTGCAAATAATAGGCCGTACCAGTAAAGTGAAAATTTCCATGAAATTAAATGCTATAAATTTAAAATAAAGAGGAATATGCTGAAACTCACTATTTTTTCAATGATTTTTGAAACAATTGCTAAATTTCAATAAAAATTGTCCTATTTACCCTACCTTTTTTAAATGTTAAGTTATTCTACATGCTATTAGCTTCCTAATGGTGAAAAATTGCAAGTCTATTACTTAGATACAAGTTTTTAAATCAGCGTTTCAAAAAGCACTGAACTCAGTTCAACGCCAGAGTAGGAATAAAACAACAGTATTAACCTACATGAATCATTCATTATCTTTAACAAATAAAATCAAATAGACTTGTCTATAGGATAATCATTTTGGCTTAATGCATCAAATGTTCAAAATGGCCACCCCGTTGCTGCAAACACATTGTAGCGCGAAGTGAAATTTGATGAGTTGCCCTACGAATCATCTCGGGATCATTTTTGATTTCGTTTGCAACACGCAAAACTCTTTCTTCAAGTTCCGCTTCGCTGTTTATGGAACTGCTGTACACCCTTTCATTGTCCCCCATAAAAAATAGTCGAGAGGTGTGAGATCTGGGGAACGCGCCGGCCACCCAACAGGTCCTTGTCGACCGATCCAGCGGCCTGGATAATTTTCATTAAGAAAAGACCTGACAATCAGCGAGTAATGGGCAGGACATCCATCCATTTGAAGCATCATTCTTCGACGGGTTTGCAGCGGCACTTTTTCCAACAGCAAGGGCAGTTCAGTCCGCAAAAGCTCCAGAAATCTCTCTCCGTTTAATGTCCTCGGGAGTATTATTGGACCAATCAAAAAGTTGTCAATCAGTGCGGCTCACACATTTACAGAAAATTTCACTTGAAATGTTGAAGCCCTTTTCAGCCTAGGGTTTTCATCTTTTGGGCACCACTTATGTAAATTACGACAGTTCACGACGCCGTGTCTCGTGAATTGAGATTCATCTGTCCACAGAATTGTTTTCGGGAATTCAGGATTGTCTCTTGTTTTTATTAAAATCCATGTAGACATAGCGGACCTTGGACGCCAATCCACATCTTCATGCAAGTGCTGCACCCTTTGATAATGGTATGGATGCAACGATGCACATGGGCTTTTTTATAAACACTCATAGAAACTGTTACATTTGAGTAATAAACGTAAAATTTTTACTTTTATAAAGCTGATAACATGTAGAATAACTTACAAATAAAAAAAGGTGGGGTACAAGGGACGATATTTATAGAAAATTTGAAATTATTGTAAAAATGATGAAAAAAAAACAGATTTTCATCAAAATTTTCTTTATTCTAAATGGATGTCATTACTTTTCCTGGAATTCTTCACTTTTCAGGCACGTCCTTTTACCAGCAATCACTACAAAATGTACTCCAATAGGATAGGACATTTAGTTTAAAAGTTGTAACGAGTTATTTCAATATGGTTAGAAGCTGCTACTAAAAATTTTAAAATATTCATATATTCATAAAAAATCAAATTCATGTTTTATTTGATGATTTATCCGTCGATGAAATAGAGTGTAGTTTCCCTGATTTTGATATGTGAACTTTATGAAGACTCACACTGTATAGTGCTTATTATTGCCAGACCTATATACGCACTGTAAAGGTAAGTAACTTTGAGAACACCATGAAATAAGCTTACCGGTGCATCCAGGCTCCTGTCTAAGTAGCCAGAGTTTCTTCCAAGTCCAATATCTTTCATCGGGAAGGATGACACTCTACTCTCAGACGACTTATCCGATATACAGTTTAACAGCTGCCAGGAAAATAGAATAGTCAGTGATATTATTGATTTACATGAAAATTTGGCTAATTTTGTAGCCAGGGATAGCGTTCCATGGTACCAAATACAGGGTGGCCGATATGTAACTGACTGGTTTGTATCTTGAATATTTGTGCAATGAAATACGTCCATTTTTTTCATCTTAATCTTTTATTGACACTTAGAAATTATCTATGAAAAATAATATCAGACAAAATTCTGTTTTTCATCACTTTTTGGTAGGTTTCTAGAGGAACATTTTCAATCGCTTCCGTGGTATTGTTCTTCAGTTTCTCTACAGTATTTGGTTTGTTTTCATAAGCCCTATTTCTCAAAAATCCCCCATAAAAAAGCCGTTAAATCCGGTGGCCAGTTGACATCACCAAATCGAGAAATGAAACGTCCCGGAAATATCATTCGCAAACGATTTATTGTTTCCCTAGCTGTGTGACAAGTTGCTCCGTCCTGCTGGAACCACGTGTTTTGCAGGTTAAATCGTTGGATTCAAGGAGCCAGAAAGCTTTGCACCATATCACGGTAGCGCTCGCTAGTGACAGTAAGAAAATTACCTGCAGCACGATCGGGATATCTCTGGTGATAAATCCGTCTGGCTTGGTCACCATTACCGTCGGCAAGTCCATATACGTAATGCATTTCCGACATTTCTGCATTTGAATAATTCACCATTATTAACAAGATTGTAAAAACTAAATAATGAAAAAGATGTCACAGCGAACAGACTTGTCAGATGTCAAAAGCCAGTGACATATTCATATCATTAAGGAACACCCTGTATTTTGGCCACCCTGAACAAGTGACGCATTCTGGAAAAACAGATCCTCTTGTAACATGGAATTTGAATCTTATGGACGCCGAGTATACTGGGCTGCAAATCATATATGCTAAGATTGAAAATGAATGTAGCTTATGATAAACGTCTATAAAATAACAGGCTTACCGATAGTAATAGATGCGTGATAGCATGAACAACCACATAGGCAACCATTATGTAGTCGAAAAAGTCCGGTAACTCAGCCTTGGACAGCTTCACGGCGAAAAATATGGCAACAACTGTATGAAAAATGAAATTAAAAAATGTTTGAACACCGTCATTAGATTACCCAACTAACGATTATCACTCCTATTAGAGTTGCAAGAATGATTATGCAGTATTCCTTAAACAGCATTGTATACTGTAACAACATTGGCAAAACCCTCTTAGAACAGCTATACAAGCGGAATGGGCACACCTAATAGGACACTTCAGTCATTTAAGAGGTTGTATAAGGGCTTCAGTTAACAGTTATACAATAAAAGTGTAAGCCGCTATAGGACATTTGCGTCAGTGCAAGATTCAGTTTTTGTCAACTATACAACTATCCTGTTACGTGATTCTACTTTATTGCAACCAAACTATTTCTTATGTATTGTATAGACGAGGAATAATATATATCTAACACATTACAGTCATCTTGTTTACTTACATATTGGCCATTGTGAATTTTATACGCAGGTATATAATAAACTTCTACACTGTGGTAAAGGGCTATTGAATTACTTGCGCAGCAAATTTTATTATGATTATCGTGCAATTTCTACGGGCTTCGTATTTGATTCATATTTTGATAATGATCAAAAGTATGTCTAGATTTTTAAGATGGAAAACTGAACTTATCTGCGTTAAATCTTCCACAAATCCTATACTTAGACAAAATTACACTAATGTTTATCACTTTATATATGTAATTTCGGACTGAAACATAATTATTTAATATTAAATAGAGGAATAAATGTTTGCCCAATATGGCGGGTGGTTGTGTATAATCATGGCATCGTCCATGTTGTCTTTAGGTTATTAGAATATTTTGGTGTTGCCTGCAGGTGTTATACAACAATTTGACAGATGTCTGAAATGAAATACCGACAGAGTCGAATGATTTACCCAGAATTTGTACCATATATATATATATATATATATATATATATATATATCTTCTGTTTGAACAGTTGATAAAACCTTTTGAACCAATATGCATGCGTTTTTTGTCTTAAAACATTGCTTATGGCATTTTAACAGAAAGTTAGGTTATGGTGAAGTTGTATACCAACATATTTAGCATATGTACAGCCTTTGACAGTTACTAAACAACAGTTGTATAAGTGCTTCCGTTGGGATGAATTTGTTGGCTAAAGTAGTAAATTGCACAGCAAAACAACAAGGCTGGGGTTTGTTTTATAAACGTTACCATGGATGCCACAACACAACCATTTTGACTAACGTGCAAATATGCCGTATGAAATAGTTGTATAAACGTTTATGCAACAGTTAAAAATTTGCCCTATAAGGTGTTGTACCTATAACTATGCTATAAGAATATTACAAACACCTCACTTTAGAGCAAATATGTTGCGGAAAGCAAATTTGCATTCCACACAACATTAAGCCAGCATTTTGGTGTTCAGGCAACAACAATACAGAGCTTGCACGGCTGAACGGTTCTTTTACCAAAAGCTTATACCACTACTTTGCTAGTTGGGCATTTACCATGCATACTCCTACAGAAGGAAGACATCAAATTTCTTGTAGAAATGAATTCATCAAATTGAATATAATGACTTGGCCTTGTGCATACATTTATTTCTACCTCAAGCGTGTTAAAACTATAACAATAATTATACACCTCATCAAGATACCGATAATTACAACAACAGAAACGAAGACCATTTGTGTCGAAACCGTCAACGCCTTTCCAAAACTAGAAACGGTGTTAACTACTACGAGTTCAATTTGTTTATTTTCTTCAGCCTGGTATAGTTCTTATTGTATTCAATCTCTTTTATAATTCTTAAACATCTCAATTTATTGTTCAGCTAAATTTTAACTGCCACTTTTTGTTTTTATGTTTGCCTTATTCTACACAACATTTGGTGTTCAGGCAACAACAATAGAGAGCTTTTATGGCTGAACGGTTCTTTTACCAAATGCTTATAACACTACTTTGCTAGTTGGGTAGACACCTTAGAACATTACCATAGCACACCAATAAGAGGAATCGCTCTAAGATGGATAGCCTGTAGGTGTTCTCAAAGAGTTGGTCAAGAACCTCCCGAATATCTCATTCCATTCCGAAAATATCGAGATTTGAAAATGGATAAAATGTTCCATGTTGTAGAGCAACTGTCCATCAGTTGATTTGTAATTATAAATTCAGTCAAATCGCACTAAATTATCCGGGTTTAGAAATGTTCAATAATCTTTCAGCCAAGCTAAAGTCACAAACGCGAAGTTTTACATCAAAATTTGAGGTTTCTAATAGATCAGTATAGTTTTTCTCTTGTAGACGTTTTTAATGTTTTAATTAGGAAAAATCTGCTTGATTGTCATATGTCTTATTTTGCTGTTGTTTTGTCCCTAGAATTAAGTTTTTATAGACCATTCTTATATGTTTAGCCACATTTTCAGAAACATAGGCGAATTTGAATTTCAGTTAGATCTAGTCAAATTTTCATTCTTCATTCATCTACAGTTATATACTAAGTGACATATAAATCCGAACACCCAGTTTAAATGGTTTTTTATTAATAAAATTTTGTATAAGTACTTAATGAAGCATAATAAGTAAATGATAAAAATTCCAAAATGATTGCACTGCTTTAAAGCCCTTTGACCTTTAATAATGAGTGGATGCACCCTGATGTGCTACGCATTCTCCAACGCGCCTAGGCATGCTTCTGATCAGGTGGTCAATGTCCTCCTGTGGTATCTCATTCCAGGCAACCACCAACTCCTCTCGAAGTGCTTCTAGAGTCTGAGGAGGACGTTGCAAATTGAGCAATCTCCTACCCATCATATCCCACACGTGCTCAATTGGGGATAAGTCGGGAGATCTTGGTGGCCATAGTAACAATGTGACATCATTATGTTGAAAGAAGTCTATTGTGACTCTTGCAACATGTGGTCGGGCATTATCTTGTTGGAAAGTTGGATCTGCCAGGGTGTCATGATAGGGTAAAAGATGGGGTTCTAGAACTTCGTGGATATAACGCTGCGCGTTCATGTTACCTCTGATGAAGATTAAAGGTGACCTGGAACCATAAGCTATAGCACCCCAAACCATAACTCCAACAGTGTAATGAACATGTCGTTCAACAAAAAACTGTGGATTCCTCCTTTCACCACGTCGCCTTCTAACCCTGGCACGACCATCGTGCATGCCTAAACAAAATCGAGACTCGTCACTAAAGACAATACTGTTCCATTCCTGATCACAGAGTGACCGTTGTCTGCACCACTCAAGGCGATTACGTCGGTGTTCTCGAGTTAAAGGAAGGACCCAGTGTGGCCGGTATGAAAACAAGCCAAAACTTCTCATTCGTCGGTAAACACTTAACATGCCAATAGGTCTTCCGTGTTCTGCAAACCATTTATTTGCAACGGACCTGGTAGTGGAGAAACGGTCCCTTAAGGCCAATAATCTTAGGCGGCTATCTTCACGGTCTGTTGTTCTACGGCGGCGTCCAGTGCCCCTTACTCTTTGCGTACGGCCTTCTCGAAGCCATGCCTGACAACACCTAACCACAGTGTCTACACTTCTTTGCACTCTAACTGCAATTGCCCGAAAAGAAAGTCCAGCTTCCCGAAGTCCCACTATACGGCCCCTATCAAACTCACTAAGTTGACGAAATCGTACAGGTCTCCGTACTCTAGGCATCGTAACCGATCGTAAAGGATGTCAAGAACCAAAAACAGCCAACGTTGATTCTTTACTGCGGCTGAAATATTCATTTTTAGAGCGTTAGTGAATTAAAAAAAAGCAGTATAAAAACCGGAATGTCCAACTGATAAGGCTGAAAATTTTTTTACTTGTTATTTACAGTAAGATAAATACATTCACCAACTTTTATTAAAATAAAACCATTTAAACTGGGTGTTCGGATTTATATGTCACTTAGTATATCTTCGCTATTTACATCAATACCACTATTTACAACAATAATTCATCAAAAATACTCACTTCCTACGATATGGGCAGCATTACCGGCAAACCAATGAGCCCAATTGAATATGGGTCTTTTACTTGTCCCTGGATGTGGTCTAAAATATGCTCCTATCGGTTGGAAAAAGCAGAGTATTGTCGTTATCGTTCCTAAGATAGCATGCGGATTCCTTTCTGCAGACCATGCTTTTAGTTCCACGAAAATCAGCACGAAAGCTGCCATGGTTAACAGCCAGGTTAGAACCATCAACACTCGGTGCCACTAAAAAAAAATTGAAGACACTTTTTATCAGTATTTCTTTTATAATCTATTAGTCAAGACCAGTGTTGCCATACGTAGCGGAATTCCGCTATTTGTAGCGGATTATTTTGAGAAGAGCGGCGTAGCGGCGGTAGAGCAAATTAGCCCAAAATGTAGCGGAATTTATTACATACAAAACTATCATATTTATTTCACTGTTTTAACGTTAATAATGTTCCAAATCCTAAATAGGCAGTGGCTAGAGTCTGATTTATTATCACATTAATAATAAAATTGGTGCATTTGGTGCCGCTTGAGCCATCTAGGAACAGAGAAGAGAATTATTCCACTTGCCTTTTTTTTCAATAACAGTTGGCGTACGTACTGCTTTGAATACTAATCGTTTCTAACAGGTCTCAGCAGGCAGACTTAATATTAGGTTTCTCGCTTTGTATTGTATTTTTCAGCTCTGGGTATATACTGTTTAGTTTCGTTTATATTAGTGTTTTTATTTTTGTGTTGATCATTTTATTGATATATCATTTGCTGCAGATTTTAATACTAAATCTACTGGTAAGTAACAAAACTGCTTAAATATCTAACATATTATAGTTTGATCCAGAAATAAATCTTAGTCGCGAAATTCGTTTTTAACGTTTTTTCTTCTGGAAAATAGGAATAATGGAAAGGCGACAGCAGACCATTAACGATTTTTTTGATAAAAATCCTTCTAAAAAACAAACGGTGAAACCAAACGCGGCCGTACCATCAACTTCGACTGCATCTGTGTCGGACCTGAATACAGACAAAATAGAAGAGCGGAATCTAGTGGAATCAGGTCTGAGCCTGATAATTCGACTTGAGAATCTCAGGATAACCAAGAGCCAGAGCAACCTGTTAAGAAAAAGACACGAAAACAAATGCTTACTTCATCATGGCTAGAAGATCCGTTCTTTAAAGGCTGGTTGGGACCTATTGAAAATGACAAGTTGAAAGCAAAATAATGGGTGCTAAAAAATCAGATTTAGTGAATCATTCGAAATCAAAAAGGCATGCCACTAATGTGCAAGCAATTTCGAATGTAAGAACGTTGTATAGCACTTTTCAGTCTCGGGGAGCACGTGAGTTGGAAAAACGGCAAATATTTGCTTGCTTAAGATATAGTCTTTTAGTTGTAAGTCATTATATAAGTTTTAGAACTGTTGATCATATAACAGGAGTTAGTCAATTATGTTTTAAAGACCCAGATCTCTCTAGCTCACTTAAATTAAAAAGATCCAAATGCATAAGTATAATTAAAAATGTGCTGGCTCCTGTTATTAAAGACGAAATAATTTCAGAATTGGAAAATAAACCATTTTCTATTTTATTGGGTGAGAGTACAGACCTGAGCAATACAAGACTACTATGCATTCTTGTAAGGTATATTCATAAAAATTCAATTAAAACCCATTTATTAGATATAATTAAAATAAACGCAGTTGAAGGTACCGCCAAAGGTTTATATTCTCTTTTTAAAAAATGCGTTATATCCAATCGAGTAAAAATTACCAATATTGTTGGATACTGTTCCGACAACGCTAGTGTTATGATGGGCAATAATGAATCTTTCAAAACTTATCTTTTAAAAGATAATCCTAATATAATTGTCAATGGCTGCATTTGCGACTCTGCTCATTTAGTGGCGGTGGCGGCAGCTGAAAAGATTCCAAGCAACGTTGAAGCTCTTTTACAAAACTTATATTCTTCCTTCTCAAGAAGCCCAAAAAGGCGGTGTGTTCTTGAAGCATTACAGGAATATTTCAAAAAGTCAAAATTAAAAATTTTAAGTCCTAGTAAAACAAGGTGGCTTGCTTTATCCAAATGTGTTGATAGAGTTTTGGATCAGTGGGACATCTTGCTTAGCCTATTTAGATTAGCTTCCATTGAAGACAAAAATCCTGTAGCAAATGTAATACTTAATGAGTTACAGAATCCATTTGTTAAGGCGTATTTAATGTTTTTTAAATTAGTGTTGCCAATTTTTAACCAATTTAATGCTCTCTTTCAGTCAGAGAAAGTTATGCTCAATATCATATCAATAGAGTGAGCGATTTGTACGTCATCTATGTACAAACTTTATGCGACCAGAATATTTTAAAAATGAGAAATTATATAATCTAAATCCTAATGATCCCCACTGCTTATTACCAATTGAACAAGTGAATGTTGGTCCGCATACAATGGATGCAATAAAACACTGCAATAACACGGCAATCGAACAATTTAAATTAAAATGTGTCACATTTTACCAAAAATCGGTAGAAGAGTTCCTTAAAAGATTTCCTATCTAAGACAACTTCTTTTCAGAGCTAAAGTTTCTCTCACCGGTTGATGTGATGAACAATCGTCTTATTATAAGTGATACCTTTCATGACGCCGTTTTAAAAAAATTTGCCCTTCATATTGAAACCGAAAAGGCAATTTTGGAACTAAAGAAAATATGTATTTATTTTAGTGATAGTGAGAAAGAGGGAATTTTAAAAACAAAAAGTAATGTCATTGAATTTTGGTCGTTTGTAAACGACCTCAAAAATTTTAATGACGAATATTTATTTCGCAATATAGGTTAACTGGCTCTAATCATTTTAACATTGCCCCATGGAAACGCTGATGTTGAGCGAACTTTTTCTTATATGCTTGATTACAAAACAAAAAAAAGAAAAAAATAATACCATCAACTTTGTCTGCACTACTTACAATTAAATTAGACTTGGAATAAAAAGAAACAGTGCTGTTTATCCTATAGTTTTAATGAGAATCATTTAAACAAATATAAAAAGAATTTATATAATGTAAATAAGGAAGAACAAGCTGAAGAAGAAGTAATTTCTGATTCTGACTGTGAATAAAATAAGCAAACGTAGGCATTTCCACGTTTCCGCTTCTTCTTTGTCCTTATTTTTTGTTTTTTTTTCTATTAAGATTAAGATATTGGTGATAGTTTCTATTTTTTTATTAGTTCCTAATTCTAAACCAAAGACAGTTTTGTTTTTTTTAGAGGTATACTTTTTATGTTTTTACGAAAAATTGCAATTATATTATGTTACTGTTTGTATTTTTAGTAGGGTTTTTAGACAGTTTTTAAAAAAAAGTAAATATGTAAAAAATATATGTGTTGTTTATTTTAAGCCTCCCCCCCCCCCCTTAAATTTTTAGACCGTAGCGGCATGTAGCGGAATTTTGCGATACGTGTGACGGATATTTTAAACATCGCTCTGGCAACACTGGTCAAGACATTTGGTCTCAAAAACGTTTTTTTTTTCTCGAAAGGCTGTAGTTTTAACGTGTAGAAATATTTTTTCAGAAATATGCTCTTCAAGCCATTTTAACTTTATCTGTAGCATTGATATTTCACATACCGCAAACCACAGATCCTTCCCCATCATAGTCGTGCCAACCCAGGTCTGCCTGTAGTACCTAGCCAGGAGGATTCCGATGCTAGCAGTACCAATCCAGGCTGCCAACATGAACGAACCATGCAACCTAACCAGAATCTTGGACGCTCCAGATACCGCGGAGACATCTGCAAGACTCCGTTTTTCTGCTGATGCTGCTTTGCCGATCGTATGGTATCCCACCGAGTTTGCTAAACAGATATTAATGTTAATTAAATTCCCAAACAACTGTTGACGAAATTAGATCAACGAATGCACTAAAATAGAGAGCATGTAGAAGTACAACAACGTTAACGTCTAAAAGGAAGAAAGAGACAGAACGATTCAACAGCAGTCAGAAGTCAGAAGAAGTTTTTTGATAGTACTTACGTTTTAAATCAGTACCAGCTGCTACGAGTAAATTGTATGTATCTCGCAGTTGATCAAACGTTTTGCCATTGACAACAGTGACAGCATTTCTCCTGATTCTGCAGTAGATTTGTCCATTGATAACGCTGGAGTTCAACAATTCAATCTGGTGTTGGGCCTGTGGAAAAACATCTTTCTCGTACTGGCTGCCATCGATCATTCAAGCATAATATTTAAATAAAAAAATTCCGAACACATATAAAGTTACTTCTGTAGATCAGGACCATATGTGCGGCGCCAGTCACTTGTTCGAGTTACAGAATTTCCAACAATTTTGGTTAATGTTTTACTTATATCTGTTGGTAATGAATATACAGGGTGTCCGCAAAGTTGGGGTTTTCCTTTTCAGAAACAACTACCCTTGAAATAACAAAGGTAATGTGTAGTGAAACGAGGGCGACCAAGTAAAAAAAAATAAAGGAAAAAGTATTCTCTCCAGTTGACGAGAAGGGCTAAGTACGCCTCTGCCCGAAATCATACCCCTCCAACAGAAAATGAAATCAGCTGATGCGCTACCGAGCAGACGCCGGCGGTGGTGCAGACCACGAACAGAGGTAACAAATATGACCATCGTGCAGAAACCACATTGATTGTCTTACACTTAATGGCACATCTTCTAACAACAAAATGTTGCGTAAAAAGTCTAGGTATTGCATCCCGTCCAATCGATTTGGGAGAATAAATGGTCCAATGAGCATACCGTTCACCATGCCAGGCCAAACATTCACCGAAAATGTTTGTTGAAAATGTGCCCGACGGACAGCGTGCGGATTTTCTACTGACCAAACATGAGTGTTGCGAAAGTTAATCACCCCATTACGCGTGAACGTAGATTCGTCTGGCACCAATATGCACTTCAAAAAGTCCGGATTATTGTCATGTTGATGCAACAACCACTCACAAAACCGCACTCTTGCTGGAAAATCGTCAGGTTGAAGGGCTTGTACACGTTGGACGTGAAACGGATACAGCCCCTCTTCACGCAACGTTTGCCACACTTTAGTTTTTGATACTTGCACTTCTCTAGCCACATCTCTAGTGCTTGTTGTTTTTTGAAACGCAATCGATTATACGGGTTCGTTTACCTCTACACGCGTGACCGTAACCGTCGATTGAAAGTTGCATACTGACCTGACACACTGACCCCGACCCAGTTCTGTCGTCGGGTTGAGCTAGTGTCCTAGTACCAGTCGGGGATGTCGCGAGTCGCGGCTACAGGACGGTATTCAGATATTTTTGATGTTGCAGAGCCCTTTATCTCGGTTCCCTTAAGACATTGGTGTATATGGTACTAAGAAAAATTGCTTATGTTTTCAAGATCTACACGTCGTGTAAAGGAAAACCCCAACTTTGCGGACACCCTGTATATCTCTCGTGAAGATTTCTGTTTTGTCCTCCTTTTTAAATTTATCAGAAACCGAGTCAAAAAGGATGTAATTGTTTCCTAAGATTTTGTTGAAAATTTGCATCTTACGTTTTGCTGCCATTTTTCATTGTGCACCTACCTCATAGTCACGATATACAGGGTGGTCCATCCATATGTGGACGGAATATTACTCATAAACAAATACATTTTGGGAAAATCTACTTATGACATGTTATACATGAGAGCACATTTCTAAAATATTGGCAATTATACAGGGTGTGCCAATTTTGACCTACATATCAAAGTTGTGATTTTTTAAATAGAATGCCTCAAATTTTATTGCATATTTGGATAAACTAGTTCAAAAGAAGAAGATTGATATAACATACTATCGGGTTTTGGTAATTAGCTACTGAGATGTAAGGTGTTTTTTTTTCAGAAAAACCGTCCACTTCGGCAACCCCTCAATCCCCTATTATGAAATTGGGAGTGCTGAATTTTGTATCAAAACTTGTTCTCGAGAATTTCAAATGCTTCGTCATTCTTATCTAAATATGCAATAAAATTTGAGGCATTCCATTTGATAAATCACAACATTGATATGTAGGTCGAAATTGGGACACCCTGTATAATGACCAATATTTTAGAAATCTCTTGTATAACATCCCATATGTATATATGCCTGTGACGTCATCAACACAGTACGGTCTTAAATCACAAAACATATCCAAAATATGCTGCGACAAGTTTTTATCAGAATTGCTTTACACGTAATAGATTCTCATTTTTTCCACTTGTAATTACAAGAATAGTTATTGATGTTGACTTGTAGATTTGCAATGTCTAGTTTCGTATCAAGTTCAAGAGCGTGTAAGGAAATATTTTTGTCTTACATTTCTAATTCTTTCAACCCTGTAACCAGGATATGTCCATTCCATGTACGCGTCCACTCCTCTGTTCGTCTTGACACACGACATGACAGAATCGTCACCCATTTTCGTATCTTCAGACAGGGCTACTGCTACCCAGATTGCGTCACTTCTATCTACCTTCAGCTCGTAGTCATATCTGTCTCCTACAAAGTGATAAAAAGAAATGTGAACACGAAGATGTCCGTATGGACCCAACGACCACTATACCATAATTTTAATACGCTTTTTGAAATTGGGAAAAAAATTAATTTTGAAATTTTGAAAATAATTGGATTTGACAATTTGGAAAATTTGACAATTGGGAAATAATTTGAAGATCTAAAAATTTTGGAAAACAAATTGGAAATTTTAAAAACTATTTCAAAATTTCAAAGAATTTACATGTAAATTTAGGTTTATTGTCAAATATAAAGTACCCCAAATACAGCTATCAAAATGTGACATCATTCGGACAATTTTTTAAGAAAAATAAGATAGCATGTATGACATCGTCTTTTGTTTTCCAGCAACCCGCCTCAACTATTTCTCATGGCCGCCATATTGGTTTTTTTGATTTTTGGAAAGGGCGTAAAATTTCCAGTCTAGTGATGTCTCACAAGTGCATAAAAGATTGGAGTATCAATTGTCAAAATGTCTGGATGCAAATGGACGTTATTTTGCAAATCTGTAAATTGATACCCAATTTGCATAATTAGATTTTACATTACATTACAAATTTGTGAAATGTTTGTTTGTTCAAGCGTAAAATAAATATACGAAGATTTTTCTGACTTGTTTTTTTGACATACTCATAGTTGGGAATTTGCAACAAAACATTTGACTCGCAGAGAAGTCGATATTAACGTTAATATTCTATTGAAAATTCAAGGCGTTTATGAGTGTCTTATGCCATATTCATTAATCTTATTTTCCGATAAATTAATACATAATATTACGTGTGATAATTTTTCGATGATACCCCAATCTTTTATGCATTTGTGAGACATCAGTATTATGTCTCAATCGAAGAAAGAGACCAAACCTAAACATACACGTATACTCCATGTGATCGCGCTCCAGAACGCCGATCACGTTACAGAGCCGTACTAAGAATAAATGATTTGTGGTTCTCCGACACGATCAAAAAGTATGCAAAATTATTGCAGGCATGTATAGGGTCCAAACGTAAAGCTTGGAATTAAAGTATTTTTTTAATTTAACTTTTATGCAAAAAGAAAACAACTGTGTATTGTTGTTTTTATACTATAACTATCTAAAACTGTAATGACTCATCGATGTTCACGTGAACATCACTTAACTACCAGTAGTCGGCTGTTCATAGACCTGGTATGAATGTTTAACATGGGTGAACTAGATTTGTCACATGTTTAATAACGAGTGGTTTGAAACATATTGTAAGTCAAAAATTTGGGAATTACCTTTATCCATCGTCGCTTCCACTTACATCTGACAGTAATAAACTGTCGCTATCGCCTTCCTCGTTGAAATTGACTATAACTGGCTCTATGATGGTGTCGATGTGGTGGTCAAGCTGCCACATTTTTGTTTCTTCCTTCGCAACATGACGGATAGCATTCTGCCAAGCTTCGGGCGTTACTAGCTGTATGGAAGTCTCAAGTAAAACCTTAACGTCTGGTAATTTGAAGGTTGTGTTATGGCGCGCAATATAACCCTTCACTTGAACCCAGATGAGCTCTATTGGGTTTAGTTCACAGTGGTAGGGCGGTAACCGCAGCACAGTGACACCACATTGACGGGCCATCTCATCAGTCACGTAACTAATGTTCGCTGGTTTGTGCTGTTTAATTTTTTCATACTCTTCCGCTTTCACACATGAATCGTCAAACGGGATTCCTTTTTCGCGCAACCATTGCTGCATGTCACTTTTTCGAGATCCCATAGTCGGTACACGTTCGGCTCGACGACTATGGTAGGAAGCATTATCCATGACGATCACAGAGTTGGGCTCAACTCGCTGAAGCACCCCTTGAAACCAGCTTTCGAAGCAGCTGGCATTCATTTCGTCATGGTAATCACCTCCTTTCTTAGAGACGAAAATCAAGTCACACTCTTCTAAAAAGCCACTATCGCTACCAATATGAGTTACGATCAATCTTTGACCTTTCCCTGACGGTCCACGAAGACCTGTTGACAAACCTTCAATGCTTGCTTGTCGGTTACTCACTACGTTTTTGTCCATCCAGGTTTTTTTAACTGTGTGACCTGCATTTACCCATGTTTCGTCCAAATAATAGATTTTTCTGCTTTGTCGCCTATATTCAATCATTTCGCGTAGGTATTTTCGACGCCAGGCGACTATTTCAGGTCTCTCTATCAATACTGACTTCCGATTACGCATTTCGTAACGAAAATTAATTTCGTGCAGGGATTTCCTCATTACCTCGACGCTCATTTGGGGTATAATTTCATTTTCCTTGATCGCTGCATGTACAGCCTTGAGGGTTGGTATCTCATTCCTAAAGAAGAATGAATGTACGGTTCGCCTTAACGCCATTTTGCTATCGTCATCCAATTTAACGGCCTTTCGTCCCTTCAAATTAAACTGTGGATCAGTAGCAGCTCCAGTTTTCTTCTTTTCATGCACCACCCTGCGAATGGTCCACTCTGGAACGCCTGTCATACTTTCACAACGCGCGAGTGCATCTCCCTGCGACATAGTTCTGTTCAGATAATTGAACACGTTGAGCACGATTTCTTTCGCGTCCCTCTTCAGTGCTTTACGAAGCCGTCTACTTGTTCCCTGGCTTTCAGTACTTCCACTCGTGCCATTTGTACTCTCCATGGTTAAGTATAACCAAAACAGTAACCACAGAAACCACAACAATAACAATCACACAACAATTCTTATAGAAACACACAATATGCGATCGCTCAACGAAACACGTTCCAATGCGTTGCCGACGCCTATTAGTCTGCCGGTCGAGGCGCGTCTTTGATTTCATTGGTTCTACCGGCGGAGAACAATCAGCCATTATTTCCATCTCTGTCTGTGCTGTTGACCACCGCAAAGCCACAGAAACGACATATGTCGTACACTATACGGCTGTACTGGAAGGAAGCCGGGATCGAGCTCTGATCACGTGTTGATCACGCGTATGAGTCATTACAGTTTTAAATAGTTGTAGTATAGTAGAAGTGTTTTATCAAGAAATTATACTCGAAACGTGTGGTAAGGCGCATTTATAAAGCAGGCTTTTAAAAAACGTCTTGACACATTAAAACGATAATTGCATATGCATACGAGTATACCTAACCACCGCTTGAACAGGGATGTCAGAGTGCAAACAGTTAATTTAAATATTGGACTTAAAAATGAATATAAAGGTGGAGTTGAAATATATACTAAATATTATACAAAAATTTATTGCGCAGACATTTTACCTGTAAAACCGGAAATACGTATATTTCAAACTGAAAATCATTCTAGATATGAAGCCGTGAAACTCCCACTGTCATCAAGATTTATGAATGAAGGGTCAACGTGAGTATCAACGATAACGTCTGATTCCCACATTTTAGGTTCGACCTTTTCTTTAACATGCTGATACATTTTCTCACTTATTCGCTGTTATTCTTTGTATAGCATCATGAAAAATATTTTTAAGGTCAGAAAATTTAAAACAATTATTTTCTGCTGCAACATATTTTTTTATGTCTGCCCAAATGAGCTCAATCGGATTGAGCTCACAATGGTAAGGAGGCAGTCGTAAAACAGTTTTATTTTGTTTTTTGCCCATTTCATCAATTATGTTCAGGTTATATTTATGTTTTAGTTGAAAAGTATTGAAAAATATGTAGGTATCAGCTTGGCAAACATTGTCCTGAACACTTGAGTCACTCCTTCCTTGCATTTCGTATTTATAAATGTTGATAATTATTTGTGTTACGCTAATGCTAAAATGAAGCCCTTTAGCACCTTTTTTAGTCGGTGTGCAGCTTATGTTAACAACTTCATTAGCTGTATCCGTATCAAACATTTTGAGTTCTACGAAATTAATCTGGCAAATCTAATAAGCACACTGTATCGTCTCCCACTCCATCCTCTGGTTTGTCATTGGTTTTGTGTAAGGGCTCGACCTATTCTGCCCAATAACAGTTATGCTCACTCTCTCTTGAAATAGATCAGTGTAGTCTCTTTCTTGGATACATACATAATAGGCTGGAAATTTTACGCCCTTTTCAAAAATCGAAAAATCCAATATGATGGCCACAAGAAAAATGAAAGTTGAGGTCCTTTGCGGGAAAACAAAAGACGATTGTGACATGTCATACACGCTATCTTATTTGCCTTGAAAAAATATCCGAATAATGTCACATTTTGACAGCTGACAAATTAACCGTTTCGGATTTACTGGCAAAAAACAAAATTCGACATTTTTCGTTTTTCGCCGATATTTACAAATCCGGCTATCGGATACACTAAGTTTCCTCTAACACTTCCCCCATTTAACATTTGCGGTAGGTATAACAGGAGCCAAAAGCCCTGTATAGAAAAACGAATTTGGAACACATAACTACTCCTGAATTTTTTTCAAAAAATGGTCATGATCCTTTTTAATATACACGTCACATAACACCTAAAAATATTTTATTTCCTAAATGTTTGCGATACTTCGTCCGCTAATAGGCGTGAGAAGCAAAACATCAGCATCTTTCTTAGCATCTTCCTAAGTTAGATACCATACCAATACTTATAAAAAAAATAAACACAGCCTCAACTGACCTATGACAGTGACAGCTACAGCAGCAGTGCATCCCTTGGACTGGACGCATCCCTCCGGAAACCCAAAGCACAGCTTGGTGCTGCCACAGCCATTATAGAAGGAATCGAACTCCGTGAAGGCAGTTTGCTGTTGAACGCGGTTGAAGAAGGGCGTGTAAGTCGTAGGTTGTAGAGAAGGAGGTCTAAAAGGTCGATCTGGAAGGAGGTCATCTTGCCCGTTGGAGGTGTATTGTAACACAGGGGAGGACTGACCCACCCAGAACGTGTCGTAAGCTTGGGCTATGGTGGCACTGGAAGAAGAGAAGTAAAATATACTAAGTGACATATAAATCCGAACACCCAGTTTAAATGGTTTTATTTTAATAAAATTTTGTATAAGTACTTAATGAAGCATAATAAGTAAATGATAAAAATTTCAAAATGATTGCACTGCTTTAAAGCCCTTTGACCTTTAATAATGTGTGTATGCACCTTGATGTGCTACGCATTCTCCAACGCGCCTAGGCATGCTTCTGATCAGGTGGTCAATGTCCTCCTGTGGTATCTCATTTAAGGCAATCACCAACTCCTCTCGAAGTGTTTCTAGAGTCTGAGGAGGACGTTGCAAATTGAGCAATCTCCTACCCATCATATCCCACACGTGCTCAATTGGGGATAGGTCGGGAGATCTTGGTGGCCATGGTAACAATGTGACATCATTATGTTGAAAGAAGTCTATTGTGACTCTTGCAACATGTGGTCGAGCATTATCTTGTTGGAAAGTTGGATCTGCCCAGGTGTCAAGATAGGGTAAAAGATGGGGTTCTAGAATTTCGTGGATATAACGCTGCGCGTTCATGTTACCTCTGATGAAGATTAAAGGTCACCTGGAACCATAAGCTATAGCACCCCAAACCATAACTCCAACAGTGTGATGAACATGTCTTTCAACAAAAAACTATGGATTCCTCCTTTCACCACGTCGCCTTCTAACCCTTACACCGACGTAATCGCCTTGAGTGGTGCAGACAACGGTCACTCTGGGATCAGGAATGGAACAGTATTGTCTTTAGTGACGAGTCTCGATTTTGTTTACTCATGCACGATGGTCGTGCCAGGGTTAGAAGGCGTCGTGGTGAAAGGAGGAATCCACAGTTTTTTGTTGAAAGATATGTTCATCACACTGTTGGAGTTATGGTTTGGGGTGCTATAGCTTATGGTTCCAGGTCACCTTTAATCTTCATCAGAGGTAACATGAACGCGCAGCGTTATATCCACGAAGTTCTAGAACCCCATCTTTTACCCTATCTTGACACACTGGCAGATCCAACTTTCCAACAAGATAATGCCCGACCACATGTTGCAAGAGTCACAATAATGATGTCACATTGTTACCATGGCCACCAAGATCTCCCGACTTATCCCCAATTGAGCACGTGTGGGATATGATGGGTAGGAGATTGCTCAATTTGCAACGTTCTCCTCAGACGCTAGAAGCACTTCGAGAGGAGTTGGTGGTTGCCTGGAATGAGATACCACAGGAGGACATTGACCACCTGATCAGAAGCATGCCTAGGCACGTTGGAGAATGCGTAGCACATCAGGGTGCATCCACACATTATTAAAGGTCAAAGGGCTTTAAAGTAGTGCAATCATTTTGAAATTTTTATCATTTACTTATTATGCTTCATTAAGTACTTATACAAAATTTTATTAAAATAAAACCATTTAAACTGGGTGTTCGGATTTATATGCCACTTAGTATAAGTAAATATACTCGTAGCCTTGGCTATAGACCATCGTTTTCAAAATGCTAGTATGGAGAAAAGGCATTTTTCGGTTTTTCAACAAGTAATGCTTACTTGAAGACCACAGGCCCTTCGTATCCCCTGGGAGGTGTCCAGTCGACGTCTATGTGATCTTTCTCCTCGGGACTGTTGTGTGTCACTGTGTCGCTTCGCTGGACACAGTTTATGGTGTGCGCATGATCAGGATCAACTGCCTCGAATGCACCTAGCACCTCTCCAGCTGGTGTTCTAGCCTTGAAGAAGAAAAAAGACTTAAAACCTCAACCAAACTATAGGGTTGTCCAATAGGGACGCAGGAAAGTAAACGTAAAATTTGACATAGACGCCATCTTTATTTTCTGTCACCGACATGTCATTTTGTTAGTTGAATGTTTACCGTTGATCGTATTCGATTGAAGACCGCATTAAAGTTATTCAAGAGCACTACAAAAATGGTGCAAAAATAAAAAACACGTTTCGCGCGCTTCGTGAACATTTCGATTGCGACAACCGCCCAAACGAAACAACCATCGGTCGTCTGGTGCGTAAATTCGGGGCAACAGGTTCTGTGGCAAATCTGCCAGGCTCTGGCCGGCCAAGGAGCGTTCGCACACCGGAAAATATTGCTGTTGTGAAGGAGAGTGTGAGAGACGATCCGAAACAATCAACAACGCGTCTATCCCAAGAATTGGGCATTTCGAGAACCAGTTTGCTCCGCATTCTCCACAAGGATTTGAATGTACACGCCTACAAGATCCAATTGACGCAAGAGCTGCGTCGGGCCGACCATTTTTCGCGCCGAACGTTCTCAGATTGCCTCCTTGAACACCGCCAAATTGATGCCAATTTTTCATCAAAAATCATGTTCAGCGACGAAGCGCATTTCACTTTGTATGGGACGCATCTGGGCGAACGAAAATCCCATATAATTATTATACAGACGGACTCGTCAGTTATCTGACAGTCATATGGTGACTGGGCTATTTATCGCGAACTGAGATCCTTATGATCCTTATGATAAAAAATAGCTACGCGCTCTCCACAGTGTTCGATTCTGGCGATAGATGGCGCTTTGCGCAGTCGTTCTTAAAATCTCAGACAATGTATTCAATTTGAGTCCTCAATTTCTCCGTTAAAAAAAGTCGTTATTTTTGTTGAGCAATATAATCCCAAAATGCGACAGAGGAATGACGAAACTAACGTGCAGAATGAATGATATTGAAAAACACAACTGGCCAATTACAGTAGTGTTTATATTTGATGAAACTGGTGCAGTATCTGTATTTGAGGCGTTCTGCCCTGGTTCATCCTTTTCGCCCCAAAAGAACACAAATCAACTGTAAAAAAATGATTGCAAGCAAAGTTATAAGAAAGAGCTGTAAAATGTGACATAGTTCACAGTTGACAACATTGGCACGAGCTCGTTGGGGCATAAAACCAGTTCAAAGCAAGCATCAAAAGAGCATACAAATATTTATCAAAATAAGATCATCATATCTTGTTTGGTATGAATATACAGGGTGGCGCATCTAAAACGAAACAGGCCCATTTACCGGCAGCTTCAATAGCTATTTTCAACAACAAAATGATAAACAAACAAAGTAGTACAAACTAATCTGATTTACCAATTAAAGTCTACTTTAAGCTTTAAATCAATAAATCTATAAAACTACATTAATTTCATATCATTATAAAAGGAATTGAAAGACCTTTAAAATAAGGTATCACTCGACTCCCTTTCCATTTAAGATTTTAGGGTTGGTGTCACCCCCGCCCAGGGGGCTGCACGCTTTATCGTGATTATTTTTCGCCAAACTTGTGTCCCCTTCGAAAACAAAATCGACGGGTCTGAGCTTATTATTATTTTAAAACTAGGGTGAAAATCAACAATCTGACTACTTAAGAATAATAATTCCATGGATTTCGGTCTCATACTCGTACAAGCCATAAAACGAGTAGTAGATCAACGAAGACGAAGGACTTATCATTAAGCTGGCACTGTGAGTACCTTCTTTACTATTTGCATATATTGCCGTCATGAACCCGTAGTTAAAGTAGCAAAATTAACATTGAACAGAATTGACAAGATCTTTATCGGTCGGACTTTCACTAATACTTTTTACTAATACGTTTTGTTCTTTGTTTGTTGCCTTTGAGAACTTTGCCGTGGATTTTCCCATTGTTCATAAATGACGATCTCAACGCCTAACAAGTTTCCACGAAATACACCGGACGTTAAAATTAGTACTTTGTTATGTGGGAAGCTCCTTATAGCTTTACTTTTCAAGTTAAAAATCAAAAGTCCATTCAAACGTGTGATTCTTAAAAAAAAATGAACATCAAAGCTACCATTCAAGACACGCGATGCCCGAACGAGTGTGAGCGCTTGTGACGCTGTCTAAAAAAAGGGTTCAAGAATAATCGAGGCATGTCTGGACGTCATCCAGACTACTTTCATGGAAGTTCACAACTTGACATGGAAAACGCTAAAACATTTCTAGACGCGTCGATAGGGGATAAATACCCTGCCAGATGACCGAAGTAGTTAGTCACAGTCGAGACTCAGTCGAGCCAGTGGACAGCGAATGCGGGATTAAGATGGGATATTAGTCCAGTCGACATAGCTATAAATTGGATATAAATTAGCTGCAAGTGTTAGCAGTAATAAATTATACTTGTTTTCGTTACAATGTGAAAGTCGCTATATTTATCCATTAGAAAGGATTATAAATAATTTAATCAAATAGATACTCATATTTTTTTTAGTAAGATGAATATGTAAAACTCCTATTTATAACGCAAATTTTCTAAGAAATTTCAGATCCAAAATTCATGTTGATAAGCCTCGAAGTTGAGGTTTTGGTCAGCCCTTTTCAGAATGCATCAAAAAAAATATTATGCCTCTAATATTTTGCATTTATACTGTTGTTGTTAACCAATGCAATTCTGTTAACACACCTTTGATTGCAACTGAGCACACGAAGAAACAAGAAGTGGAGTAAAATAAATCAAATTTAACTTTAACTGACATCTGTCAAGGTAAATACCTAAAGTTGCATAGAAGCAGTCTTCAAAGTACTTAACGTTCATTGTAGTTTCTCGACTAACGCCTTCAAGTTTGCTTCCACTGCAGGTATACGTAGTGTCATCAGTATATAGCACTAGATTTTGAATATTGTTTTTGAAGATGTCATTAATAAAAATTATGAACAAAGTGGGCCCAAAATGGAACCCTGGGGTACTCCTAACCTAACTGTTTGAACGTTTGACTTCTCTTTGTCCAGTGTGCTACATACTGTGATCTGTCATCTAGGTATGAAGATATAAGTTGAAGACTGTTATTATCAAAAACATATCTGGACATTTTTTCCGCCAGTAAAACATGGGAAATAAATAAGTAATAAAAGCTTTCGTTAGGTCGAAAAAGTTGTCTTAGCGACGTATCCCTTATTAAATGTATTTTAACAGTTGTACTTTAAGAAAGACGGAATCAGAATATTGGACCTATATGATCAAATATACTCACATAAGGCTTTTTATCAAAATCGGCTTATTTATCGATATTTAATTTTTGATCCATCATTACACACTACAAAACTAATTTACCTGCATCATAATACCCGCGATCGGCACCCCAAGCGCAGATCCGACAGATACGTGCACCTTGCCACCCCTCCTACGCGCCACCACTGAGTAAGGGGACAGGCCCGGCTGAGGGGGGATGCCGCCCCCGTGGAATGGGGTCATCGTGGCACAGGCTCGCGTTGGGGCCCCATCAGGACTGCACACCACTCGCGTCACTACGGTGAAGCATAGTAGCAGTAGAGGCGGGAGTGTGTAGCGACGTATCGTCATTGTGTGAGCTGAAATGGAATGAAATAAAAAAAATAGCATCTATAGTAAAATACCAAAATTGATGACAGTAGCGAAACTGATCGTACGCCACTGCTATTACGCGGAGGCCTTCAAAAATGCGGCGCTTCTTTGTGAAATATCGGTTAACGTCGCTGTAATCAAAAGGTACAGCGTCAAAGCAGTGGCGTACGATGACTTCTGTTACTGTCATCAATTCTGGTATTTGACTATAGTAGGTTGAGTCTGAACTTCTCACGCAACGTCCACAGTTCTCCACAGTTCATAAAGTATTATGTACAGCACGAACTGGACCCGCTAACAAAAGTGCCACGAACAAGTTAAATGGATCTAGTCAGTCAAACAAGCCCATACAATTAGTCCATAGAAATTATTTCCCTCTGCCCTACTGGTTGTTCAGTCTACCTGGCAACGCTTCCTCTTCCCGATACCTGACCGCACAAGGCGTCAGACGCGGCACATGACACTTACCAAGATCGGCACGCCTGTGAACCCAGAGAGCAGAAGCAGGGACGCGGATTGACGGCATTTCTCTATAATTGAGCAATATAACTTTAAATTATTTCGTTTTGTGCCATATAATATGGTCTCATTCTATCTATCCTCGTGAGCATCTAAAGTTATTTGATTCCATAATCCGTTATACAATAATAATAAACCGCCTTTTATTAGAAAAAACAAATTACAGATAATGCATATATACTAAGCGACATATAAATCCGAACACCCAGTTCAAATGGTTTTATTTTAATAAAAGTTGGTGAATGTATTTATCTTACTGTAAATAACAAGTGAAAAATTTTTCAGCCTTATCAGTTGGACATTCCGGTTTTTATACTGCTTTTTTTTAATTCACTAACGCTCTAAAAATGAATATTTCAGCCGCAGTAAAGAATCAACGCTGGCGGATTTTGGTTTTTGACATCCTTTACGATCGGTTACGATCCCTAGAGTACGGAGACCTGTACGATTTCGTCAACTTAGTGAGCTTGATAGGGGCCGTATAGTGGGACTTCGGGAAGCTGGACTTTCTTTTCAGACAATTGCAGTTAGAGTGCAAAGAAGTGTAGACACTGTGGTTAGGTGTTGTCAGGCATGGCTTCGAGAAGGCCGTACGCAAAGAGCAAGGGGCACTGGACGCCGCCGTAGAACAACAGACCGTGAAGATCGCCGCCTAAGATTATTGGCCTTAAGGGACCGTTTCTCCACTACCAGGTCCATTGCAAATGAATGGCTTGCAGAACACGGAAGACCTATTGGCATGCGAAGTGTTTACCGACGAATGAGAAGTTTTGGCTTGTTTTCATACCGGCCACACTGGGTCCTCTCTTTAACTCGAGAACGCCGACGTAATCGCCTTGAGTGGTGCAGACAACGGTCACTCTGGGATCAGGAATGGAACAGTATTGTCTTTAGTGACGAGTCTCGATTTTGTTTAGGCATGCACGATAGTCGTGCCAGGGTTAGAAAGCGACGTGGTGAAAGGAGGAATCCACAGTTTTTTGTTGAAAGACATGTTCATCACACTGTTGGAGTTATGGTTTGGGGTGCTATAGCTTATGGTTCCAGATCACCTTTAATCTTCATCAGAGGTAACATGAACGCGCAGCGTTATATCCACGAAGTTCTAGAACCAGATCTTTTACCCTATCTTGACACCCTGGCAGATCCAACTTTCCAACAAGATAATGCCCGACCACATGTTGCAAGAGTCACAATAGACTTCTTTCAACATAATGATGTCACATTGTTACCATGGCCACCAAGATCTACCGACTTATCCCCAATTGAGCACGTGTGGGATATGATGGGTAGGAGATTGCTCAATTTGCAACGTCCTCCTCAGACTCTAGAAGCACTTCGAGAGGAGTTGGTGGTTGCCTGGAATGAAATACCACAGGAGGACATTGACCACCTGATCAGAAGCATGCCTAGGTGCGTTGGAGAATGCGTAGCACATCAGGGTGCATCCACACATTATTAAAGGTCAAAGGGCATTAAAGCAGTGCATCATTTTGAAATTTTTATCATTTACTTATTATGCTTTATTAAATACTTATACAAAATTTTATTAAAATAAAACCATTTAAACTGGGTGTTCGGATTTATATGTCACTTAGTATATATACAGTGTATCCAACCCTGAAATGGTATGCATAGGACCGTGGATATTTAAACTGTATTTATATAGATACATACCTAGTTATTAACAAAGTTATAATCCCAAACAACCGTTTGTCCAGTTAATAACATAATTATATTTTCAACCTAAGCCTATTTAAATAACATTATTGTTTCATATTTCAAAATCTAAATTCTATTTAGTATCTGTTTTTACCAAACCTTGGAGCCAATATCTTAACAATCTAGAAGCTTTTTGCTACGAGTACTTATGAACTTATTTTTTGTACGATAAAGAAACTAATTTGTATAAGTCGATCTTTTGCAACACCAAGCATTCATTTGGTTTAATTGAAGTTGAAAAAACGTATGAATCAATATTCTTCTCTCACAAGTGCTACTTGAAATTAAAAAGTGTTACGTACAATGACGATTTTTTACAACCACACCCTTGAAAATCGTAATAAAAACAAATTCTTTCGTCGCATGCAAAGCTTAAAACTAGTCTAAACAACTACATGTAGTTACATTGGCGAAGGCAAGATTAGTAGTAGAATCCCACACAAGTTAGGAAGTTATAAAACCGAGCAGTCTCAGGTTTAACCTTATTATCTTGTATGGTGTGCTTCATCCTTGAAGAATGAGTAATTTAAAACAAAACGCCAGTCATGGCCAGTGATCGTTCGGAAACACGGAATTCCCTTGAATGTTCGTATAGCATAATCGCGAAAGTGATTCATGCAAAAATAAATCCTTCCAAACGTATCGACAGATTTATTTGCGAGACCGTATTGATTAATTGTATTATTGTTAGAGTCAAGGAGATAATACAGAAATACAATAGCAGACTCTCGATACACAGGTTATATGGCTACATGAATGCGCATTCTTAACACTTGAATCTGTCAACATCAAAACTACGGCATTCCATTGAAACTAGTTTAAAACGGCAGAATGATAAAATGCGATAACAACAATCCCACCTTACAACAGTAGGGGAGAACGGGGCTGGTTGTCACATGGGTTGGTTGTCACAATTGTTAAATCTCAGCAGCTCCGCAAGGTGTAGTTGCATGGCGCGCTACACATCGTTTCTGCGTCTGCGCAGAACACTTGTATTCAGTACGAAAGTTGTCGTTGGTAGATTAAGGTCGCACACACAAAAATAAACAAATCGCCTGACCTGAGTAAATTTTTCGTTTGCCACATAATTTGTGTTTTCAAGACTACATTCGATAATAAAAAGAACTGTTGAATTTATTTTGCTCTTCAATAATCCTAATACGACTTAACGTAAGTATTGACTTTGAATTTCTTAATTTAGTGACGCTATCTAACCTTAAAAATTAATTATCTAGTGGGGCAGGTTGTCTCAAATTAGCGGGGGCCTCTTGTCACATGGGACAACCAGCCCCCACACTAGACGATTAGCTTTGCACATCATTCTACGTAGGTATATGTAAATAATGTACTTTTTTAATATTTTCAGGTTACATAAGCATGGTTCGAAATTTCAAAAGGAAGACTGAGAAGGGCAAAGCGCCGCCTGACGTACTTTTAAGAGCAGCTAGATTAGTGAGATTAGGATCCTCAATAAGAAAAGCGGCAGCTGACTAAGTTACCGCACATTAGCAAGATACTGTAAGAAAATTCCAGAGTCTGAATTACTTGATGATCGAGTTGTTGCGCCGTCAATTTCAGTTGGATACATCAAAAATCATTTAGTATTTGAGCCTGAACTTGAAAATCATTTAGTGGAATATGTACTCAAAGCATCTGATATTTATTTTGGATTATCATTCATGGAAGTATACTTTATCTGAAGTCACTTGAAATAGCATAAAAACCTTTGGTCGGCGCGTCCTTTGTAATTTCATGACGTATCATAGGCGTACGGTCATTTATTTAGAACGATAATAATAATGTTTTTATATCACAATAAATGGATTTTACTATCTTCTTATTTTTTTGATTTGGGATAAAAAATACTTATATTGGGAGTTTAATTTATGTTGACTGAAAGTTAAGAAATGGAAAAATTACAGAATTCCAACGTTTGACATAGGCAAATATTTACATAGCAGGTAGGTATATAAAAAGGTATATAAAGACTTACATTATAGGTATTTATATATCATCCTCGCCTTCGGAGCTGTCGCTAGAGTCATCTTGTAGAGGAATTACAACGGGATTTACAGGAGGCAAAACACAATATTCATTTTCCTTTTCAATAATATGCCTAGAACACTGCTTCCATAGGTCTGTGGCAGCAATATGAGATACTGCATCTCTTATTGTGGCCAATAGCGATTCACTTAATTGAGGGGTCTGATTATGTTTTCTTACTTTTTTTTTAAAGCAGCCCAGACCAACTCAATCGGGTTAAAAATGCAGTAATAGGGAGGTAGACGTAATACTTCATGGCCATTTTGCTGAAGCAGATTGTCAACAACATACTCTTTTTCAAATTTTTGTCTTTTAATAATATCCAATAATATGGCTTTGGTTGATTTTTGTGGTATTTCCATTCCCTTATCCTTCATAAAATCAATAATGTCTTGTTTTTTTGTGCCTGTATTCGGAATTTTGTTTTTCTGTCGGGAATGGTGTGGCGCATTGTCCATAATAATCACTGAATTTGGGGAAATGTTTGGTATTAACTGCTGCTCTATCCACTTTTCAAATAAGTCGGAGGTCATGTCCTCATGATAGTCGGCACATGATTCTTTGATATTTTTGGCAGATAACAGCAAGGCATTAGGTATAAATCCATTTTCACTGCCAGCATGGAGAATAATGATTCTAGAACTTCGTGGATATAACGCTGCGCGTTCATGTTACCTCTGATGAAAATTAAAGGTGACCTGGAACCATAAGCTATAGTACCCCAAACCTTAACTCCAACAGTGTGATGAACATGTCTTTCAACAAAAAACTGTGGATACCTCCTTTCACCACGTCGCCTTCTAACCCTTACACCGACGTAATCGGATTGAGTGGTGCAGACAACGGTCACTCTGGGATCAGGAATGGAACAGTATTGTCTTTAGTGACGAGTCTCGATTTTGTTTAGGGATGCACGATGGTCGTGCCAGGGTTAGAAGGCGACGTGGTGAAAGGAGGAATCCACAGTTTTTTGTTGAAAGACATGTTCATCACACTGTTGGAGTTATGGTTTGGGGTGCTATAGCTTATGGTTCCAGGTCACCTTTAATCTTCATCAGAGGTAACATGAACGCGCAGCGTTATATCCACGAAGTTCTAGAACCCCATCTTTAAACCTTTCTTGACACCCTGGCAGATCCAACTTTCCAACAAGATAATGCCCGACCACATGTTGCAAGAGTCACAATAGACTTCTTTCAACATAATGATGTCACATTGTTACCACGGCCACCAAGATCTCCCGACTTATCCCCAATTGAGCACGTGTGGGATATGATGGGTAGGAGATTGCTCAATTTGCAACGTCCTCCTCAGACTCTAGAAGCACTTCGAGAGGAGTTGGTGGTTGCCTGGAATGAGATACCACAGGAGGACATTGACCACCTGATCAGAAGCATGCCTAGGCGCGTTGGAGAATGCGTAGCACATCAGGGTGCATCCACACATTATTAAAGGTCAAAGGGCTTTAAAGCAGTGCAATCATTTTGAAATTTTTATCATTTACTTATTATGCTTCATTAAGTACTTATACAAAGTTTTATTAAAATAAAACCATTTAAACTGGGTGTTCGGATTTATATGTCACTTAGTATACCAAAAGGGCCTGTTCCTCAGCGTGCCCTTATTTTCACGAATACGCGTAAGATTTACCACAGTCGTAAGTGGTTGTTGGAATGTGTATACCAGCGGTGTTTTTCGTACCATTCCAAGTGTCAGGTGAACCATTTACAGGATGTCTCGCATGCAGAAGAGTGGCCAACATATTGTGTATTGTGTAACTATTCTTTATGACGACTAAGCCTAACCAACCCAAATAGAGCAGAGATATCTAGCGATTACGTTTGATAATGGATCTAATCTAAAAATAATACATACACGTCTCAATACCGCTGTTAAATGGAGCAGAACCAAGACCTATAATATCTGCAGCGCATAGTATTTTGTTCTGGTTGGAATCTACTTATGTTAATTGCTTTACAATTTCCTTTTTTTAGCAATAATTATGGCGACGGCGACGATAAAAACAAGGTCTTAGATAATTGGAATTACGAGTAACGAAGTCAAGGATGAGCTGGCAAGTGACTCCATCGTAGTGTCATGCTTTTTATGAGTCTCAGTTTTTTGTAATCAAGTTCTTTTCTCTCAAATTCTGTCATAGTTGCTCTTTGACATGCAAGAAAAAGTACGGGTAATAATCATATTAATTGTCTTACAAATGACTCGTATCCTCGAGATTTTAATAGTTACAGAGTCGTTTGATAATGCACATCGACAAAGGTAAAAAAACTCGTTATGCTTAAGTAGAAACCTTTGAGAACGGAGTGCTTGGTAGACTTTTCAAGGAAGGCGGAAACTGAGTCGTTCACTTTCAACTCTCAAAAGTAAACCTTTAATTCTATTGTTAGGCTAAGAATTGAAAAGACACACTCTATTCCGCCTCTACTCTATCGGTATTTGCTATGTTTCTGTTCAGCCACTCAGAAAGGTGGGTGAAGTTGTGATTTAGATTGTGGTTGTGGTTGTCGTTGTCGTTGTGGTTGTCGTTGTCGTTTTGGTTGTCGTTGTGGTTGTCGTTGTGGTTGTGGTTATGGTTGTGGTTGTCGTTGGGGTTGTGGTTGTGATTCTGGTTGTGGTTGTGAAATGACATCTAACTTGCGAATTTATGGTAGCTAAGCCCGAATCCGAAGTCATTGCACATGAATCTGGTCTCGTTCTTGATGTACATTGTACTCTTACGTGAAATTCTATAAAAAAACTATGAGACATTTGCGACTTGAATGAGCTAAAACTCAATTTTCGCTATATGCTAACGATGCTATGTACATTCAGGTAATTTAGGGCGCTAAATTTGAAAATCGTCGTGAAAATACCTTAAAGGACTATGGTTAGGTGTGAAAATTTTTTAAAATATCCAGTCACCTGGGCCCACCCGTGAATCCTAGTACTAAATTGACATCGAATTTGGAATCTATGCACCCGATTTACCTAGAAGACAAGTTTCCACGCTGATCTTAGGCTCTCGACATTTTTTGAAGATATTCTGGTCGTTTTTTGATATGTAGAATTCCTGCCAGTATTCCGAAAGCGGCACATTCCCGACTGGACCGGTTTCGGACATTTTTGTAACATGGTTACTAAAAATTAAAAGGCGGTTCAAATGACCTCTTTCTCATGTATGGTATAACTGAAGTCACTTGAAATAGCATAAAAACCTTTGGTCGGTGCGTCCTTTGTAATTTCATGACGTATCATAGGCGTGCGGTCGTTTATTTAGAACGATAATAATAATGTTTTTATATCTCAATAAATGGATTTTACTATCTTCTTATTTTTTTGATTTGGGATAAAAAATACTTATATTGGGAGTTTAATTTATGTTGACTGAAAGTTAGGAAATGGAAAAATTACAGAATTCCAACGTTTGACATAGGCAAATATTTACATAGCAGGTAGGTATATAAAAAGGTATATAAAGACTTACATTATAGGTATTTATATATCATCCTCGCCTTCGGTGCTGTCGCTAGAGTCATCTTGTAGAGGAATTACAACGGGATTTAAAGGAGGCAGACACAATATTCATTTTCTTTTTCAATAATATGCCTAGAACACTGCTTCCATAGGTCTGTGGCAGCAATATGAGATACTGCATCTCTTATTGTGGCCAATAGCGATTCACTTAATTGAGGGGTCTGATTATGTTTTCTTACTTTTTTTTAAAGCAGCCCAGACCAACTCAATCGGGTTAAAAATGCAGTAATAGGGATAGTAATAGGAATAATTCATGGCCATTTTGCTGAAGCAGATTGTCAACAACATACTCTTTTTCAAATTTTTGTCTTTTAATAAGATCCAATAATATGGCTTTGGTTGATTTTTGTGGTATTTCCATTCCCTTATCCTTCATGTTTTTTTGTGCCTGTATTCGGAATTTTGTTTTTCTGTCGGGAATGGTATGGCGCATTGTCCATAATAATCACTGAATTTGGGGAAATGTTTGGTATTAACTGCTGCTCTATCCACTTTTCAAATAAGTCGGAGGTCATGTCCTCATGATAGTCGGCACATGATTCTTTGATATTTTTGGCAGATAACAGCAAGGCATTAGGTATAAATCCATTTTCACTGCCAGCATGGAGAATAATGATTCGTTTTCCACGGTTGCATGGTGCATTTAAAATGCACTTGTTGCTGTCGTCAACCCAGCCGTACTGCACAACATCATGGGTGTCATACCACCTTTCATCCAGGTAACTCAGATTTCTTTTCTGCTCTCTATAGATTTTAGCTTTGTGCAAAAATTCTTGGCGCAATTCAACGATTCGAGACGACTCCATAATCACCATTCTTTTATCTAATTTTTTGTATTGAAAACCACACAGTTTTACAATACAGTGCAGTGAGTCTAAGCATTTGTAATTATAAAAATCTTCAGGATAATCTTTTAATTTATCCCGTATCATTTCCAACGTGGGCACCAAATTTTCTTTATAAAATCCGTATATTATACGACGAATATCTTCCTGAAAACCCACGTCTATTCTTTTTAATTTTTGCCCTATGCGCTTTCTGTGGAAGGAATGGTTGACTACATCTCCCCTTTTTATAACCCGATAAATGGTAGACCGACTGATTTTTGTCAGGATACAAATTCTGTTTAAAATTTGATTTTGCGAGGAATCTGGATTTTCGTTTTTCAGACAATCATACATATTTAGGATTACTCTTTGGGTCTGTTCCTCTAAATCTTTATGAAAGAATTCTGCCTGCACAGGTTCATCAACCATCTCCTCGTGGCTTGGAGCATTTTCCCAAGGTCTCCAAAGAGCCATATTTAGGACACCCAAGAACAATCAACACAACAATTAAATCAACAAGTAAACTGAGTATTCAAAAGTCAAAAACACACAAACTAATAAAATCTATGAAAAAACATGGACAGACTAAAGAAAACACGTTTATTCACCGCTACACGGCACTGGCTAAACTGTTTCAATTTTCAGTAGCCACCTGCACTTGTTCGGAGCTCTGAAATACACGCTTTCTCATTGGCTATCTCCACGCATAGGCGTGCTTTACTCCACGTGGACCGGTGAAACTGCCTTTGATCTTATACGGGGGATATTTGCTGTGACATTTGGCGATTTTTGCAGCAACAGAGCGTGTTAAATATAGATATATAAAACGCACCCGGTATTTCACAGTGTTTCAAGTGACTTCAGATAAAGTATACCATATTTTGCGTCGCTAAAATCGGATCCGAATTAATTTTACATGCATCTGGTTGCTATGACTTAAGAGAAAATTGCAAAGCTATGCGACATTTGCGACTTGAGTATGTTAAAAATCAATTTTCAGTATCGGTGGCTATATTGGGGCGATGCTGTGTACATTCAGGTAATTTGAGGCGCTGAATTATTTACTATCGACTGAACCCATCTGCCTTATCTATCTAATGTTAAAATGCTGAAATTTGATATGGCTATTGAAGTTAAGCATTTATTTTGCAAAACAGTCGAGTAATTCAACCGCCATAACCTGGTACCAGTGGAAGGGTCAATAAGAACCAAACGAGTCCCAATTCGATGAGATTCCTTCGATATATAGTAAGTGACATATAAATCCGAACACCCAGTTTAAATGGTTTTATTTTAATAAAATTTTGTATAAGTACTTAATGAAGCATAATAAGTAAACGATAAAAATTTCAAAATGATTGCACTGCTTTAAAGCCCTTTGACCTTTAATAATGTGTGGATGCACCCTGATGTGCTACGCATTCTCCAACGCGCCTAGGCATGTTTCTGATCAGGTGGTCAATGTCCTCCTGTGGTATCTCATTCCAGGCAACCACCAACTCCTCTCGAAGTGCTTCTAGAGTCTGAGGAGGACGTTGCAAATTGAGCAATCTCCTACCCATCATATCCCACACGTGCTCAATTGGGGATAAGTCGGGAGATCTTGCTGGCCATGGTAACAATGTGACATCATTATGTTGAAAGAAGTCTATTGTGACTCTTGCAACATGTGGTCGGGCATTATCTTGTTGGAAAGTTGGATCTGCCAGGGTGTCAAGATAGGGTAAAAGATGGGGTTCTAGAACTTCGTGGATATAACGTTGCGCGTTCATGTTACTTCTGATGAAGATTAAAGGTGACCTGGAACCATAAGCTATAGCACCCCAAACCATAACTCCAACAGTGTGATGAACATGTCTTTCAACAAAAAACTGTCGATTCCTCCATTCACCACGTCGCCTTCTAACCCTGGCACGACCATCGTGCATGCCTAAACAAAATCGAGACTCGTCACTAAAGACAATACTGTTCCATTCCTGATCTCAGAGTGACCGTTGTCTGCAAAGGGAGGACCCAGTGTGGCCGGTATGAAAACAAGCCAATACTTCTCATTCGTCGGTAAACACCGCATGCCAATAGGTCTTCCGTGTTCTGCAAACCATTCATTTGCAATGGACCTGGTAGTGGAGAAACGGTCCCTTAATGCCAATAATCTTAGGCGGCGATCTTCACGATCTGTTGTTCTACGGCGGCGTCCAGTGCCCCTTGCTCTTTGCGTACGGCCTTCTCGAAGCCATGCCTGACAACACCTAACCACAGTGTCTACACTTCTTTGCACTCTAACTGCAATTGCCCGAAAAGAAAGTCCAGCTTCCCGAAGTCCCACTATACGGCCCCTATCAAACTCACTAAGTTGACGAAATCGTACTCTAGGCATCGTAACCGATCGTAAAGGATGTCAAGAACCAAAATCCGCCAACGTTGATTCTTTACTGCGGCTGAAATATTCATTTTTAGAGCGTTAGTGAATTAAAAAAAGCAGTATAAAAACCGGAATGTCCAACTGATAAGGCTGAAAATTTTTTCACTTGTTATTTACAGTAAGATAAATACATTCACCAACTTTTATTAAAATAAAACCATTTAAACTGGGTGTTCGGATTTATATGTCACTTAGTATATCACAAAGCTCTGCTGGCCACCTCCAGTCTCCATCATCAGGTCAGCTCTATGTCAATTAATATCACGTTGTCATATTAGATGTCTCTCTACATCAACAAAGCTTCGGCCCTGACTTGCTTTCTACTGTTATACCTACTGAAAATATACAGGGTGGCGCATCGAAAACGAAACAGACGCATTTAATGGCAGCTCAGTTTTTTTTTGGAAAAACGCTCAGACCCGTCGATTTTGTTTTGGAGGGGGACACAAGTTTGGCAAAAAATCACGTTAACACGTGCAGCCCCCTGGGCGGGGGTGGCACCAACCCTAAAATCTTAAATGGAAAGGGGGGTCGAGTGATACCTTATTTTAAAGGTCTTTCAATTCCCTTTATAATGATTTAAAATACATGAGCTTCAGTTCGGTAGTTTTGAAGATTTATTGATTTAAAGCTTAAAGTAGACCTTAATAGGTACATCAGATTAGTTTGTACTACTTTCAGAAGAAATTTGACTAAAAGAATTTACTTTCCATTTAAGATTTTAGGGTTGGTGTCACGTGTTAACGTGATTTTTTGTCAAACTTGTGTCCCCCAAAAAAAAACTGAGCTGCCACTAAATGCGTCTGTTTCGTTTTCGATGCGCCACCCTGTATGTTCCATCGGATATCTTACGAATCCGCTACTTGCCTAAATGATTGAAAGTTTGCTCATGTGCAGCTCGTCCCCTAAAAGGGTCTAAGACCGAGCCCTAGGTAATCAAGAAGTGCACCAACAGGTAGGTTCTAAACTTCGGCATCCGACTTAATTCAAACGCGGTACCTTGGCATTCAAGTTTCTGCCTTCGTGCCTGCCACACTGTGAAATAATAGATATTGCTGTTTCAAATTATTAAACCTCTACATAACCGTTACGCCTGGAAATAAATTTCACGACTGAAAGATAAAACATATCACGATCGTTACATAAAAAGGATTGAATAAAAATTCTTAATCACACGCTAGACGTCTTTCCTTGAACGGCTGTTGCTTACTGCTCATTCAAACATGCTTGTAATGACTTCCTCAGTCCATTCAAATCAAATTGCGTCTTGCTACCTCATGTCTGCTATTATATCCTGACATTCAAATTGTTTTAAGTTTAACTCGTTCATCAGATGTTAACTATGATCAGTCTGAATAGGATGAGTTTGGTTTTCATCTCCGAGGCCATAACCAACAGTTTTCAGCAATGATCACTAGGGTATAGGTTTGATACTGTACTGATTATTGCTAGAAAGCATGAACGAACGTTGGTTAAAGCAGGCGGATCCTATTCAACCTTCGTTCAGTTCATGCAACGTTTGCATAGTCCGTCAATGCTGACAGCATGTAAGTTTGTGGTAGATAAATTTGGTAATTGTGGTTTTCCTGATGCCGTACGTTGGGATCGTTATTATCACGATTGGTAAAGTACTCATGGGTGGCAGTGTTCCATCGTCCATGAAATTCGGATATTCCCTACTTAACCCCATCTTGAGTAAAATAACTGGCACTGACAATGTCCACTTGCAAATATTTCCGCACAGAATCGTTTCTTTCTCATTTCCACCATACTTATTTATTGGTTCTTTATTTCAGTAACATGAGTTAAGGAGAACACACGTGCTAAATATATACTAAGTGACATATAAATCCGAACACCCAGTTTAAATGGTTTTATTTTAATAAAAGTTGGTGAATGTATTTATCTTACTGTAAATAACAAGTGAAAAAATTGTCAGCCTTATCAGTTGGACATTCCGGTGTTTATACTGCTTTTTTTTAATTCACTAACGCTCTAAAAATGAATATTTCAGCCGCAGTAAAGAATCAACGTTGGCGGATTTTGGTTCTGGACATCCTTTACGATCGGTTACGATGCCTAGAGTACGGAGACCTGTACGATTTCGTCAACTTAGCGAGTTTGATAGGGGCCGTATAGTGGGACTTCGGGAAGCTGGACTTTCTTTTCGGGCAATTGCAGTTAGAGTGCAAAGAAGTGTAGACACTGTGGTTAGGTGTTGTCAGGCATGGCTTCGAGAAATCCGTACGCAAAGAGCAAGGGGCACTGGACGCCGCCGTAGAACAACAGACCGTGAAGATCGCCGCCTAAGATTATTGGCCTTAAGGGACCGTTTCTCCACTACCAGGTCCATTGCAAATGAATGGTTTGCAGAACACGGAAGACCTATTGGCACGCGAACTGTTTACCGACGAATGACAAGTTTTGGCTTGTTTTCATACCGGCCACACTGGGTCCTCCCTTTAACTCGAGAACACCGACGTAATCGCCTTGAGTGGTGCAGACAACGGTCACTCTGGGATCAGAAATGGAACAGTATTGTCTTTAGTGACGAGTCTCGATTTTGTTTAGGCATGCACGATGGTCGTGCCAGGGTTAGAAGGCGACGTGGTGAAAGGAGGAATCCACAGTTTTTTGTTGAAAGACATGTTCATCACACTGTTGGAGTTATGGTTTGGGCTGCTATAGCTTATGGTTCCAGGTCACCTTTAATCTTCATCAGAGGTAACATGAACGCGCAGCATTATGTCCACGAAGTTCTAGAACCCCATCTTTTACCCTATCTTGACACCCTGGCAGATCCAACTTTCCAACAAGATAATGCCCGACCACATGTTGCAAGAGTCACAATAGACTTCTTTCAACATAATGATGTCACATTATTACCATGGCCACCAAGATCTCCCGACTTATCCCCAATTGAGCACGTGTGGGATGTGATGGGTAGGAGATTGCTCAATTTGCAACGTCCTCCTCAGACTCTAGAAGCACTTCGATAGGAGTTGGTGGTTGCCTGGAATGAGATACCACAGGAGGACATTGACCACCTGATCAGAAGCATGCCTAGGCGCGTTGGAGAATGCGTAGCACATCAGGGTGCATCCACACATTATTAAAAGTCAAAGGGCTTTAAAGCAGTGCAATCATTTTGAAATTTTTATCATTTACTTATTATGCTTCATTAAGTACTTATACAAAATTTTATTAAAATAAAACCATTTAAACTGGGTGTTCGGATTTACATGTCACTTAGTATAGAAATGACTTTGCATAACAAAGTGTGTAAAATTTTATTGTTTCCTATTCTGTTTTTCTCTCCTCTTACCATGGCATTGCCATTTTTTTACCGGAAGCTAGTTATGGCCACTACTCTGTCCAAGTGCAGTAAAGGTGGTACATTCACAATGCACCTTTACTGGGCAAGCATAGAAAGAACGGTTATAACTTTTATACTTCGCGTTAATGATGGTGTGTTGATTTCTTGTTCCTAACAGAAATCACTGTTGCAGACCAAGTGACTGCTGGCTTTTCTGCAGAATTGCTGCTGACACAGTAGCGCCGTATTAATGACAGACTCCACAGTGTAGATCACTTTTTGACCTCATTGTATAGAAAACATACAATGAATAAATCAAAAAAGCTGATCTATATATTTGGGATTTAAACGCTGTCTTTGACCCAGCCCAAACAGAATCAAATATTTACCCACATCCACAATTCTTGTATATGTTGGCCCATCCAGTCAACAAGCTTTTCAGCCATTTTCAGAATTATTATTTAGCGAAAAGTTGCAAAACTACATGGAAGCTTTGCTCAACGACGTAATTTGGGGCGCTGAATATGAATACCATAGTGAAAATATTCTAAAGTGTCATCAGACTGGATTTAGGGTGAAAAATTGCCAGGAAACCATTTTTCCGGGCTAGCCGTAATTTCTTACACTGTATCGACATCGAATATGGAATCTACGCACCCGATTTACCCAGAAAACAAGCTTCCATCTCGATCATAGACGTGCAACAGTTTTGAAGTGTTTTTTCTTAGTCGTTTTTTGACAAAGTTGAATTCCTGTCAGTATCTCGAAAACGAGGCATTTTCGGACTGAATTGGCTATGGATTCGGTTTCAACGACCCAAAAAGCGTATTATAAGACTCATGATAACTGATAATTATATGTTAAAATGCCTTAAATGCCTTTGTTCCACGTATTTGGGGTGCTGAATATGAATATCATAGTGAAAGAAGTCTACAGTGTCATCAGACTGGATTTAGGGTAAAAAGTTGACAGGAAACCATATTTCCGGGCTAGCCGTAATTTCTAGCACTGGATCGACATCGAATTTGGAATCTAAGCTGCCGATTTAGCCAGATAACAAGCTTCCATCTCCATCAAAGGTGAATAATCTAGGTCAAGCTGCTGGATATTTACTACAGTTGACACTCAAAGACAATAAGTGGGTGGTCGCTTAGTAACCGGTAAATAACAACATATAAACAGTCAATGAACCAAACGGCCCAATTCTGTTTTTATCGAAAAGGAAAAGTGGATTTCTTTTAATGAAAATAGATCAAAAACGCTTAACAGCAATATAATGTGAAAGAAGGTAAACAGGTTCTATGTGATGTATTAATTTTATTCTGGCCACAATTTTTCACAAGTTCCCAAGTGCAGCTTGTATTATTGGAAAGTGGATTTAGGCTCGATCTGCGTTTTCCCCAACTATGAGATAAATTGAACAAATGGCGTCAAGTAAATTGACTCTATACTTCCTACGACTTCGTTGGAGGTTTAAAACGTATTATCGAATCGGGAATATGTAGCTTCACTTAGGTATGATGAATCTTCGGTCTCCGCATATCAAGCAAATTTTAATTCACTGATCAACAGCCAAAAAATATCCTAAATAAAATCAACTAAATATTACTATTTTTAAAGTGCTAAAACCGGAATTAAACTTATTTTTTCAATATTAGTTCAAGTTTTAGAGATACGGTAATTATATGTGTTCCTGCTGTGACAGTGTTAATATACTGTAATTCACAAGAATGCACGTGCTACATTTTTATATTCGGCAAGGAAAGATGATGTAATCGGCATGATTGTGTTACATTATACATACGTGTACATTATATTGTTTTATATTAGCCATTTTTTCCTCAGTTGGCTGACAGAGTTCATGCAAGATGTCTCGAAGTGTGTAAACAATCCAGATCAGTTTTGATACGTGTGTGGTGATGTGACTTTTGCGTCTCAGAGACGGTCTATTACTCCACTAATAACAAAGGCATATCAGCTTTATTTCGGTTGTAAACTAGGTGATCAAGACAAACACTGGGCACCCGACATCTGCTGTAATACATGTGCTTCAAGTCTGAGGAGCTGGTTAAATGGCAAAAAACGGTCTATGCGCTTTGCTGTCCCAATGGTTTGGAGAGAGCCTACAAATCATATTAATGATTGTTACTTTTGCATGGTACCTTGTGTTGGACAACCCACAGGTATGTCCAAGAAAAAAAAATCGGTTATTAACTACCCAAACATACCATCTGCGATGAGACCTGTGCCTCACAGTGACGAAAACCCCCAGAATCCTACACTTGCGAATCAGAAAACGAATCAGATCATGGCGATCGAGTGATTCGTCAGGAAGAAGATATGCCATCAACGTCAAGAGATCCTGATTTTATACCGAGCACGTCATGCCACCAACCGCACAAAATAACACAGTCAGAATTATATGATCTTGTAAGAGATTTAGAACTTCCAAAATGTAAGGCAGAGTTACTTGGATCAAGACTGCAGAAGTGGAACTTGTTAGAAGACGATGTTTCGGTGTGTGTTTTTCGTAAACGCCACAAAGACTTAGAACCATTTTTCAATATGGAGAATAACTTGGTTTTCTGCAGTATCATTAACGGCTTACTGGCGGCTTTAAATATAAACTATAACCCAGAAGAATGGAGATTGTTTATAGACAGTTCAACATTGAGTTTAAAGGCAGTGTTATTGCATATTGGAGATATTTTACCATCTCTTCCTGTAGGGTATGCAGTTCACATGAAAGAATCATATGAGAATATGAAGTACCTATTGACATGCACAAAATACGATGAGCACCAATGGCATATTTGTGGCGATTTGAAAGTTGTTGCACTTTTACTTGGGCTGCAGCTAGGCTACACAAACTTTTGCTGTTTTTTGTGTGAATGGGCCAGTCGGGCAAAGGCACTTCATTACACCAGACAAGACTGGCCTGTTCGTCAATTCCTAGAGCCAGGTCAAAAAAATGTACAGCATATGCCATTAGTAGATTCGAAAAAAAATTTATTACCACCACTGCATATCAAGTTGGGCCTAATGAAAAACTTTGTCAAGGCATTAGATAGAGATGGGTCAGCTTTTCAATACCTGCGTCAGAAATTTCCAAGACTAAGTGAGGCAAAGGTTAAAGACGGTATTTTTGTTGGGCCACAGATTCGAAATATTTTGAAAGATACACAGTTTGAAAACACTTTAACAGGTATTGAAAAAACTGCTTGGAATGATTTCCGTCTGGTGGTCACTAATTTCTTGGGAAACAGAAAAGATGACAACTATAAAACCCTTGTCAAAAATATGCTGTCATCGTATCAAAAGATGGGCTGTAATATGTCTCTTAAGATACATTTCCTACACACACCTGGACTTTTTTCCTGACAATTGAGGAGCCGTAAGTGATGAGCACGGTGAACGTTTTCATCAGGATATTTCAACAATGAAAAGAAGGTACCAGGGAAAGTGGAATCCTTCCATGCTTGCAGACTACTGTTGGACTCTTGGTAGAGATGCTCCAGAAACGATCCATAAAAGAACAGCAAAAAGACAGCGTATATAGTGATTCTTATAGGTATATGAATCTTGTTACTTTTTTTAATATATCCTTAAAAATAAAAAGTTTTTTTTCTAAACCGCAACTATTTTTTTTATTTCATTGTCATTTTTGGATTCAGCGCCCCAAAATTAACAAAAAAGTGCACTTTTCCAACAAGATACAATTAAAAAACTAAAATTTGTTGTCCAGTGTTATTTGTGTAAGCGTTGTTCGTTCGTGTACTTTACCATGATGATCATGTTTTTTTTACTGAATTTTTTGTCATTGACAATGCGGCAATTGATTCAACGGTGCATTCACAGTGAAAGTTCAAAGTTGTCAAGTCCCTATTGGAAAACCCGATACCAGCAATCTGCTGGATACCTTTCTGATCACGGACAGATGCATCAAAAATCAACACTTTCAAAGCTTCCCGCATAAAGATATGAGAACTCACGCGTTCAACATCAAAGCTGTTACACAAAATAGCGAATACATAATCAAGTAATTAACCTTGAAAACCAGATACTTGGAAAAGCGGTAAATCAAAGTATGCACCTTTAATAACGTGTAGATATTTGTGTACGCATGAAAGAAACCAATACGACTAAACAGTATACAGGTTGAATATATTATGATTACGTCACTTGTATGGAAGAAGAGAAAGTCAAAAGGTAGATATCGACGTTATTAGTTATGTAAGGTTACTGTGATAGTTATTTTAATGAGCTTCTGTTTATCAGAAAGCACCGCATCGCACAGTCTGAATTTTGTAACATGCCTATACCCATCGATACTCTAATTAGCACAAAAGTATGTGAAAATGTTTTACTGCTTTTTCAGCTATCTTCATATACCACGAAGATATTTGATAGACCTCAAATGACCGTTGGTTATAACGTTGGGTAGCTGAGTAATTCCAGCGCCATCTATGAGACAGTAGCAGAATATAATGATGAATTCATATACCCACTTTGTAAAGAGTTAAAGTGTTTGTTTTTTTTGCTGACTATACCGCAATAGATCATAGAATTTGTGTTAACTCGTTTGTCTTCATTGCGAATTGGAGACTGTGTGTGGTGTTAGTCAACCTACTGTCCAACGGATTCTAAAGGCCCATAGTTTTCATCCGTATAAAATTCACCTGGTACAAGAACTGAATGAAGACGATTTTGATCGGCGATTACAATTTTAAATAAGGTATCACTCGTCCCCACTTTCCATTTAAGATTTTGGGGGTGGTGTCACCCCCGCTTAGGGGGCTGCACGTGCTAACGTGATTTTTTGCCAAACTTGTGTCCCCCTCGTAAACAAAATCGAGCGTTTTTAAAAAAAACTGAGCTGCCAGTAAGTGCATCTGTTTTCGATACGCCACCCTGTATATTATTTAGTGACAATGCTATAATTTTCGCAAAAAACGGTTTTTCCCAATTCGTAAGAATTCTTTGGTTCGACGTTCAGTCCTATACAAAGGGTTTAATGATGTCGTAAAGCGTTTTAACCAATTCATTCAGTTGATAATGTAAATTATAGTGTTTTCTAAACGCATGATCAAACACATCAAGAGTATCAAATAATCCATGTATTATTAAACCAATCCCAGCCTTGTGGCAAAATATGATTTATCATTTAATTGATTATTAGGTCATTCCGCAAGACGAAAAAAGAGATATGTCATTTACTTTTTCAGTACCTCTGCAAGGTCTCCGTTAAAAAATGGTACCAGACTAATAATTGAAATGCGGGTACCATATTTGGTAGGTAATTTGTAGCGCAATCTTACTCGGTTGTGAAACTGATGCTTAAAGTGACCTACTGCTTACAGAAGCAGATATTGTAGTTATCCAGATAATGTGTTGTCCACAAAAAGTTGATTATATTTTGATGTTGCAAGATCTACAACTAGATCTGCATCAGGAGATAATATTTTTGAGTCAGACAATCCAGGTACAAGTTTAGGCGATTTTTACTGTTTCGTGTTTCTTCCTCTAGATCCGTTACCACTTGACCGATTTTCAAAAACTAAAAAGCTTTTTTATCCTTGTCAAAGTAATAGCCATGTGTGAAAAGTTCATCAAAATCCGAGCGTTACTTCTCATGTTATAGGCGGCTATAAAATTAGTTGACAAACCGACAAATAGACTGACTAACGTTAATGTGCGTGATTTTCCGATTTTTTTGCGATTATACTTCCTCGCCAGTGGCGTGGGAAATAAAATTGCATCACCTCGCAAGGCTGGGAGATCGTCGAAGGCTAAAAGAAGAGTCGCTCGATCTTATGGTTAGAATTCTTACAGTCCACTGCCGATAAGACATTCGTCCCTTATTGGAAATAACACACTGTCTCGTTCAAGTTTATTCAATGCCCTTGCGAAATATATACATATACCTATAATTATGGCATCAGCAGGACAATGCAAGCCACACATGACAACAGAAGGTAGTATTTTACTGCAATTTGTAACGTAAATGACGAAACTGTTAATTCCTAAATAATTATCATTTATTAGAGACCTTATCACTAAAAAAAGACCTTCATGGTCTCTTGTACGATACCCATTGTTTTAAACGAGCTTTGAACACTTAGCAATGGGAAGTCACACATTGTCACACAATTACATTATCACACGATTCTGGTTTTCCAACTACGTTTAATATTTAATTTCGTGAATTAGGATAGAAATTACATTTTTAATAGCTTAAATCCAGTTTCTGTTGTGATGATTCCAAACTGGTACATTGAAAGATAACTTATAGGGGCCGTATGGTGGGACTTCAGGAAGCTGGACTTTCTTTTCGGGCAATTGCAGTTAGAGTGCAAAGAAGTGTAAACACTATGGTTAGGTGTTGTCAGGCATGGCTTCGATAAGGCCGTACGCGAAGAGCAAGGGGCACTGGACGCCGCCGTAGAACAACAGACCGTGAAGATCGCCGCCTAAGATTAATGGCCTTAAGGGACCGTTTCTCCACTACCAGGTCCATTGCAAATGAATGGTTTGCAGAACACGGAAGACCTATTGGCATGCGAAGTGTTTACCGACGAATGAGAAGTTTTGGCTTGTTTTGCCAGGGTTAGAAGGCGACGTGGTGAAAGGAGGAATCCACAGTTTTTTGTTGAAAGACATGTTCATCACTCTGTTGGAGTTATGGTTTTTGGTGCGATAGCTTATGGTTCCAGGTCACCTTTAATCTTCATCAGAGGTAACATGAACGCGCAGCGTTATAGCCACGAAGTTCTAGAACCCCATCTTTTACCCATCTTGACACCCTGGCAGATCCAACTTCCCAACAAGATAATGCCCGACCACATGTTGCAAGAGTCACAACAGACTTCTTTCAACATAATGATGTCACATTGTTACCATGGCCACAAAGATCTCCCGACTTATCCCCAATTGAGCACGTGTGGGATATGATGGGTAGGAGATTGCTCAATTTGCAACGTCCTCCTCAGACTCTAGAAGCACTTCGAGAGGAGTTGGTGGTTGCCTGGAATGAGATACCACAGGAGGACATTGACCACCTGATCAGAAGCATGCCTAGGCGCGTTGGAGAATGCGTAGCACATCAGGGTGCATCCACACATTATTAAAGGTCAAAGGGCTTTAAAGCAGTGCAATCATTTTGAAATTTTTATCATTTACTACATTTAAACTGGGTGTTCGGATTTATATGTCACTTAGTATACATGAGAAATTCTACATGTATTTCTCAAATATAGATAATTATATCTCTAATATCACAGGATAAGGTTTCAGATGTTACACTAGCAATATGACTTGCTTTATTGCTTTACTCCTAAGCATCTTGGTGAGATTTTAATGCATAACATAAAAGTGAAGGTCACCAATTAAAGAATCGTGATATTGTTGCAGCAATAATGCTTAAAAAGGTTGTCCATGTATGTTGATTCAGTTCGAGATGAAACAATATTTTTCAACTTACCAACGACTGTATACAGTCGAAGAGGTTGCTTTTAACCGTTTTCCTTATTGTTTGCTGGTTACATCTGGAACCTTTATCGATTATCATTTGCTATTAATAAAAAATTGCGCCGTCACGGCAGATTACACATTTTACATTCAGCAATTTTTGCACGGTCGTGCTAATCATATCTTCTATAACCGTGACAAAATGTTAATAACACCAATTTGTTTAGCCTCAATTTATTCAAAGAAAACATGAATTAATTCATGATGCAGCCGAAGAGGTCGTAATGGGGTATTTTCAAGACATTCTATTGCAACAGAATATAAATATTTTGCATAATATAATTTTATGTATCAACTCCCAAAAATCGGGGGTAGAAAATTTTATCATCTTAAAAATCTCGTATAATGTATACAAAACTAAATTCGTCTCTCAGTGATAGGCGCGACCCCACTTACCCTCGCTTGTGAGTCTTTTTACTCTTTTCTGTGAACAGGAACTGGCAGAACTTCTTTCACAGTTTAAACGTAAAACTTTGCGCCAAAGTTGTTTTACACCGTTTTCTTAGAATTTTACTCTACTGCTAGAATAGAAAGGATTTATTTAGCTTTAAGCTACTTCAAACTATAATAAATATTATTTACAAAAATATACTAAGTGACATATAAATCCGGATACCCAGTTTAAATGGTTTTATTTTAATGAAATTTTGTATAAGTACTTAATGAAGCATAATAAGTAAATGATAAAAATTTCAAAATGATTGCACTGCTTTAAAGCCCTTTGACCTTTAATAATGTGTGGATGCACCCTGATGTGCTACGCATTCTCCAACGCGCCTAGGCATGCTTCTGATCAGGTGGTTAATGTCCTCCTGTGGTATCTCATTCCAGGCAACCTCCAACTCCTCTCGAAGTGCTTCTAGAGTCTGAGGAGGACGTTGCAAATTGAGCAATCTCCTACCCATCATATCCCACACGTGCTCAATTGGGGATAAGTCGGGAGATCTTGGTGGCCATGGTAACAATGTGACATCATTATGTTGAAAGAGGTCTATTGTGACTCTTGCAACATGTGGTCGGGCATTATCTTGTTGGAAAGTTGGATCTGCCAGGGTGTCAAGATAGGGTAAAAGATGGGGTTCTAGAACTTCGTGGATATAACGCTGCGCGTTCATTTTACCTCTGATGAAGATTAAAGGTGACCTGGAACCATAAGCTATAGCATCCCAAACCATAACTCCAACAGTGTGATGAACATGTCTTTCAACAAAAAACTGTGGATTCCTCCTTTCACCACGTCGCCTTCTAACCCTGGCACGACCATCGTGCATGCCTAAACAAAATCGAGATTCGTCACTAAAGACAATACTGTTCCATTCCTGATCCCAGAGTGACCGTTGTCTGCACCACTCAAGGCGATTACGTCGGTCTTCTCGAGTTAAAGGGAGGACCCAGTGTGGCCGGTATGAAAACAAGCCAAAACTTCTCATTCGTCGGTAAACACGCTTATGAAAACCATTGATTTGTAATGGACCTGGTAGTGGAGAAACGGTCCCTTAAGGCCAATAATCTTAGGCGGCGATCTTCACGGTCTGTTGTTCTACGGCGGCGTCCAGTGCCCCTTGCTCTTTGCGTACGGCCTTCTCGAAGCCTTGCCTGACAACACCTAACCACAGTGTCTACACTTCTTTGCACTCTAACTGAAATTGCCCGAAAAGAAAGTCCAGCTTCCCGAAGTCCCACTATACGGCCCCTATCAAACTCACTAAGTTGACGAAATCGTACAGGTCTCCGTACTCTAGGCATCGTAACCGATCGTAAAGGATGTCAAGATCCAAAATACGCCAACGTTGATTCTTTACTGCGGCTGAAATATTCATTTTTAGAGCGTTAGTGAATTAAAAAAAAAATCAGTATAAAAACCGGAATGTCCAACTGATAAGGCTGAAAATTTGTTCACTTGTTATTTACAGTAAGATAAATACATTCACCAACTTTTATTAAAATAAAACCATTTAAACTGGGTGTTCGGATTTATATGTCACTTAGTATATATTGTCACTAACACTTTTTTGGCTTGTATTTTGGCACCGAGGCCCACAACGACCACGAAACATGGGGAATAGACTTTATTGACGAGTTTTATCTGTGACTGCTGAGTATGCTAACCAGCGCATTGGACAGCTTCTAGATATTTGACATTGGTAGATTATGACTTCAATTAGGAGGCTTTCTGGACAAGTTTTTTCTTATTTGGAATAATAATTCTATAACAGCTCTTAAAAATGTTGAATTTTTATTTTTCTAGCAAAACACTTCACTTGTTCTAATAATTCTATGGTAGAAAATCGTACTCTACTCTCCATCTCGTTGAAGGCCATTTTTTATAATTTCTGTCGACCGTGGATACGAGAGCTGAAGGTGACTTGGTGCTATTTCCGGAGCCCTCATTTCACACCCAGTGTTGCAGCTTGCCGGGTTGTGCAGATTTTGATAGGCATCGGCCTCCATTGGTGAATTTTGTTGTCGGGGCCCTTTTCTCACCCTCTTGGGGAGTAAGCCGTTGTTACAGCTACACCTAAACCATCATGCTGAGGGGAAATGTCTGCATTGACACTCCAAAGCGATCTTTAAGTAGGACTCTAGTATGTGAGGAGTAGGCCCCCAATTTCGTGACCCTCATTGATCGAGGGTTCTGATTCGCATCTGGGACTTCCTACCCTTGGATACCTTTGCTTCGGAGGTTCCATTTTGGTAGTATTTGCTGCGAGAGGCTCCATAACAGCTATCCCTTCTCTTGAGTGGGAATCAATCCCACCATTCTGTAATAACCAAGCACCTGCCAAGGTGATTTTGTTGGAAACCATTTAGCTGGGGCGTAGTCCCAATTAATTTCCTGTTGCTTGTCTCCCAGGACTTCTTTTAAATGTTCAACAAATGTTTGTGCCTAGCGAATTAGTGTTTCCTTTAGCGCCAGAGACCCATCATTTGGCAGTCAATTTTAGTTTTGATAGGCCGGAAGGCAACAGTTGTTATTTCTTTTTTCTAGTTCTTGGAACTAGGTGGCGCTCAAACCTGAATCATATACAGGGTGTCCCGAAAAAAATGTGCAAATGAAAACACTATTTCTATATATATAGAATAATATAATGGCCGGATGAGTCAATATTTACTAGGAATGGTGCTTTTAATTTCCATAACATGCATCTTTGGTCAGATGAAAATCCAAAATTTGTTTGCCGTACAAAATTCCAACATAGATTTTCATTGGACTTATGGGCAGGAGTAATTGGGGATCAAGTAATTGGGCCTATTGTACTTTCCAATCGTGTTAATTCAGAGGTGTATCTGAACTTTCTTCAGAATGAGCTCATAGATATAATACCATTGATTGTGCGCCAGTAGTTTCAAGAAAATATGTTTGTTCAACATGCTGGCGCCCCTGCACATTTTGGACGCAATGTTCGAAATTGGTTGAAAGTCAATTTTCCAGACAGGTGGTTAGGCCGAGGAGGTCCTATAGCGTGGCCGCCACGTTCACCTGACCTAAATCCATTGGATTTCTATTTTTGGGGGTCATTAAAAGACCTAGTTTACTCGACTGAAGTAAATACTCAAGAAGATTTACTTCAAAGAATCCATCAGGCTGCAAATGAAATAAGAAGAAAAAGGTTTTCCACTTTTCGGGCTAAGCAATCATTATAGTTCGTCGAGCGAGACTCTGTATCCAACAAAATGGGAATTTATTTGAACACTTATTGTAAAGCTAGTTTTAAGTATATCCAACTGTATGTCTTCTTTTTTAAACAAATTTCAATTTCGTTCGTAGAAAAAATTTATTTCTTTTGTTTTTGCCTAAATGTTAGCTATGTTGCAATAGAAATATGTATTTATGTAATATTCACCAATTATTAAATTAGTTTTTTCGTTGCCATGGCACAATTTATCGATATTCAATGAGAGTACCTTTTTTATGTGGAAAACTATGAATTTTCAAATTCTAAAATTGAATTTTAAAAATAGAATCATACAAAAATGCCCTTAGGGGACGTTTGTCGACCTATACTTATATAAACTTTTCTTCCTATTTTAAGCTCTAGAAACCGCTGGTAGAATATTGCACACTTTTTTCGGGCCACCCTGTATATCGAAGAACAAAGTACAAAAAACCACACTCTGCGGTCACATTTTGGCGGGATAACAGGATGCGACAATGGCGTGTAATTGCAAGTGGTCGTTTTACCGATCTCGAGTAGTTCGTTCTGTATTTGTTACCAATGGGTCTATTGACAAAAATTCGAAATATATTAAACATATTTTAAATTAAATTAGCACGCAACTCGCAGAGAATTAATGGACTTTAACGCATTTTCATAATTCTTGAGAGCAATAAATTACGAAAACATTGAATTGCAAATAATGTATCCACTAGATATAAACATGAGAAACGAGATATTAGATCTCTTCAAGGAAAATACACATTTAAGAGACATTTGTAGGTAGAATTCTGTGTTATTTTTCCAATTATTAGGATTGATTTGCTTAACCGAAAAAATAAGTATCCCAAATATTTATTCTTCCAGAAAATGGATATTTATATACTAAGTGACATATAAATCCGAACACCCAGTTTAAATGGTTTTATTTTAATAAAAGTTGGTGAATGTATTTATCTTACTGTAAATAACAAGTGAAAAAATGTTTAGCCTTATCAGTTGGACATTCCGGTTTTTATACTGCTTTTTTTTAATTCACTAACGCTCTAAAAATGAATATTTCAGCCGCAGTAAAGAATCAACGTTGGCGGATTTTGGTTCTCGACATCCTTTACGATCGGTTACGATGCCTAGAGTACGGAGACCTGTACGATTTCGTCAACTTGGTGGGTTTGATACGGGCCGTATAGTGGGACTTCGGGAAGCTGGACTTTCTTTTCGGGCAATTGCAGTTAGAGTGCAAAGAAGTGAAGACACTGTGGTTAGGTGTTGTCAGACATGGTTTCGAGAAGGCCGTACGCAAAGAGCAAGGGGCACTGGACGCCGCCGTAGAACAACAGACCGTGAAGATCGCCGCCTAAGATTATTGGCCTTAAGGGACCGTTTCTCCACTACCAGGTCCATTGCAAATGAATGGTTTACAGAACACGGAAGACCTATTGGCATGCGAAGTGTTTACCGACGAATGAGAAGTTTTGGCTTGTTTTCGTACCGGCCACACTAGGTCCTCCCTTTAACTCGAGAACACCGACGTAATCGCCTTGAGTGGTGCAGACAACGGTCACTCTGGGATCAGTAATGGAACAGTATTGTCTTTAGTGACGAGTCTCGATTTTGTTTAGGCATGCACGATGGTCGTGCCAGGGTTAGAAGGCGACGTGGTGAAAGGAGGAATCCACAGTTTTTTGTTGAAACACATGTTCATCACACTGTTGGAGTTATGGTTTGGGGTGCTATAGCTTATGGTTCCAGGTCACCTTTAATCTTCATCAGAGGTAAAATGAACGCGCAGCGTTATATCCACGAAGTTCTAGAACCCCATCTTTTACCCTATCGTGACACCCTGGCAGATCCATCTTTCCAACAAGATATTGCCCGACCACATGTTGCAAGAGTCACAATAGACTTCTTTCAACATAATGATGTCACATTGTTACCATGGCCACCAAGATCTCCCGACTTATCCCCAATTGAGCACGTGTGGGATATGATGGGTAGGAGATTGCTCAATTTGCAACGTCCTCCTCAGACTCTAGAAGCACTTCGAGAGGAGTTGGTGGTTGCCTGGAATGAGATACCACAGGAGGACATTGACCACCTGATCAGAAGTATGCCTAGGCGCGTTGGAGAATGCGTAGCATATCAGGGTGCATCCACACATTATTAAAGGTCAAAGGGCTTTAAAGCAGTGCAATCATTTTGAAATTTTTATCATTTACTTATTATGCTTCATTAAGTACTTATACAAAATTTTATTAAAATAAAACCATTTAAACTGGGTGTTCGGATTTATATGTCACTTAGTATATTTTATATTTCTTTGTCTTCCAGGTGATAGATCATTTGTTTTTTATTCCACTACAACATTCAGGCATAAGACCGTAAGACGGGTGCTCCTGATGCTCGACATCAACAAAGCTTCCGGTTCGGACTTGTATCCTGTCGTTGTTTTGAAGAGCTTAATCCAGTTCGTTCCCGTCTCTTCCGTATATCTTACGAATTCGGCACCTTTCCAGAAAACTGGAAATTTGCTCATGTCAGACCCATCCCAAAAAATGGGATCTAAGACTGACCACTACAACCACAGGCCTATAGCTCTGCTTCCTGTTATAAGTACGGTAATGTAGAAGTGCCTTCCGGAGTACCTTGAACGTCACGCAATTGTAGAGTGTAAACTCATCCAGTCTTATGGTGAGGCTCATGCCGTTGCTCTTGATATGACGGAAACGTTCGGTCAGCGATGGCATGCTGCCCTTTTATGCAAACTTCTGTTCTACGGCCTCCCAGAGAAGCTTTGCATATCGGTTTCTCTCTGGCCGCAAGGTATCCGTCATAATTGTATAAATGAACGCCTGGAAAATGCCGAAAGGCAGATTGAGCTTCCCCAAGGACGTTAAACCAACACCTCCATTCGCCGTTTTACAATAAACTCGTAACCCCGAATCGTTCATCGAGTATTCAAATCATTTCTACACATATCGTATTTCTGCTACTTGCTATAAACGTCGTAACCATAACGGATTTCATCTTCCCACGGTATTTTATACACACTGATGCTGCCGTTCACTCTGCGCAAATAAACAAAGTTGTACAACGTCTACACACCTGTCACTTTCGTATCACTTTGCGCACAGCAAGCGGTGCTTTCCAAGTCCACGTGCGAAACTGTCAAACTGTTCCTTGGCACACCGCGACCGGAATGAAAACAAATGAAATCCGGCGGAAGGAAGATCGTCGACCCGGCGTTTCCAACGCCTGCTGGAGCGAAACTGACGGCGACGAAGAATTCGAATAAGCCAAAGTAGGCTGGGCTCGGCTCTCGGCTATGAGCTGACAAACTAACGCTCTCCGCATTCTTGCAGCCAGCAAGCTCATTCGGCGAAGGTCGGACAGGTGGAAATCAGCGGCGGAGAAATTATCCGGCTCGAAGGACCATATTTTGAGCGATTCATTTCACAGTTTATCAAGTAGGGCCAGCCAGTAGATATCATACCCTAAAATTTGCATAGGTGTCGTTGCCTCTTGTAGAACTATGAATTTCACTGTTTTTTCACTTGAAACTTATAAAGGGTAGTCTGATATTTTGAAATAAAAAAAAGTGTGGATGAAATGTATTTTCCCAAAAGCACTGTATTTTTAGTAGCTGTTTCCAACATTATTTTGACCGCCATCTGTCATATGACCTTGACGTTCGTGCATATGTCATATGAGAGGGGCTTGCCTGCGGTGTTGCCGGATTGAGCTCCGCCTTTCGGGGTAAAATATGAAAAGTGGAAAATTTATACAGGGTGACTTCGAAGTTGAGTCATTTATTTCAACAGTGAGTAGATCTGATCAAAAGAAATGTTTTTTTCCTTTACCATTTTTCCGGTAAAATTAAAGTAACAAAGTTATAGCCCTTTGGAAGTTTGAGTACCGCCCTGTCTCAATAATAATATTATGTGCTCGTGTTTGGCAACAACGGATATAATCCGCCTTATCGGTTCATCGCATCGGAAACAAAAAAGCGAAAGAATTTGGAACGATGTTTTTACAATTATTTTATTCAGTTGTATACAGTCAGTGACAGTCGCTAACGCGTGAGTGAATAGTGGTGTCTGTTGCGTGGCTCAAACGAAATCAAAAATGGCACATGTTTACGAAAATGCTGAACTTGTGGACATGATTCTTATTTACGCGGCATCACGGATTTATGCGGATCGGTTTCCCAATCGAGTGCAACCAACCCTTCGTGCCTTTGTTAATGTAGTACAAAGGGCTCGTGAATCAGGTGACTTAAGACCTCACAGGGGAGGGCATGCCGATGCTCCAAGACCGCACGATCAAATACAGGTCCGCACTGAAATACTTGTCGGGAGGATACTTTATAAAACAAGGTAACATTTTTTTTTTATTTTTACACACATATTTTGGTTTATCTTCCTTCTACAATCATTATCTGAAAATTAATGACTCAACTTCAAAGTCACCCTGTATACATATATTAATGAAAAAAAGTAACGAAAAAGAAACAAAAAACTAAAATAACACAGTAGTACATTAAAAACGGATTCCTAACAATTATAGAAAAAAATATGCATTATGAGGTAGTAGTAGGTAGTCGTAGTGGTGGGGAGCCGCCAGGACTCAAGTGCTTAAGAATATAAGAATGAGAAAGGTTGGCAAATCAGTACCTTGATCCTTGATATGCAGCTTCAAAGCAGGAACTGTGAGATGGTGACTGATCACTTCTCAAACCTACCTATGTGTTCAAAATACATATGGCTTAAAGACGCCTGGTGGTACTAAATATTCACTAATTACGGAAGGATAACCAAACCATTTGAATGTGGAATTTAATCAATCGATATTATAATAGCCCATCCGCTTCTACAATACCAAAGTTGCATTTTGTATTGCATCGCCGTTACATTCATTTTACTACTGTTTCTATTTTTTTTTTATAATTATCTACAATTGTTTCTTAGTTCACCACTGTAATTTTTTGTGTTATACTTATCAAAAATCGGTTTTTATTTGGCTACTGTTCGTTTCAATTTTTCGTTTTTGTATCGCATTAATTATCTAAGACATGAATATAAATTTTGCACTTTTCATATTTTTCCCTAAATACGGAGCCCAATCCGGCAATACCGCAGACATCAAAAAAAATTTCATGAAAAGCGTGCTTCATCCAACTTGAGTCACTCGGAGTAGCTCAGCAATGCTTAGCACCCATTTTTTCCACTGCATTTTATATTCTCTATATACACTTTTTAGAGCAGCTCAGGAGAATATCACTCTCAAGCAAAAAAACAATGGAAAGCAGCTTATGTATCCAATAATGCTTCATAATAAGTAAGTTTGTTTTTTTTTTCAGGGACAAGGATCAGAATGATGTAGAAGAGGTCTAGAATATTTTTAATGATATTTTTCCAGAAAATTAAACCAATTTCTTACATCTAGAATGGATTTTCTTCATAAACCCAGAAAAGCATTCCTACATGTTTTGCTAAAATAACCAATGAAGCATTTTCAATAACACTGAATCAGATTATTGCTTCAAAATAGGTTGTTTTATATATTTCCCAAATATTTATGAAAAACATCAGATATTTCCTCAAAATAAAAAACTGATATTTAAAAATCTTTCCTCTTATATTTTCTAAATGTTTGTACAAAATATCGTAAAAATATATATATACCACAATTATTTTTAATATTTTTTAAATATTCAATGAATATTTTTCATGCTATTGGAGAATCTGGTGGAGTTTAGTGCTTCCAAAAACACAGTACTGTACCTCGACTAGCAAAAAGCATCCTAGCTCTATACAAGACTTCATTCAAATAAAATAATTTTTACTGGGTGCTGTATTTTCTTGGTCGCTGAGCTTAGGTAATTTTTTTTCATGCGCGCCTGTGGATCTTGACGTAACTACGGTTGGCTGGCTTGAAGCATTTGAACGTCGAGAAAACCGCTTAGCCAGAAAACACTACCGCCTTCCTTTAGTGATTTTCGCGGTTCCGCGAGGCTTCCTACGATTTGCACGCACTTGCGCGTCGGAACGCACCAAACTATCAAAGCATCAACCTTGGCATATCGAAATACCCGTGATTAATGGGGATTTCTACGCAAATTGCAATTGTTTTGACTGCTATACCGCGTAAACGCACTTACCGGCACTTCAGCGGCGTATACCCGCGTACTTCAGGAGTTTGGGGCCACGCCACATATACAGGGTGATTCACAAGTCGTGACCAAAAATGAAACATCATACACAGGACCGCATATATATACAGGGTGTCCCAGAAGTCGACGTCAAGCCGAAACCGGGTGATAGGCAAAGTCATAACAGCTATCAGAAAAATATTTAAAAAAATTTTATGTATGTGTTTTGAAAATTATAGGTCTTTGAAAAAGGTATAGAAATTTCACACCCTACGGCAGTCTGTCAACTCCTGTTACTACAAATATTAACTTTTTTGGATTTTATTTTTACAATGTAATGATGAATAATGCATCTTCAAACTGGTGTCTCAACTTTACTGCCAACTTTTCTCGTTCAGGAAAAATTTCCACTTATTTCCCAACCAAGTATTCCAAAGTAAAACTTTGCTCAACTTTAACTGGCTGTACTGGAAAAACATGTACTACGAGAGTTTGGCAAGTAACCTTAAAAGTTGGCGCATTTGGTAACGACAACAGTGGGCGTCAAAATGCTGGTGATGATGATTTACCTTTACAGCAAATGCTCAAACTGTTTCCCTTCAGCCGCAATACACGCTCGACATCTTCTTAAAAAAGAAAGGTTATTAAACGAGCGAATCCACGGTTATTAACAAACTCAGCTGCTTCCAATAGTCTTTGCCGTAGCTCAGCTACATTTTGAATCGGCTTAAAATACACTTTTTCTTTTACAGTTCCCCAGTAAAAAAATCTAAAGGATTCAAATCAGGTGATCGGGCTGGCCACGGTATTGTACCAGACCGCCTTATCCATCTGCCTGGAAAGTTTTGATCGAGATACTCTCTCACTGAGAGTGCATAGTGCGCTGGGCAGCCATCATGCTGAAATCACATGTCCCTGTAAATACTCACTGGCACGTTCACCAATAAATTTTGTACATGATTTTTCAAAAAATCCAAATAAACTTCAGCAGTCAAAGTCTCTGGGAACTCAAACGGACCGATTATTTTATCATTTAAAATTCCTGTCCAATGGTTTATCTTGAAGCGATATTGAGATTTATCTTCTCTCACCAAATGTGGGTTTGCTACGTGCCACTCGTGTAAGTTATGCAGGTTCATGTACCCATCTTTCTTAAATGTGGTCTCATCTGACCATAAAATTTTTTCAAAGAACCGTGGATCTTCCCTATGTCTTTCTAACATTGTGCGACAAAAAGCAACTCGGGGCTCATAATCCCGGGGCAGAAGAGCTTGAACACGCTGTACGTGGTATGGATGGAGCACGTTTTTTTTGCAAGATTCTATGGGCTGTACTTTTGGGCACACCTGTTTTTAGTTCTATTGCACGCACTGAAGTACTCGGGTCTTCTTCGACAGCTCCTAGCACCACGTCTTCGTAAGGAAAGAAAGATCTTCCCTCACCGTGTGATTGGTTTGGTAGTTGGCCCTCTGAGAACAGTAAGCGGTGCACATTTTTGAACACTCGATGATCTGGATGACGAGCTGCATTCGGGTACCTCTCACAGTAAAGTCTCGCTGCAGCGCTAGCGTTGCATCTGCATTCCCCATAAATGAGGTGCATATTCTTGTACGGTGTACACGGACATAGCGGCACTGCACAATCACACTATCAAATATAGTCTAAGGAAAGCAAATGTTGTTTTGAAGAGCAATTAAACAGTCGAAATCCAAATCCCAAGCGACCAACAGTCCAGTTCACGAATCCAAAATTAGTAACAGTACGAAATCAACAAGCACGAACATGTAAAGATGCGCAGTAAACGAAAGAGTACTGATCGGTATCAAAGTGTGCAATAGCAAGTAAGTGATGTGCTTCATCCATACCACATACAGCGTGTTCAACCTCTCCTGCCCCGGGATTATGAGCCCCGAGTTGCTTTTTGTCGCACAATGTTAGAAAGACACAGGAAAGATCCACAGTTCTTTGAAAAAATTTTATGGTCGGATGAGACTACATTTAAGAAAGATGGGTACATGAACCTGCATAACTTACACGAGTGGCACGTAGCAAACCCACATTTGATGAGAGAAGATAAATCTCAATATCGCTTCAAGATAAACCATTGGACAGGAATTTCAAATGGTAAAATAATCGGTCCGTTTGAGTTCCCAGAGACTTTGTCTGCTGAAGTTTATTTGGATTTTTTGAAAAATCATGTACAAAATTTATTGGTGAACGTGCCAGTGAGTATTTACAGGGACATGTGATTTCAGCATGATGGCTGCCCAGCGCACTATGCACTCTCAGTGAGAGAGTATCTCGATCAAAACTTTCCAGGCAGATGGATAAGGCGGTCTGGTACAATACCGTGGCCAGCCCGATCACCTGATTTGAATCCTTTAGATTTTTTTACTGGGGAACTGTAAAAGAAAAAGTGTATTTCAAGCCGATTCATAATGTAGCTGAGCTACGGCAAAGACTATTGGAAGCAGCTGAGTTTGTTAATAACCGTGGATTCGCTCGTTTAATAACCCGATCTTTTTTAAGAACATGTCGAGCGTGTATTGCGGCTGAAAGAAAACAGTTTGAGCATTTGCTGTAAAGGTAAATCATCATCAGCAGCATTTTGACGCCCACTGTTGTGCAAACAGTTATCCTTAAGGGTCCTTGTGCGTTTTCATAATCGCTGTTTAATTAGGAAATTCTGAAAAATGTTCGTCAGTTTTTCTTCAAATTAAAATTGTGCATAAGTTAACGAGTAATCTTCTAAGTGTTATACCATTTTGGAATCGCTATTAAATGCGCCAACTTTTAAGGATACTTGCCAAACTCTCGTAGTACATTTTTTCCAGTACAGCCAGTTAAAGTTGAGCAAAGTTTTACTTTAGAAATAAGTGTGTGAAATAAGTGGCATTTTTCTCCTGAACGAGAAAAGTTGGCAGTAAGGTTGAGACACCAGTTTGAAGATGCATTATTCATCATTACATTGTGAAAATAAAATCCAAAAAAAGTTAATATTTGTAGTAACAGAAGTTGAGAGACTGCCGTAGGGTGTGAAATTTCTATATTTTCTTCAAAGACCTATAATTTTCAAAACACATACATAAAATTTTTTCAAATATTTTTCTGATAGCTGTTATGACTTTGCCTATCATCCGGGTTCGGCTTGACGTCGACTTCTGGGACACCCTGTATATATATATATATATATATATTTATTTGGAAAAATAATGCAACTAATCCCCTGTATCTCCGCCACTGATGGACGTTAATTTTAAGTAAATACTTTTGAATGTGGACCCCCCTTAAAATGCGCTCCTGAGTATGATGTACGGGTCACGACTTGTGAATCACCCTGTATATGGCACACTTACCGATGCGACAGTGATTGGTGGATCTTTTTATATATTTGACAACTATCCTACCAACTATCAAGATCGTCCGCAAGGATTTCTCCCGGGAAGATCATTACTAACATACGTGCTTCCGAAATACTTTAAAAATAATAAAAGCTCCGACAGAAAACATCGTGGGACTGTGAGAGCCCCAAAGATTTTTTGAAGAGAGCGAAAAGGAAAATCTTAAAAATCCTAACCGAAAGTTTCATGATTTACAAGAGAAACTGCCTTCTCATATTAGTTACATGTTATACAGAGAGTCCTGAAAATTGGGACTTTGCTTTTCAGAGTTGCAATACCAAACCTGATTTGCTGCAAAAAAACACCGAAAACAGTAAAAAAAATGAGAAAACCATTCCTGGAACTCAATATCTCGGTTATCTTAGACATATCTAAAAGAAAGTCCCAACTTTGATGACACCCTGTATATTGAACAATGCTAACTTATCCTAATTCATTGAGAAAAACAACTCTGAAACACACAATAGAATGATAAGATCTTGAGACTGAAAAGCGCATCAACACCCACGTCCTCTCACTTCTCTAGCTTCTGGGGTTGTCCAAAACGGAAGCAGGAAAGTAAACGCATATTAAAACAAGAAAGATTGATATTCAAATCAAGTTGGGTACTTTATTTTGAAGGTTCATTTATACCATTTATGTATGAAAAATAATATCGCTCAAATGTTCACCACGACTGGATTTACAGACGTCCACGTCATGGTCGAAATTTTCAATGACATTTTGCAACATGGTCGGTTCTATGGCATTTATCTCGGCAATGATGTTGTTTTTGAGTTCTTGGAGGGTGGCTGGTTTGTTGACGTAGACTTCGCTTTTCAAATATCCCCATAAAAAGAAGTCCAAGCGAGTCAAATCGCACGATCTTGGTGGCCATGGCACATTTCCTCTGCGCGAAATCACGCGATCACCGAAGAAGGACTGCAATCGATGGATATTGACGTTGGTTGTGTGGTATGTTGCACCGTCTTGTTGGAAATAAACATCGTCCATATCCATTCCTTCAAGTTGCGGCAAAAAATAGTCCTCTATCATCACGTGATGCGGAGCAAACTGGTTCTCGAAATGCCCAATTCTTGGGATCGACGCGTTGTTGATTGTTCCGGATCGCCTCTCACACTCTCCTTCACAACAGCAATATTTTCCGGTGTGCGAACGCTCCTTGGCTGGCCAGAGCCAGGGAGATTAGCCACAGAACCTGTTGCCTGGAATTTACGCACCAGACGACCGATGGTTGTTTCGTTTGGGCGGTTGTTGCGACCGAAATGTTCACGAAGCGCGCGAAACGTGTTTTTTATTTTTGCACCATTTTTGTAGTGCTCTTGAATAACTTTAATGCGGTCTTCAATCGAATACGACTCCATATGCGATCAATGGTAACCATTCAACTAACAAAATGACATGTCGGTGACAGAAAACAAAGATGGCGTCTCTGTCAAATTGACGTTTACTTTCCTGCGTCCCTATTGGACAACCCGTTATTTATGAGTTTAAGTTTCACGTCAAAAAATAGACGAAAGTTAATGTTGTACACGCATATGCGTTAATAACATAGCGGTACTTGTCTATTACGAGAAAGTTCTTTCTATTAAATTGAAGGTGAACTCACAAAAATAACAATGAAAACAACATGACATAAAAAAAGTTCACTTTCATTGATTACAACCGACGCTTTTTCCCGAATAAAAAAAAAATATATACCAAAACAAGAACTATATAAAACACTATTGCGATAAGTAATTCCTTATACCTAGCGTGAATTTTTCTTTGCTCTTCTCCTTTTTTCTTCTTTTCCCTTTCTATTTTTCCTTGATATTGTCTGGTTTCTGGGCAACCAGGACTGACAGATTCGACTAACGTACATTAGACAGTGACTAATGGGCAAGAATAATTTCAATCATGGAGTCTACTGCTACTATAACATCGGAAGCTTAAAAACTTATAAATCCTTGACTTCTGAATGAATTTTAACGCTTCCATGACTTAGAAGAACTACTAATATCGACTTTGATTTTGTATTCAATCAAAACGCAACTTGATTCTATATTTTTATTCAGTATTACAGTTGTTATAACATGGAATTAATCATTGTAGAAGAATCTATATAACGGTTATGTACTTTGAGTCAAACTGTCTATTCTAGTTTTAGCTTGTGTTTGATGTTTGGTATAGACTATACAGGGTGTCCGAAAAGTTGGGGTTTTCCTTTACACGACGTGTAGATCTTGAAAATATAAGCAGTTTTTCTTAGTACCATATACACCAATGTCTCAAGGGAACCGAGATAAAGGGCTCTGCAACATCAAAAATATCTGAATACCGTCCTGTAGCCGCGACTCGCGATATCCCCGACTGGTACTAGGACACTAGCTCAACCCGAAGACAGAACTGGGTCGGGGGTTGGGGTCAGTGTTTCAGGTCAGTATGCAACCTTCAACCGACGGTTACGGTCACGCGTGTAGAGGGAAACGAACCCAATCGATTGCGTTTCAAAAAACAACAAGCTCTAGAGACGTGGCTAGAGAAGTGCAAGTATCAAAAACTAAAGTGTGGCAAACGCTGCGTGAAGAGGGGTTGTATCCGTTTCACGTCCAACGTGTACAAGCCCTTCAACCTGACGATTTTCCAGCAAGAGTGCGGTTTTGTGAGTGGTTGTTGCATCAACATGACAATAATCCGGACTTTTTGAAGTGCATATTGGTGACAGACGAATCTACGTTCACGCGTAATGGGGTGAATAACTTTCGCAACACTCATGTTTGGTCAGTAGAAAATCCGCACGCTGTCCGTTTCAACAAACATTTTCGGTGAATGTTTGGGCTGGCATGGTGAACGGTATGCTCATTGGACCATTTATTCTCCCAAATCGATTGGACGGGATGCAATACCTAGACTTCTTACGCAACATTTTGTTGTTAGAAGATGTGCCATTAAGTGTAAGACAGTCAATGTGGTTTCTGCACCATGGTCATATTTGTTACCTCTGTTCCTGGTCTACTGGTCTGCACCACCGCCGGCGTCTACTCGGTAGCGCATCAGCTGATTTCATTTTCTGTTGGAGCGGTATGATTTCGGGCAGAGACGTACTTAGCCCTTCTCGTCAACTGGAGAGTGAGTACTTCTTTATTTTTGTTTTTACTTGGTCGCCCTAGTTTCACTACACATTACGTTTGTTATTTCAAGGGTAGTTGTTTCTGAAAAGGAAAACCTCAACTTTGCGGACACCCTGTATATCCTACAGCTTCAGCGATTATAAAGCATACGTGAATTATTTATAAATATGGAAAATACATATACCAAATCTTTACTTATCCTCATACATCGCACATTGCTCGATTGCCCCAAAAGTTAACCTATAACTACTAACCTTCTTCATCAATCTGACTATAGTATTTTGAAGGAACTCGATATTCATAACCCCCTAGATTCACACTTATTTAGAAAGTTTCATATGCGGGAAGTAACACACAGGCATAAGACGGGTGTTCTTGTCGCTGGACGTCAACAAAGCTGGTCCGGACTGGTGTGCAAAGGAGCTTGCCCCAGTTCTTTCGCGTCTCTTCCAAATATCTTATCTTCCCAGAAAACTTCTTCTTCGATAACCGAAATTATCCACGTCGGAATGGAAGAATACATCCCTTACACAGTGAAAGTGCCTAAACCAGGGTCCAACGGCTGGTTTAACAAATCATTTGACACTGCTCGCCAGCAGAAGATCAAGGCACACAGAATCTTCTTACAAAACCCCACTGTAGAGAACAGACAAGTCGACGTCGGGTCCAGAAATAAATATAACGAAGCGGTTCGCAATGCCAGAAACCAGCACAATATAAAAGTTAGGCACAGGGTAATGTCGGTCTTTCTGGACGCTGGCCAAGCAGATTGAAAAGAATGAAAAGAACTTCTCACACAGTAGCCTTCCACTACTTACGTGTCAGGATGGAACGATTGTATTCGACTCAAAGACCAAGGCGGAAGTGCTAGCCAAGATCTTTGCTGCCAATTCCACCATGGACGTCCCCCGCCCCCAACGCCCAAGTGCCGTCAAAGGGTTCCCTACACTATGCCAGAGGTACCATTCAGGCATAATACCGTAAGACGAGTGCTCTTGTCGCTCGACATCAACAAAGCTTCTGGTCCAGACTTGATTCCTGCCATTGTACTGAAAAAGTGTACAGCGGAGCTTGCTCCAGTTCTTTCGCGTCTCTTCCAGATATCTTATAAATCCGGCACCTTGCCAGAAAACTGGAAATTTGCTACCTCGAACGTCACAGCTTGATTAGCGACAGGCAGTATGGTTTCCGGCACCAACGATCTCCTAGCTTACGTCACGCAATTGTGGAGTAAACTCATCCACTCTTATGGTGAGGCTCATGTCGTCGCTCTTGACATCACGAAAGCGTTCGATCAGCTGTGGCACGCTGCCCTCTTAAGCAAACTTCCATCCTATGGCCTTCCAGTAAGGCTTCGCAGATGGGTGGCTGACTTTATCTCTGACCGCAATATATCCGTCGTAATTGACGGGTTCTCCTCTACATCCCACAACGTCAACGCGGGTATTCCCCAGTGACCGGTCTTGGCTCCAATACTGTTCATCTTACATATCAACGGTCTCCTTTCCTGTACTGTCAACCCACTGCTGGGGAGACAACAATCTTGTACAGTTTAATGCTTCTAAAACACAGTGCTGTACTGCAGTATAAAAAAAATAGAACAAGTATTTCAGAATCTGAAACGAACGGGTAAACCTTATCTTTTAATGACCAATGACCATGACCGCCCATATAGCAAAATCCAGGGGGGGGGCATGTTTGGTTTACAGGTTGTGCAGGACCAAAAAAAATGCTGAGAACTAGTCAACCCATTAGTGACAATTGGAGACGAGGGGGGGGTTGCATGTTGGGATATTCCACTTCTTACCCAAGGATATCTTATTGAGAATTTAAGAATATTTCACTAAGCAGAATTCCCCTTGCCCCCTCCCAATGGGCGCCCATGCCAATAACCAATCTTCCATATTTTTATAGTTCCTATAGTATCACACATAAAGAACAATTCACTTTTTCTTCCTCTTACAACGTTCTTCGTTTTCTCTATCCTCATCTTCTTCCTTCCCATCTATACTTTCAATCTTGACCTGTTGACTAGTAGGCCCAGTAAATTCAATCATGAACTGTCCCCTCCTAATAGGTAGATGATTATTGGGAGCGATCATAAGCAGATTGTTGGCGTTCCTGTCACAAAGAGGAAAAGAATGAACGTTTCTGCGTACTCTGGCCCGCGTTCTCAGGGTATGCAAACTCGGTATGAAAGAAGAGTTCCTTTGGATCGATAGGCTGTCTTGTTCGCATTTGATGTTGACTTGGATTGGGCCGGCGTGCGTTTTCTGCCATTCCAAGACGTTGGTCAAGAGGCGGATGTATCTGGAAGTGTAAAATGGTGAGGATGTATCTCGTTATGCAGGGTGGCCGATATGTAACTGACTGGTTTGTATCTTGAATATTTCCGAAATGAAATAAAAGACGTCCATTTTTTTCATCTTAATAATTATACAAGATATACAAGATTCGAAGTAATCTTACAGACACTTAGTGCTTTCATTGCAGCGTGGCTGTCGGATAAGATTGTTATTCTTCTCCTAGGCCCACCCTCCTCCAGAATGTTAGATACACAAGCCAGAATCGCAAAGATTTCCACATGGAAAATAGTGATGTATCCACCGAGAGGCAGAGATAGCCTAGTTCTAGGACCATAGACCCCAGCACCTTCGGTGACCGAGCCGTCCGTGTACCAGACCTGCACGCTCCCTCGTTGGATACTCCACAATAAACTTGCAGTTGAAGCGACATTTAGGGGTAATACGATCACCCCTGCCTTAGAAGGACGGGGCCTCCCTTTGCAAATCGACTAAGATGTCAGTATGCCTCTTGACAGGATTCAAGAAAGCCCAGCTGCCCTGACTCCACAGTCGATGAGCGACTACTCTCGCTTCACCGCGGATCACCAGATCCAACGGTGGGAGATCCAACAGAGCTTCCATTGCACTCAATGGCGTTGTTCGCACTGCGCTTATAATGCTAATATAGGCCAAACGCTGAATTTTATTGAGTTTGGCCTTAGTTGTCTTAGTTCTAATGCAATGCCACCAGACCAGGGAGCCGTACAAGAGAGATGGACGTACTATCGTCGTGTAGAGCCAGTATACTACATTGGGTTTAAGTCCCCACCTTACATCGACAACACGCCTACAGGCCCACATTGAATTGCGATCCAGGATAATTCCCAGATATTTCACTGACTGGGATAGAATTAATCTAGTCCCAAAGAAGGTCGGCATGACCAGCCCGTCCAGCCTTCTTCTCCCAGCTCGGTCTTTTCAGCATTAACATAAAGATCAACTTCCCTGTAGCACGATTCCACAGAGCGCAGAACGCCCTGCTTAATTTCCGAGACTGTTCTACAAAAACGTCCCCTAGCTACTATGCTTACGTCAACCGCATAGGCTTGCACGTAGACACCCACACTGCTGAGCCTGACGAGGAGTTCGTTCACCACGATGCACCACAGTAGGGGGACAGAACTCCGACCTGAGGGCAGCCTCTAGCTACGCTCACGCTCCATCTTACGATATTCAGCATAGCTGTTGCTACCCGACCCTCCAGAGTAGATAGGACCCAATCTATTAGGATTGATCCAACCCCGTGTCTAACCAAGGCATGTCTGATAGAGTCGATTGTGGTGCAATCAAATGCACCTTCAATGTCCAAAAAGGCTACGCGTGCCACTTCTCGCTGATCTAGAGTCTTCTCCAGCCTAACGACCAGATTGTGTAAGGCCAGATCATCAACTATCCTTTCCAGTGTTTTAAGCACAAAAGATGGAAGAGTAATAGGACGAAAATCATTCGGGCCAGTATATCTAGCTCTGCCCGGTTTAGGAACGAATACCTCTTTAGCCTCCCGCCAGCTTCTAGGTGTGAAGCCCGCTGCCACACATGCTCGAAACACCTTCAACAGGTGAGGAACAACAGAACTTCGTCCCTGCTGTAACTTGGCCGGAAATACGCCGTCCAGACCTGGACTTATGTATGAAGCAAACGAGTCTACTGCCCATACCGTCCTTTCGAAGATGACAATCTTCCTTGCCGTACGCCAGTCCTGCCCCTGAGGGCCTGCGCAACTCTGCATGCACTCTGTGATCGATCGCGCTACTGTGGAACCGGGGAAGTGCGTATCCATCAGAAGCCTCAGAGTACCTTCCTCAGAAATAGTATCCCCCCCCCGAGAATCATGCAGAGTTAAAAAAAAAATTTGGTTTGTTAGCATAAACCCTATTTTTGAAGAATCTCCATATAAAAGTCAGGAGCCTCCAAGTCCGGTGACCTTGCTGGCCAGTTGACATCACCAAATCGGGAAATTAAACGTCCCGGAAATATTATTCGCAAAAGATTCATCGTTTCCCTAGCTGTGTGTCAAGTCCTGTTGGAACCACATGTTTTGCAGGTTAACTTGTTGGATAATGACGTGTGACGGATACTCAGTTCTTCAGAACGATGTCTTGTAGACGTCTCAGGGCGCTCCAGTGCACTTTCACGAACTCTCTCGATTTTTCCAGAGTACGCACTAACTGACGAATGGTGTTGACACTGAGCACATTATTTTGACCGAAATCTTGTCGTAGCTCCCGAATCGTTGTAACAACAGACTCATTACTTAAATAAAACGTTTTAACAATACGGACGCGCCGTGGGATCGTGTAGCGCTCCATGATCAATTGGACACATGTGCTTTAAACAACTACCTACTGAAATGCATGTATCAAAAATGGCGCGCAATTCAAATCAGTCAGTTATATATTGGCCACCCTGTACTTTTAACTACACTGATGGAAAGAATTGACGGATCAAATAAAAATTGTAATTTGTTGTGTTTTCTTTTTGAAAAGCTGTATGTCAGTAAAAAATGGTAGTACTGACGATCTAAGAAGCATTTTGAAACGTTTCAAATTACTAGTTTTTGGAATGAAATTGCTGGTTCCATGGAATCCTAGGAAGTAGCAAGAAAAAAAATTGCGATTCTTTTATTTCTGTATTTGGGTGGACGAACTTGTAACAGCATTTACATGTAGTCGATAGCATGTTCAATCAGCTTCGATTTTCCTTTTCAAAGCCTCTGTGCGGCAATTTTTTTCTGAGATATAGAATTTTTAATAAAAACACAGCTTTTAGATTTGATCATCGATATCTCAAAAACCTATCATGATACAGAAGCCATTTTCTCAATATTTGCAATTTTACTCCTTGATTTCCAAAAAAACAAAAATCCCTGTTTTTTCTTGTTCTTTCTAGCTTAGAGTATAGGTAAAAAAAACTGGTTTCCATTTAGAGATTTCATTCTTTTGAAGCTATCCTTATATTTTTACAGTTTAAAATTCGGAACTTTTAACTTTCTCGAGGCAAATTTCCTTTTGCGACTGTTGCTACAAATGAAAGAAGATGGGGATATTCCGGAACGCTGTTTCGGAATATGTCCATCAAAAAATATGAAGTGTTGTCAAGCTCTATATAGAGTACGAAAATATTGTAACTCTTTGAGCATTCCGAAAATCTGTCAGCCGATTTGTAATTTACGTGCAAGTTACCCAAGAAACGGGTTTTTGATGAGATTACAGATCCAAAAGAATTTTTGAAAACTTTATTCAATAGTATTTACACCATGAACTATATATATATATATATATATATACTAAGTGACATATAAATCCGAACACCCAGTTTAAATGGTTTTATTTTAATAAAAGTTGGTGAATGTATTTATCTTACTGTAAATAACAAGTGAAAAAATTTTCAGCCTTATCAGTTGGACATTCCGGTTTTTATACTGCTTTTTTTTAATTCACTAACGCTCTAAAAATGAATATTTCCGCCGCAGTAAAGAATCAACGTTGGCGGATTTTGGTTCTTGACATCCTCTACGATCGGTTACGATGCCTAGAGTACGGAGACCTGTACGATTTCGTCAACTTAGTGAGTTTGATAGGGGCCGTATAGTGGGACTTCGGGAAGCTGGACTTTCTTTTCGGGCAATTGCAGTTAGAGTGCAAAGAAGTGTAGACACTGTGGTTAGGTGTTGTCAGGCATGGCTTCGAGAAGGCCGTACGCAAAGAGCAAGGGGCACTGGACGCCGCCGTAGAACAACAGACCGTGAAGATCGCCGCCTAAGATTATTGGCCTTAAACGACCGTTTCTCCACTATCAGGTCCATTGCAAATGAATGGTTTGCAGAACACGGAAGACCTATTGGCATGCGAAGTGTTTACCGACGAATGAGAACTTTTGGCTTGTTTTCATACCGGCCACACTGGGTCCTCCCTGTAACTCGAGAACACCGACGTAATCGCCTCGAGTGGTGCAGACAACGGTCACTCTGGGATCAGGAATGGAACAGTATTGTCTTTAGTGACGAGTCTCGATTTTGTTTAGGCATGCACGATGGTCATGCCAGGGTTAGAAGGCGACGTGATGAAAGGAGGAATCCACAGTTTTTTGTTGAAAGACATGTTCATCACACTGTTGGAGTTATGGTTTGGGGTGCTATAGCTTATGGTTCCAGGTCACCTTTAATCTTCATCAGAGGTAACATGAACGCGCAGCGTTATATCCACGAAGTTCTAGAACCCCATCTTTTACCCTATCTTGACACCCTGGCAGATCCAACTCTCCAACAAGATAATGCCCGACCACATGTTGCAAGAGTCACAATAGACTTCTTTCAACATAATGATGTCACATTGTTACCATGGCCACCAAGATCTCCCGACTTATCCCCAATTGAGCACGTGTGGGATATGATGGGTAGGAGATTGCTCAATTTGCAACGTCCTCCTCAGACTCTAGAAGCACTTCGAGAGGAGTTGGTGGTTGCCTGCAATGAGATACCACAGGAGGACATTGACCACCTGATCAGAAGCATGCCTAGACGCGTTGGAGAATGCGTAGCACATCAGGGTGCATCCGCACATTATTAAAGGTCAAAGGGCTTTAAAGCAGAGCAATCATTTTGAAATTTTTATCATTTACTTATTATGCTTCATCAAGTACTTATACAAAATTTTATTAAAATAAAACCATTTAAACTGGGTGTTCGGATTTATATGTCACTTAGTATATATATATATAAACATATAGTGATTGCACACTGTATATCCTAACGAACTACATTCGTTGACAATTATTACTTATCAGACAACTGTAGCCTGTCACACCAGTCAATAGTCTTTTATTAAGAATCAATTGTATAAATTCCTATTATATAAAACACAACCTTGCGCGTTGTACTTCCTGATGTCAGAGGTATGATAGATATTATCATAACAATGATTACATTCTGAAATATTTCATGTGATTCACCTTGGTTATAAAACATGACGTAGACAGATGCAAATTTTATTTTAGCATCAAGAGTTCCATCAAAACAAAATAAGACACACCTCGTTGTACCTTTCAGTAGAGCAAATCTTTCAGACACTTGGTATCAAGTAGGTTGACTCTGTACCTCGCATGCAAATCTGGATTTTGTATATGCATCATAGTATCTGAGTACGCCTTGGTATCTTTATCGTTTGCCTGCTATAGAAACCCTTGTACAAACGAGCATTGTTGATTTAGCAAAAATTGAAATTATGTGCGGAATCAACTTTTTTAGGTTCTGGTGGGGTTACCATTTGTCGGCTATAGAAGCCCTTACAGCTGGTCATGTACTATAATGAGGAAAAGTATTTTTTTTTAAACAATCGACAACTTGTATGTTGCCCTGGAAGCCGCAAAAACTCGCCGTATCGTTCTTCGCTCGAGACCAACCCCTGGCTAGAGCACTTGATATACAAAACATTTGTATCATAAGGGTAACATTCTGATACACGCTCCCCCTCCCCCTAAAACCAAGCGCCTCCCAAATTTTTCCCCAATTTTTTTTAAAATGAATAAGATGCTTTGAAACGCCAAAAAACGAAGTCTGAGGAATTTTCAAAAAAAAATAATGTATCATTTTAGAGATCATTCGCGATTTCAATTCTTACTCGCGAATAGGCGTTGGAAGTAATCTACCCAGCTATGGTAGACTTGCCATCAAGTATTTGTATTGAGAGTTGTTTTAAGTATTGAAATGCTGTATAACCTTAGAACAAGTGGCTCTTTTCTTATTTACCTTATATAATATGGAATCCAAGGTCATCATTTTTCCTCATAAAAATCCCAGGTCCATTATTAAAAACAATGTGTAGCATAATTTCAAACGGTCATGCTATTTAGATTGAAGAATCTGTTCAAAACTTAGGTTTGTTCCAAATGTATTCATGTAAAAACTATTCTACTGTTTTTCGGCATCTGTACTTGAATAGAAAAATACTTGATTTCAATGCCAAAAAAATATCATGTGAATCTTTGATAATATCAAAAATCACATATTTCTAGATGCAGTTTCAGCTAAACGTCAAAAGAAAATTCAAAATTTATGTTGTAGATTGATTTTCAACTTAATATGATCATATTAATTCATGTTTCGAACAGTCGAATTGGTTGAATGTTGTGAAGTTGTTCACAAATTCCTACGTACTTCATTTTTGAAAAACAATAAATCCACTCACGGATCATTCGATTCATCGACACTTTACTGTGCCTCTTCACAACACTTCATTATTTCATAAAAGCTTTACCTATAATGCTATTACCACCATCGACAGCTAAACATCTGCATTTTTATAATTTCAAAAATCAAATTAAACAAACTATCCTTAACGCTCAAATCTGAATTAAGTCTCAATATATAGATCATCTATATTTCCTCGTATTTCTATTTAGGGATGTTTCAAATAATTTTTTTGTACCTGATTGCCATTCGAAGTATTTCATTTTTGGAAAGTTTCTTGTCGGGAGGGTGAGTTGGCACCAATTTTCTCAATTCAGCGAAAGCTCCACTGACATTTTGCTGACGCCACCTTTCTCGACTATTTGTACATATCTTTTTAACGACTCCTCTTGTTTGGACCTCCATGGGAGCCTGGAAAAACATCGTCTTAATCTCAGCTGAAAAACTGACGGTTTCTGAAAATTACTCAAAGGAAAAATATGGCGATCAGATGTGGAAAATAATTTAATTTAACTAACTTTTAGAGAACATGTTCGAAATGGCCTCCATTAGCGACACCTTCTAATAAAATTGTCCTTTAGTCTTTGAAATGAATTTGCATTTTCCATAATATTTATTTTTGCTTCATCAATTTGTATATTAAGATGTATAGTTTATGCCCTTATAAAACGATATATGCATTATGGACGCATAGGAAAACGCGGTAGTCGGGATATGTAGTCCACCTCTTCTCACCACATACTCCCGATACATGCGAGCAGCTGCTCGAGCATTTCCTAGAGCAGCACCATCATAGTAATGCATTTCTGCATAATTTCGCGGAGAATATGACATGATTCTACTCAGATGCCAAACGTTAGATACAAATTCCTCGCTGGACCGAAGATTGAATGTTCCCGCACGTGGAATGCTGACTTGAATGTCCAAGCTCATTGAGGAAAAAATCCGCCATTTTGATTATACAAAATATTAATACACACAGTATCACTCGCCCCGCTAGGATGAATCTAACAGTACCTCAAATGTCAAAATCCATAAAGTCGTTTGGACTGTAGCTCGTAAAACAGAATGTCTTTTTTATACGAGGGATGTCTTTTAAGTTTTGCATATAGAAACATAGCAGGCCGCGCGGATCGAACGTCAGCACTGAATCTTAACCTCACTCTTTAGTAAACTTAAATTCAAAGTTTCACAACGATACGTGCAGTGTTCTCTCTAATATGCCACTGTTTGAAGATGTATATACCTACCTGTATCATATGTTGATGATGCGAGAACCGCGCATCAATCCTTTTCTCCTCGTCACTATCAATGATTGACAACTCATCGGAAAAATCGTCGTCGTCAGAGAGCGAATCATGGTCTTGATTGTGGATTGTCCTTGATCCGTTCGGGGATGACGTATTGCTGACGTCAGTGTTCTCTCCCTCGGGAGACCACTCCATTTCTGGAGGGCTGGACGATGAGTAGGTTAACATTGGCTGAAAAGATTTGTTCAGGTGGGAAAACGATTCGTATACAAATTGATATAATGAACAAAAAATTCTTGGTGTTTTTTTTTAGTTTCGGGATTGTTAAAAGTATTCAAAATCGCCAACAAATTGTCATTTTTGAAAGTTTCACCGATCACCATATCATTCATAAAATCGCCAGATCTGGTGAAATGTTAGTTAAGTTACCATTATAGTGTTCTGAAATTGGATTACCCTGTTGATCAATTATGTATAAATAAATAAATTATTATCATTAATACTAACAATTGTGAATACTGCTATTATCTTTCAGATCCCTTAGCCCGAATAGACAAGAGAAGATATGCTGAAAATTAATTTTACTTGTAATATTGTATAGTTAATGTGCCGTACTTACCATCAGTCAATAGATGACGCAACCAACCACAAAAAATCCAACAGTAATCTTAATCGATTTCTCTTCAAACCACAATCACCAGTTTAAGTATGAATCATTAAAATTGTATATGACTATTCGTACGATAAAAGAATGTTAATCATTTCATACACTGCACTTCACAAAAATCGGACACTCCATATTGATTTTGGAAAAATGGTGTTTCACCCTCCTATTATTATAGTCCTACAATGTGAAACCTGATCGTAGTATTCGTCTCTTAATTATACTGAACAATGAATCAACAGACAATTTTAAAACGTTTTCTCGTTTCTCTTATGTACACGTTAACGAAACTGAAAAATGGCGTCAAATATTGACCCTGGACTTCATAAAGGATTATGATCACTACACGTTAGACCTCTAGCTAGCTACCTCACCAGTTTTGACATAAGAACTAAAAAAAATTAAGATATACCTAACTTCAAAAATAACCATCCCCCAATTGTTAATCCTTAGAAATATTTTTCTGAAAATAATCAGGAGCCCCTGGAACGTAAAAAATAGAATAATCTTATGTCAAAATTTCATCCAAATCCGCGTCGTACTTTCCAATGCTTAGCGGACAGACAGACCAAGGGACATTGTTTTTCGCAATGTATCGGAACTTTCCGATATTATAATACTTCCTCGACAGTAGCACGGGGGCAAAACTGGGTATTCTTCAGCAAAAAAACTCGAACTTCAGATTTAGTTTTGGCTTTGCAGGAATTGGTAAAAAAGGCCTAAAATTATTATTACGGAACCAAGGATACTATGACCATAATTTCAGCTTAAAGAATAGAACACCATTTCTCCAAATTTGACTAATAGAAACAAAATGCAACCACCGACCGCTATCACAGCTATCACTATTCACTCACATTATTTTCCGAACACAAACCACTGTAATTAATTTCATATTGACCCTCCTAAAATCAAGTAGCCGTTTCCAACGTCAACCGGAAGCTCAACTGGCATCAGGTCCAGTATCAGCATCACACACTCATATCCGCTTGAAGCTTATCGTCGTTTTGACACCCCCGCAGCAACCAATGACGTGAGAGGATAAAATTGAAAGGGGCGGAGCATAGTAGCCGCGCCCACTTCATCCCCTACGCGTTTGGGAAATGTTTGTTCTTCGGGATGAGGGGTGGTGATGAAACGTTAAGGTCGTGTTGTACAGAGTGATTTGTTCTAACGTCATAATTTTTCCATTTAGAGGATTTTCTAGAAAACGCCATCACGCGTCCAAAAATCTACTAAACGTCAACCAGGGGGGTGGGCCACCCAAGGGGGGCTTAGAGAGTTGTCAAGGGCGACGGAAAGCGTTTGCATTTTAGAAAGAAAGGACAAAAAAAACAAACAACATTAACAAATAAGATTACGATGTAATGTTTAATTTACACGCATAAAATCAGAAATCAAATATCATATTCACTTATTCTTTCAACCGCTGTTTCAAAACCCGGCGTCGTCAATCGTAGTTTATACAAGTTTCGACAAGTCACAACATGAAATTCGCGCGCACCCCCGCCGCGCTGTGCTTAACATTCATTACTTAGAGGACAATTGTGCACCTACCAGACGCGGATGAGCATCTGTGACATTCATTTACATAAACTTGCGAAAAATGTATTTAAAATTACTATTATAACCTGCCTACAAAAATATAAATCTCACGATGGCCAATATACTGTTGAATACATTACGTTATTAAGATAAAATAATGGGCATATAATTAGTAATTACATGTAGGTATTCTGCTTATTTATTCATTACTTATTTGTTTTATTGTTTTAGGTGCAAAATGGCAGCGAAAAAGAGAAAGTTTTCCTAAGAATACGTTAAGTTTGCATTTACCTTCGTAGAAAAAGACGTGTTACAATTGCCTCAGTGTGTGATATGTATGAAAGTTTTAAGTAATGATAGCCTTAAATGGCATTCGGAGCAACAACAGCCTACTCTGGTTTTGAAGACGAAAGAGTTTTATTGTTCTAAAGCAGAATCACTCGAGAGGATGAGACTGGATAAATCGGGAGGTTATCACACAAGTGTATCGCAGCATCTCAAAGCTTCATTTGAAATAGCTTTTACGATAGCAAAGCGAAAGAAGCCTCATACTATCGGTGAAGAATTAATAAAAGCATGTATCCTAAAAGCCACGCAGATAATTTTAGGAGAAGATGCAGAGCAACAAATGAAGTCTATTTCTCTTTCGAATAGTACGGTCAAGCGTAGAATCGATGACATTGCAACAGACATAAAGTCACAAATAACACCGGACAACAAATTTTAGTTTTTTAATTGTATCTTGTGGGAAAAGTGCACTTCTTTGTTAATTTTGGGGCGCTGAATCCAAAAATGACGATGAAATAAAAAAAATAGTTGCGGTTTAGAAAAAAAACTTTTTATTTTTAAGGATATATTAAAAAAAGTAACAAGATTCATATACTTATAAGAATCACTATATGCGCTGTCTTTTTGCTGTTCTTTTATGGATCGTTTCTGGAGCATCTCTACCAAGAGTCGAACAGTAGTCTGCAAGCATGGAAGGATTCCACTTTCCCTGGTACCTTTTTTCCATTGTTGATACATCCTGATGAAAACGTTCGCCGTGCTCATCACTTACGGCTCCGCAATTGTCAGGAAAAAAGTCCAGTTGTGAGTGTAGGAAATGTATCTTAAGAGACATATCTTTTGATACGATGACAGCATATTTTTGACAAGGGGTTTATAGTTGTCAGCTTTCCTTTTTCCCAAGAAATTAGTGACCACCAGACGGAAATCATTCCAAGCAGTTTTTTCAATACCTGTTAATGTGTTTTCGAACTGTGTATCTTTCAAAATATTTCGAATCTGTGGCCCAACAAAAATACCTTCTTTAACCTTTGCCTCACTTAGTCTTGGAAATTTCTGACGCAAGTATTGAAAAGCTGACCCATATCTATCTAATGCCTTGACAAAGTTTTTCATTAGGCCCAACTTGATATGCAGTGGTGGTAATACATTTTTTTTCGAATCTACTAATGGCATATGCTGTACATTTTTTTGACCTGGCTCTAGGAATTGACGAACAGGCCAGTTTTGTCTGGTGTAATGAAGTGCCTTTGCCCGACTGTCCCATTCACACAAAAAACAGCAAAACTTTGTGTAGCCTAGCTGCAGCCCAAGTAAAAGTGCAACAACTTTCAAATCGCCACAAATATGCCATTGGTGCTCATCGTATTTTATGCATGTCAATAGGTACTTCATATTGTGATATGATTCTTTCATGTGAACTGCATACCCTACAGGAAGAGATGGTAAAATATTTCCAATATGCAATAACACTGCCTTTAAACTCAATGTTGAACTGTCTATAAACAATCTCCATTCTTCTGGGTTATAGTTTATATTTAAAGCCGCCAGTGAGCCGTTAATGTTACTGCAGAAAACCAAGTTATTCTCCATATTGAAAAATGGTTCTAAGTGTTTGTGGCGTTTACGAAAAACACATACCGAAACATCGTCTTCTAACAAGTTCCACTGCTGCAGTCTTGATCCAAGTAACTCTGCCTTACATTTTGGAAGTTCTAAATCTCTTACAAGATCATTTAATTATGACTGTGTTATTTTGTGCGGTTGGTGGCATGACCTACTCGGTATAAAATCAGGATCTCTTGACGTTGATGGCATATCTTCTTCCTGACGAATCACTCGATCGCCATGATCTGATTCGTTTTCTGATTCGCAAGTGTAGGATTCTGGGGGTTTTGGAATACGATTTTCGTCACTGTGAGGCACAGGTCTCATCGCAGATGGTATGTTTGGGTAGTTAATAACCGATTTTTTTTTCTTGGACATACCTGTGGCTTGTCCAGCACAAGGTACCATGCAAAAGTAACAATCATTAATATGATTTGTAGGCTCTCTCCAAACCATTGGGACAGCAAAGCGCATAGACCATTTTTTGCCATTTAACCAGCTCCTCAGATTTGAAGCTGATATGCCTTTGTTATTAGTGGAGTAATAGACCGTCTCTGAGACGCAAAAGTCACATCACCACACACGTAACAAAACTGATCTGGATTGTTTACACACTTTCGAGACATCTTGCATGAACGCTGTCAGCCAACTGAGGAAAAAATGGCTAATATAAAACAATATAATGTACACGTATGTATAACGTAACACAATCATGCCGATTACATCTTTCCTTGCCGAATATAAAAATGTAGCACGTGCATTCTTGTGAATTACAGTATATTAACACTGTCACAGCAGGAACACATATAATTACCGTATCTGTAAAACTTGAACTAATATTGAAAAAATAAGTTTCATTCCGGTTTTAGCACATTAAAAATAGTAATATTTTGTTGATTTTATTTAGGATATTTTTTGGCTGTTGATCAGTGTAATTATCAAAGTAAATCTTGTTCTCTTGTATCGTTCCTGATATTAATAATGCATATGTATGTTCTGTTTTCAGGCCAAAACGACTGAACCGCTTTCGATGAATTTTAGCATAGATCTAGATTAGACCTTACTATGGGAAAACTATTATTCTTTAAGTCACACGTACAAATATGCATTTTCTATATTCGGTTCTTATCAAAGTCTGTAAACTTTCTTGTGAGATTCCTATTATATCAAGTGTTGTAAACATTGCGGCGCAACTTTTATCTCGTGAAAGATAGAGAAGATAGTGTGTATTGAATCATGAAATGAAGGTCTGATAAAAGTGAAACAACAATATTCTCAATTTCCAAACAAAACAGAAAGCGCAGCAACAATGTTTAACTACATCATTAAGATAGCTTTGAGTAAGACAGATAAGCCGTTGTCTAACAGTGGAAGGAAAGTATACGTATCGTATCTACCGAATATATAGGATGCTGGTTTGTTATCGAAATTCAGTTCAAAATTATCGTCCGACTGTGATAAAAGATCTCAAGTTTGATGTATTATTATAGTTAAAATTAGCATTACAAATGAGAGGTCACTACTATACAAACTATGAAGGTAAGCCTCAATAAAAAAGCTTATATTTTTGCGATTTCAAACAAAGCGTTAATGAATTTTACTACTGTATTTTTTTGTTGTTGTAAACAATCAACAAGTTTATTTTCTATTGTTTTCTGAATCTTAAGCATGTCTAGATTCTTTAAAATAATTATATAAAAATTGTTTGGAGTTGCTTAGGTTTACATTGGTTCATGGGGAATACACAGTGAAGTTACAGAAAATATTATACAGGGTGGCGCATCGAAAACGAAACAGATGCATTTACTGGCAGCTCAGTTTCGATCTCTATGTAAATAAAATGGACATTCACAATTGAGGTACCTAATAAAATTTCAATAGCAGCTTACTTTCATAGTCGTTTTTTCTCTCCAGAGTTAACTGTAATATCCTCTTTGATAGTCCATTCATTTTTATTTGAAAAAGTTTCACTTTACGCAAAAAACTTCAGTAAAACGGTGCAACACATCACACTCGAAGCGACGAAAAACAAATCAATAACAACCTGTATCGTAAGTAAAGATAGATTGGCTCGATCGTCGACCACTCTGGGAAGTATCGTGTCCGCTTGTTCTAAACATTTTCGGAGGGCCCTAGTGGACACCGGTGTCCGCTTTATTTTTTTTAAATCTGTGCGGAAAAAAAATCAAATATCGAGGATTTGGGGTTAACTAGACGTAAATTTTTTAAATTTGTTAAAATATCACATTGGTCCAAGGACATATTTTGCTGGAAAGTCCTTGGCGCTTAACCTTTTAAAATAAGTACGAGATATTTCCTAATCTTTCTTCAAGAAATAACTTTTTGCCACAAAAAAAAACGCCCCAATAGCTATTTTCAACAACAAAATGATAAACAAACCATGGGCGTAGTGAAGAAAAGCATTTACTTATTAAGTAAATTCTTTTAGTCAAATTTCTTCTGAAAGTAGTACAAACTAATTTGATGTACAGTATATTCAGATAAGAGATAGACCGAACATAAACAAGACCACGTGATCATCGAACGCTGTAACATTCGGCAGGGACGTATTAAGAGTCACGCAGTACATATTTTAGATAGTAGATGCTGCTTTGCGTAACTTTGTAGTAAATTAGCACAATTCGATGTGTATACGATTGGTGAATATATAATGATGTAAATATACATAAGGGTTTCAAAATTTTCGCTTCGATTTCCAGCTTCGGATGCCGCCTGATGTTTGGTGAAATACAGTCGAATATAATCTCAAAATGGCGTTTAAATTAGCCTAAATTAAAAATAATCGTATATCTCTTAAAATTGCTTTTAGAATATTGATTAGTATATTTTTTGATTTCTAGGTAAATATGTAACCAAATTAAAACGTTCAAAACGTAAAAAAATGTGCATGGTTGAACATTGTCAGAAAGTAGATTCTTGAATAGGTTTTGCCAAAATGGGTTCAAAAATGTCAATAATTAATTAAAAAATACAGTAGCTTTATAATTACTTATAACTTACCGAATTTGATGAACGACATCTTTTATTGGAAAGATGAGCTTGATGAGCTTTCATCATCGCTACTGCCTGAAGCACCAACGTCAATAATGAATGGCTCGACTTGTTCCTCTAAAATATTGTCCAGTTCCCACATTCTCTTTTCAACTTTGTCTTTCACGTGCTTAATACAGTTTTCCCATTTTTACGCTGTTATTAATTCTAGTGCTTCTTTGAAAAGTCCTTTGAGGTCAAAAAATTTAAAAGTTGTATTGTGCTTAGCTATATAATTTTTAACCTCTGCCCATATGAGCTCAATGGGATTGAGCTCGCAATGGTATGGAGGTAAACAGAGCACAGTTTTATTTTGACTTGCTGCCATTTCGTCAATGGCGTATTTTTGATATTCCGCCTTGTGATCCTTGACAATTCTTAATAATTGTACTTTCAGCATTGCTTCTTCAAAGTTGATATTTTTCGAGCGGAGCCAATTTTGAACATCAACTTTCCTTGAAGCCATTGTTGGGACCTTCTCCATTCTTCGAGAATGATAAGGCGCATTATCCAACACAATTACTGCGTTTTCCTCTAAGTTCGGTAAAATTTTTGAAAACCACTGTTCAAACGATTCGCCATTCATTTCCTCGTGGTAATCTCCAGTTTTCTTAGACTCAAAGCACCACAGACCGTCAACAACAAATCCATCCTCACTGCCAATATGGCAGATAATGAGCCTTTTCCCTTTACCTGGAAATCGAAGTACTAACTGGTGTAGATTTATTTCAATAAGCGAACCTTTTTCAAATGTTTTCATCACATTCAGCGAAAAAACATTGAGACATGAGTATCAGATTGCTATAATTGGGATTATTTAGTCATATTGAAAGAAAGAATATTGAACGTCGTATGATTACTCAGCGCTTCACAATTTAATTTAAAGTTATAAACTTTTAAAAAATGAATGATCAGGAACCTGAAATACGCGCAAATATTAATATTAACAAATTATAACTTTATAAAGCTTAAAGTATGAATTAAAATGATTAGAAATATTAGGAACGGTACACAATATAAAACTTAGTAACTTTTTTAAGTTTATAATATTCGACATATTTTAAGATTATATTAAAAAATTATTGAAATATCGAAAACACATAAAAACATGGCTTAAAAAAGTTCTAACAAATGAAAATGACAATAAAACATCCACGCATTTTATCGAAAGTTATAAAAGTTTTGTTACTTGTAATATGTTTTATCTGCCCCCTGGAATTAATGTTTAGAACCTTGTTCCCAAGGTTTGAAAAACATCCGATTGTTGTCTATTACTCGTATTTACCTGCTGGATTTTTTAATCCGGTGGACAGTCCATCTAGAAAGGCCCTCCTGGATGAAGTTACAGAATCATCAGCCCATACTTTACTTGTAGTGTGTCCTGCGTTTACCCACGTTTCATCAAGGTAATAAATCTTCCTGTTTTGATTTCTATATTTCCCAATTTTTGTTAAATAATCCCTCCTCCATAGCACAATTTCTTCTCTATCCAGTAGTAAACTATTACGACCCCGTTTTTTCCATTTGAAATTTAAATGCTTCAGTAATGCATGGAAAGTTGATCGTTTGAAATTTGGCAACGTTGTATCTCCATTTACCTCCTGCAGTACTTTATCTATAGTAGGTATTTCATTCCTAAAGAATTCGTGCACTTTCCTCCTAATCGCATGCTTATCAGCTTCATCCAATGATTTAACAATACTTTTGCGATGTTTACTGGTCATTGGCTCAGAAAAGGTGTGATTTTTTTTGTATTGTCCTAACACGTTAACACTGATGCGCGACACACCCCAACTTTGTGAGAAACCTTCACAACAATTTCTTTGATGGTTGATGCCTCGTTCTCCTCGCGCTCGATCTTATATATATTCAAAATGACCTCTTTCATTTCTGCACTCAGGTGTCTTTTTTAGAGCGTTTCCTAGGTGGACTACAGGAGTTTACAACTTCATCGGCACTATCTGTACTACTGGGCATTTTGCGCAAGCAGTTGATAACAATAACAATCAATAACAAGGTATAACAATAACAACGACAAACTCAACAACTTAATCAGATAACAAACGAAAACGTCCAAAGAAATATCAAATTGCAACGATGCACACGAGATACGTAACACGTCTGAACCTGAATGTGACTCTGCCTTGATACGACTGCTCTGCCGCTCGGCATAGGCATTTAATTGCGAATTGACCAATGAGGGCTCCTGTTTTACGTCGAGACGGCGGCGTTAGCGTGAAAATCACCCGAACCTTTTGTTTACATCCGGTCTATCTCTTATCTGAATATACTGTAGGTACCAACCTATTAAAGTCTACTTTAAAATTTAAATCAATAAATCTTCAAAACTACTAAACTGAAGCTCATGTATTTTACATCATTATGAAGGGAATTGAAAGACCTTTGAAATAAGGTATCACTCGACCCCAATTTCCATTAAAGATTTTAGGGTTGGTGTCACCCCCGTCCAGGGGGCTGCACGTGTTAACGTGATTTTTTGCCAAACTTGTATCCCCCTCGAAAACGAAATCGACGGGTCTGAGCGTTTTTCCAACAAAAAACTGTGCTGCCAGTAAATGCGTCTGTTTCGTTTTCGATGCGCCACCCTGTATATAATATGTGAAAGTATCCACTCAATTTACTGGAATCATTTTTTCCTACTGTATATGCCTTGAGGCGAGACTGAATTCTGGATGCGACTTTGGTGGTATACTACGAGGCTTTTTAAAATATTCATCACTCAAATATGCAAGAGATACACTGATCTATCTAGTACCAAACAAAATGTTTGATTATAAGTTAAATCATGCACATCACAATATTTCTGATAATAGATATCACATTACGCTGTTTCAAAATATGCACATTGAATGCTTATACGTCTGAGTACCTTATCTCATAAAGTAAAATAAATGAAATATAATTTTCTGCGATTTCGAAAAATTCAGCAGTCGATTTTCCACCGATGTCTCTCAGCGTACGACAGTTCTCTGCCCCTATATCAAACCGCATGTCAAACTGTGCAGACAAAAATGCGTAAAGCGGTCCAGCGATGCAACACTTTTATACCGAATTGCAGTAACTGTGGAATCTAACAGCCAAGTGAAAACTCAAACTCTAAAACTGACAAAAGTATGCAACGTCGACTTTGCTGAATTCGGGTCGGACCTTCCGCAGGTAAAGGATATCGCGTACTCCTCTTTAGCCGCGAAATATATGTGCTATCAGGTTCAACAGGTGGGTATACTGCCGGACACCGCACAAGACACATGGAAAATGGGTCAAGGTCGATTCGCCTCAAAATCCAATATGATATAATTTTCGCCTTCCTGAACAAAAATTTATACAGGACCAATTCAATCCTATGATTAGTTTCTGAGAGATAGCGGGTCGAAGTCGATTTGCAAGATTGGTGAATGTACGCCTAAATACCTCTAGAAAACCATTCAAATGCCGATGTTCTTTTCCAGAATACCCTTTCCAAGCCGGTCACTACCAGAAAAGCACAAAACAACCCCTAAGGGGCCCGCTAAGGGTCGCTCGATTATGCATACTGGGTGTGTTGCTGCCGTCTTTGCTGATAAGCATCCCGGTTTATCTGAGGCTTCGGGTGTATGGACACCAGCTGTATCCGCTTGCCGCATCAGATATGAGGATGCTGGATAACAAGATATCTACCACATGGTGTCAGGTATGGTCCTGATGAATACTTGAAACAGAAAATGTATACAGACTGTAACAAAAGCTTAGAACGCATCAAATATCTGACGAATGACTCATCTAATTTTTCTTAAATTGGTAAGGTTAGATTGGAAATCACGACGGATCCGTTGATCGTATCCGCGACGTTGCCAAATCTACAGTTTTTCAGAAACTGATAGCTACTTTTGTTTTTCTTATGGAATGCTATACATTTTATTGATAACTTCAATAATAATACTTTTCGTTAATCATACTTTGACGTAGATCCATCATCAAAATCCATCCATGGAGTATTATTTGTTTGTTAATTGTTAATCAAAAGAGAGACCGACTTTGCTGCATCTCTAGATAACCACCACAAAAATTTAAAAAGCTCTGTGCGGGCTGTAAGAACGATTTTTCGATTATGCCTAAAAAACAGTTTAAGCGTTTCTTGAAGCAATTTTATGCCAGGCAACGAGATAAATCAAATATATTTTTCCCAGCAGATGCGAAAATACGTCCTGGACTTGATTTGTTTTCACATTAAAAAAATGCGAATGAACCGTTTTTATATTTCAGCGACAACGAGTACACGCAAACACAACGTTCAATGCGTTTCTTCTTTCAAGCACACCAAAGCTGGCGCCAGAAAAGAAAATCCTGTCAATGGTGAGAGAATTAGTCTTAGCTGATGATACCAAAGAGTATTGGGGCTTTTACTTACTGAAAGGAACCTCTGTTACAGTTTCAACGTGCGTTAGGTCAGTAGCATTACGAATAGTACGGCGAATTTGAGGCTATTGAACAACATCCAGTGTTATTTCATGTCAAACGTAGTCAATACATACTAAAAATCATCTAAAAATATTGACGTATGTTGCTGGCGATTGTATTGCGACTAGATAGTGCAGTAAAATGTTGCCCATTTAGAAGCGCCATAAGAGCTGATTATAGAATAATAGATATACAAATATACTAAGTGACATATAAATCCGAACACCCAGTTTAAATGGTTTTATTTTAATAAAAGTTGGTGAATGTATTTATCTTACTGTAAATAACAAGTGAAAAAATTTAGTTGGACATTCCGGTTTTTATACTGCTTTTTCTTTAATTCACTAACGCTCTAAAAATGAATATTTCAGCCGCAGTAAAGAATCAACGTAGGCGGATTTTGGTTCTTGACATCCTTTACGATCGGTTACGATGCCTAGAGTACGGAGACCTGTACGATTTCGTCAACTTAGTGAGTTTGATAGGGGCCGTATAGTGGGACTTCGGGAAGCTGGAGTTTCTTTTCGGGCAATTGCAGTTAGAGTGCAAAGAAGTGTAGACACTGTGGTTAGGTGTTGTCAGGCATGGCTTCGAGGAGGCCGTACGCAAAGAGCAAGGGGCACTGGACGCCGCCGTAGAACAACAGACCGTGAAGATCGCCCCCTAAGATTATTGGCCTTAAGGGACCGTTTCTCCAGTACCAGGTCCATTGCAAATGAATGGTTTGCAGAACACGGAAGACCTATTGGCATGCGAAGTGTTTACCGACGAATGAGAAGTTTTGGCTTGTTTTCATACCGGCCACACTGGGTCCTCCCTTTAACTCGAGAACACCGACGTAATCGCCTTGAGTGGTGCAGACAACGGTCACTCTGGGATCAGGAATGGAACAGTATTGTCTTTAGTGACGAGTCTCGATTTTGTTTAGGCATGCACGATGGTCATGCCAGGGTTAGAAGGCGACGTGGTGAAAGGAGGAATCCACAGTTTTTTGTTGAAAGACATGTTCATCACACTGTTGGAGTTATGGTTTGGGGTCCTATAGCTTATGGTTCCAGGTCACCTTTAATCTTCATCAGAGGTAACATGAACGCGCAGCGTTATATCCACGAAGTTCTAGAACCCCATCTTTTACCCTATCTTGACACCCGGGCAGATCCAACTTTCCAACAAGATAATGCCCGACCACATGTTGCAAGAGTCACAATAGACTTCTTTCAACATAATGATGTCACATTGTTACCATGGCCACCAAGATTTCCCGACTTATCCCCAATTGAGCACGCGTGGGATATGATGGGTAGGAGATTGCTCAATTTGCAACGTCCTCCTCAGACTCTAGAAGCACTTCGAGAGGAGTTGGTGGTTGCCTGGAATGAGATACCACAGGAGGACATTGACCACCTGATCAGAAGCATGCCTAGGCGCGTTGGAGAATGCGTAGCACATCAGGGTGCATCCACACATTATTAAAGGTCAAAGGGCTTTAAAGCAGTGCAATAATTTTGAAATTTTTATCATTTATATATTATTATGCTTCATTAAGTACTTATACAAAATTTTATTAAAATAACACCATTTAAACTGGGTGTTCGGATTTATATGTCACTTAGTATACTTTACCAATAATTGTATTTGTTTTGATAAGGAATGTATTAATTTCAATACATTACTTTTCATATCGTTCATCAACTTTTTGTTATGAGATCACTTAAAGATAAAATGCGTATACATTAAAAGTAGGTCAATCAGTTTGACATAATATTTCCCATCTACACAACAATGACTAGTCAGAGGAACAATAAAAAAATATCGATTTGAAAAATCGTGGCACTATGGAAAATGAGTTAAGAACGGTTAAAATTTAAGAATTTGGAAGAATTTCTTAAACCAGACAAAAACTTCTTTTACATTGTTACATTTCATAACCATGGCTGCTAATGCAGTGTCCGGGAGCAAATGGAAAAATAGGTTTTTGTATTATTTCTTGATTCAATATGCGCTTTCAATTTCTTCAGATCCTTGGGATAAATCAACAGGTGTTAAAAATGCCTTCAATCAAATTGCCATCGTTTCGGCGTTTATTCCTTGGTGAAGAATTCCGTTCAAGAAAATAAACAAATATATAAAAAAACTGTAGAACAAACGAAAGTATGACAGTAAACGTAGTAAAAGTTAGCATACGAGGGATGTCTTTTAAATTTTGCATATGGAAATAAAACAAGACGGTAGGTAGTTTTAAACGACTTTATTGTTCTTCGATGTATTCTACACGAAGATTAATACACATCCGCCGTTTTTAGTGAACCCACCCTGGAATCGTCGCTAAGACTCACCCATCCACGTTTGAATTCTTCATACCAACAGGAAATTGTCGACTAATGTGGCGCTTCGTTGCCGAAAACAGACAGTAACTCAGCAAGGCATTCTTGTTGCGAGAATTGTCTCTGAAGGTTGTAATAAATTATGGCCCGAAAATGTTCTCGGTTGAGTTCCATTTTTCTAATGACTTGGTGGCACTTAAAAATTCACTGTAGTGAGAACACTGCACGTATTGTTGTGAAACTTTGAATTTAAGTTTACTAAAGAGTGAGGTTAAGATTTAGTACTGACGTTCGATCCGCGCCGCCTACTATGTTTCTATACTAAGTGACATATAAATCCGAACACCCAGTTTAAATGGTTTTATTTTAATAAAAGTTGGTGAATGTATTTATCTTACTGTAAATAACAAGTGAAAAAATTTTCAGCCTTATCAGTTGGACATTCCGGTTTTTATACTGCTTTTTTTTAATTCACTAACACTCTAAAAATGAATATTTCAGCCGCAATAAAGAATCAACGTTGGCGGATTTTGGTTCTTGACATCCTTTACGATCGGTTACGATGCCTAGAGTACGGAGACCTGTACGATTTCGTCAACTTAGTGAGTTTGATGGGGGCCGTATAGTGGGACTTCGGGAAGCTGGACTTTCTTTTCGGGCAATTGCAGTTAGAGTGCAAAGAAGTGTAGATACTGTGGTTTGGTGTTGTCAGGCATGGCTTCGAGAAGGCCGTACGCAAAGAGCAAGGGGCACTGGACGCCGCCGTAGAACAACAGACCGTGAAGATCGCCGCCTAAGATTATTGGCCCTAAGGGATCGTTTCTCCACTACCAGGTCCATTGCAAATGAATGGTTTGCAGATCACGGAAAACCTATTGTGTTTACCGACAAATGAGAAGTTTTGGCTTGTTTTCATACCGGCCACACTGGGTCCTCCCTTTAACTCGAGAACACCGACGTAATCGCCTTGAGTGGTGCAGACAACGGTCACTCTGGGATCAGGAATGGAACAGTATTGTCTTTAGTGACGAGTCTCGATTTTGTTTAGGCATGCACGATGGTCGTGCCAGGGTTAGAAGGCGACGTGGTGAAAGGAGGAATCCACAGTTTTTTGTTGAACAACATGTTCATCACACTGTTGGAGTTATGGTTTGGGGTGCTATAGCTTATGGTTCCAGGTCACCTTTAATCTTCATCAGAGGTAAGATGAACGCGCAGCGTTATATCCACGAAGTTCTAGAACCCCATCTTTTACCCTATCTTGACACCCTGGCAGATCCAACTTTCCAACAAGATAATGCCCGACCACATGTTGCAAGAGTCACAATAGACTTCTTTCAAAATAATGATGTCACATTGTTACCATGGCCACCAAGGTCTCCCGACTTATCCCCAATTAAGCACGTGTGGGATATGATGGGTAGGAGATTGCTCAATTTGCAACGTCCTCCTGAGACTCTAGAAGCACTTCGTGAGGAGTTGGTGGTTGCCTGGAATGAGATACCACAGGAGGACATTAACCACCTGATCAGAAGCATGCCTAGCCGCGTTGGAGAATGCGTAGCACATCAGGGAGCATCCACACATTATTAAAGGTCAAAGGGCTCTAAAGCAGTGCAATCATTTTGAAATTTTTATCATTTACACTTATTATGCTTCATTAAGTACTTATACAAAATTTTATTAAAATAACACCATTTAAACTGGGTGTTCGGATTTATATGTCACTTAGTATACTTTACCAATAATTGTATTTGTTTTGATAAGGAATGTATTAATTTCAATACATTACTTTTCATATCGTTCATCAACTTTTTGTTATGAGATCACTTAAAGATAAAATGCGTATACATTAAAAGTAGGTCAATCAGTTTGACATAATATTTCCCATCTACACAACAATGACTAGTCAGAGGAACAATAAAAAAATATCAATTTGAAAAATCGTGGCACTATGGAAAATGAGTTAAGAACGGTTAAAATTTAAGAGTTTGGAAGAATTTCTTGAACCAGACAAAAACTTCTTTTACATTGTTGCATTTCATAACCATGGCTGCTAGTGCAGTGTCCGGGAGCAAATGGAAAAATAGGTTTTTGTATTATTTCTTGATTCAATATACGCTTTCAATTTCTTCAGATCCTTGGAATAAATCAACAGGTGTTAAAAAATGCCTTCAATCAAATTGCCAACCATTCAGCGTTTATTCCTCGGTGAAGAATTCCGTTAAAGAAAATAAACAAATATATAAAAAAACTGTAGAACAAACGAAAATATGACAGTAAGCGTGCGTACGTATTAAAAGTTAGCATACGAGGCATGTCTTTTAAGTTTTGCATATGGAAATAAAACAACACGGTAGGTAGTTTTAAATGACTTTATTGTTCTTCGAAGTATTCTACACGAAGATTAATACACATCCGCCGTTTTTAGTGAACTCACCCTGGAATCGTCGCTAAGACTCACCCATCCACGTTTGAATTCTTCATACCAACAGGAAATTGTCGACTGATGTGGCGCTTCGTTGCCGAAAACAGACAGTAACTCAGCAAGGCATTCTTGTTGCGATAATTGTCTCTGAAAGTTGTAATAAATTATGGCCCGAAAATGTTCTCGGTTAAGTTCCATTTTTCTAATGACTTGGTGGCACTTAAAAATTCGCTGTAGTGAGAACACTGCACGTACTGTTTTGAAACTTTGAATTTAAGTTTACTAAAGAGTGAGGTTAAGATTCAGTACTGACGTTCGATCCGCGCCGCCTACTATGTTTCTATACTAAGTGACATATAAATCCGAACACCCAGTTTAAATGGTTTTATTTTAATAAAAGTTGGTGAATGTATTTATCTTACTGTAAATAACAAGTGAAAAAATGTTCAGCCTTATCAGTTGGACATTCCGGTTTTTATACTGCTTTTTTTTAATTCACTAACGCTCTAAAAATGAATATTTCAGCCGCAGTAAAGAATCAACGTTGGCGGATTTTGGTTCTTGACATCCTTTACGATCGGTTATGATGCCTAGAGTACGGAGACCTGTACGATTTCGTCAACTTAGTGAGTTTGATGGGGGCCGTATAGTGGGACTTCGGGAAGCTGGACTTTCTTTTCGGGCAATTGCAGTTAGAGTGCAAAGAAGTGTAGACACTGTGGTTAGGTGTTGTGAGGCATGGCTTCGAGAAGGCCGTACGCAAAGAGCAAGGGGCACTGGACGCCGCCGTAGAACAACAGACCGTGAAGATCGCCGCCTAAGATTATTGGCCTTAAGGGACCGTTTCTCCACTACCAGGTCCATTGCAAATGAATGGTTTGCAGAACACGGAAGACCTATTGGCATGCGAAGTGTTTACCGACAAATGAGAAGTTTTGGCTTGTTTTCATACCGGCCACACTGGGTCCTCCCTTTAACTCGAGAACACCGACGTAATCGCCTTGAGTGGTGCAGACAACGGTCACTCTGGGATCAGTAATGGAAGAGTATTGTCTTTAGTGACGAGTCTCGATTTTGTTTAGCCATTCACGATGGTCGTGCCAGGGTTAGAAGGCGACGTGGTGAAAGGAGGAATCCACAGTTTTTTGTTGAAAGACATGTTCATCACACTGTTGGAGTTATGGTTTAGGGTGCTATAGCTTATGGTTCCAGGTCACCTTTAATCTTCATCAGAGGTAACATGAACGCGCAGCGTTATATCCACGAAATTCTAGAACCCCATCTTTTACCCTATCTTGACACCCTGGCAGATCCAACTTTCCAACAAGATAATGCCCGACCACATGTTGCAAGAGTCACAATAGACTTCTTTCAACATAATGATGTCACATTGTTACCATGGCCACCAAGATCTCCCGACTTATCCCCAATTGAGCACGTGTGGGATATGATGGGTAGGAGATTGCTCAATTTGCAACGTCCTCGTCAGACTCTAGAAGCACTTCGAGAGGAGTTGGTGGTTGCCTGGAATGAGATACCACAGGAGGACATTGACCACCTGATCAGAAGCATGCCTAGGCGCGTTGGAGAATGCGTAGCACATCAGGGTGTATCCACACATTATTAAAGGTCAAAGGGCTTTAAAGCAGTGCAATCATTTTGAAATTTTTATCTTTTACTCTGGTTTCTCTTCAAAGCGGATAAATATTTCGCCTTTTACTAAAGATTACTTATTATTCATTAAGTGCTTATACAAAATTTTATTAAAATAAAACCATTTAAACTGGGTATAAAAATTCAGACTCTTACCAGTTTAAAATGTCTTCTTTAAAAAATGGAACATTACAACCACATTTAAGAAAAAACTAACAGACATGGAAAACTGTAAAACTCAAACGACGTCCTCACCTACTGAATAAGTCACTCAAAACACGCCCCCAGGGAAACAAACATCCCTTAGGTCAACTTTGAAAATAAAGAAAAGGACATTAAAACACAAAGAGATGCCAGCTATATTGCATGAAACCAAACAAAGCAAAACGGAAGATATCCTGACTATTTGTATCATGAAACATAACACTGGTTTAATATGGGAATCCGGGGACCATCTTAAGCAGATTTTCCACTAAACGGACAAGACACAAACTCATGTCAAACAGAACTTTTTGCAAACGTTTTGTTTTTCGTGTCACATCAAAAGATTTAAGTCTTAACTAAGAATAAAAAAGCTCCTGTTTCAAAATATGTTGGTTGGTTATTGAAGACTAACTGTGCTTTGATTTCCTCGCGATAACCAGTGGAAAAGGTCCGAAATCAAAAACAAATCTCGAACAAAATGTAGCAATCTTGATAGAAACAAGAGTTTTATGTTTGTTTCAGCTTCGATGTGGTTTCTCCTTTACAAAAACCGCGTAATTATTATCTAAGTTTTTGTCACATTTCACAAGAAATCGTCCATACTGATTACAACCATTACATTACTGGTTGAATTTATGACCCACGAGCCTTTTAGCCCACTGGAACAAAAATAATCTGTTGGTGTGTTGAGTAGGTGGCCTGGTGCATCCCTGATAGTGATCAGAGGCCACAAACACCTGCACGAATGCGCCTACATCGGAGACAACTCTTCCGAAGAACTCATTGAAATGATGGAGGCGATCAAAGAAGGATCTTACGTAGAGGAATCTAACAGAACAGTGTCGGACATCACCGACGAAGACCAAGCCCCTGCAAATCAGCCGGTGAAGATGAAAAGGCATCGGGCTGATGTCGAGTTTCACAGTCCGCTGCATCACCATAGCACCACTAACCAGACCTTGGTCGAAGACGCTGATAACTCGGAGATAACCGACGCGAAGCATATGAGGAAGATCTTGGATGAGCTGCAACAAAGAGTTAAATCGTCCAAAAAGAAGGTACCGTATTCCAAATAAGTCTTTTCTCTTTTCGTCTTTGCCTATCAGAGTGGTTCGTAGAAGTATTAGTTAAAAGTCTCGCCGGTCTGTTAGTCTGTCAGGTCTTGCTACCCAGATACCAAACATGTTTAATGAGAAAAGGGAAAGAAGGAAGAAAGGAAGGAAGAAATAGAGCAAAGAAAAGAAGTGAGTCATTTGAAATAGCTTAAGCATTATTGCTTTGACTACTCGAATTATTTTGTAACTCCAAAAAATAATTTTGATCGGTTTCGTATACTGAAATAATTTTGGCTGGTCTGAATTTACAATTTAATTTTGATCACAGTGCGAGTCACGATCTTGAAGTTGCTTGACTCTGTGGTCTCCTGACTCACGCAACAAAGGGTTGCTATGCGATTCCGCTTGACGGTAACGTCGCTGCGGCTGTCGTTCGATGTAATGTCGATGTTTGTACGAAGGGTCTCTTTGAAGACATACAACGGGGCGTTATTGATTGTGCGTAAGGTTCTGTTCTGCAAATGCGTTCTGGGACGTTTTGACTGAAAAGTGAATAAATTACACTGGACAACAAATTTTAGTTTTTTAATTGTATCTTGTGGGAAAAGTGCACTTCTTTGTTAATTTTGGGGCGCTGAATCCAACAATGACAATGACATAAAAAAATTAGTTGCGGTTTAGAAAAAAAAAACTTTTTATTTTTAAGGATATATTAAAAAAAGTAACAAGATTCATATACTTATAAGAATCACTATATGCGCTGTCTTTTTGCTATTCTTTTATGGATCGTTTCTGGAGCATCTCTACCAAGAGTCCAACAGTAGTCTGCAAGCATGGAAGGATTCCACTTTCCCTGGTACCTTTTTTCCATTGTTGAAATATCCTGATGAAAACGTTCGCCGTGCTCATCACTTACGGCTCCGCAATTGTCAGGAAAAAAGTCCAGGTGTGAGTGTAGGAAATGTATCTTAAGAGACATATTACAGCCCATCTTTTGATACGATGACAGCATATTTTTGACAAGGGTTTTATAGTTGTCAGCTTTTCTATTTTCCAAGAAATTAGTGACCACCAGACGGAAATCATTCCAAGCAGTTTTTTCAATACCTGTTAAAGTGTTTTCAAACTGTGTATCTTTCAAAATATTTCGCATCTGTGGCCCAACAAAAATACCTTCTTTAACCTTTGCCTCACTTAGTCTTGGAAATTTCTGACGCAGGTATTGAAAAGCTGACCCATCTCTATCTAATGCCTCGACAAAGTTTTTCATTAGGCCAAACTTGATATGCAGTGGTGGTAATAAAATTTTTTTCGAATCTACTAATGGTATATGCTGTACATTTTTTTGACCTGGCTATAGGAATTGACGAACAGGCCAGTTTTGTCTGGTGTAATGAAGTGCCTTTGCCCGATTGTGCCATTCACACAAAAAACAGCAAAACTTTGTGTAGCCTAGCTGCAGCCCAAGTAAAAGTGCAACAACTTTCAAATCGCCACAATTATGCCATTGGTGCTCATCGTATTTTATGCATGTCAATAGGTACTTCATATTGTCATATGATTCTTTCATGTGAACTGCATACCCTACAGGAAGAGATGGTAAGATATTTAAAAAAAGCAATAACACTGCCTTTAAACTCAATGTTGAACTGTCTATAAACAATCTCCATTCTTCTGGGTTATAGTTTATATTTAAAGCCGCCAGTAACCCGATAATGTTACTGCAGAAAACCAAGTTATTCTCCATATTGAAAAATGGTTCTAAGTCTTTGTGGCGTTTACGAAAAACACATACCGAAACATCGTCTTCTAACAAGTTCCACTGCTGCAGTCTTGATCCAAGTAACTCTGCCTTACATTTTGGAAGTTCTAAATCTCTTACAAGATCATTCAATTCTGACTGTGTTATTTTGTGCGGTTGGTGGCATGACGTGCTCGGTATAAAATCAGGATCTCTTGACGTTGATGGCATATCTTCTTCCTGACGAATCACTCGATCGCCATGATCTGATTCGTTTTCTGATTCGCATGTGTAGGATTCTGGGGGTTTTGGAATAGGATTTTCGTCACTGTGAGGCACAGGTCTCATCGCAGATGGTATGTTTGGGTAGTTAATAACCGATTTTTTTTTCTTGGACATACCTGTGGCTTGTCCAACACAAGGTACCATGCAAAAGTAACAATCATTAATATGATTTGTAGGCTCTCTTCAAACCATTGGGACAGCAAAGCGCATAGACCGTTTTTTGCCATTTAACCAGCTCCCCAGACTTGAAGCACATGTATTACAGCAGATGTGGGGTGCCCACTGTTTGTCTTGATCACCTAGTTTACAACCGAAATAAAGCTGATATGCCTTTGATATTAGTGGAGTAATAGACCGTCTCTGAGACGCAAAAGTCACATCACCACACACGTAACAAAACTGATCTAGATTGTTTACACACTTTCGAGACATCTTGCATGAACGCTGTCAGCCAACTGAGGAAAAAATGGCTAATATAAAACAATATAATGTACACGTATGTATAACGTAACACAATCATGCCGATTACATCATCTTTCCTTGCCGAATATAAAAATGTAGCACGTGCATTCTTGTGAATTACAGTATATTAACACTGTCACAGCAGGAACACATATAATTACCGTATCTCTAAAACTTGAACTATTAATGAAAAAATAAGTTTCATTCCGGTTTTAGCACATTAAAAATAGTAATATTTTGTTGATTTTATTTAGGATATTTTTTGGCTGTTGATCAGTGTTATTGATCCAAGAACCGAACCCTGTCGATCACCGGCTTTGATGAACCGTATTGTCGAATATAGCTTTTCAAAAGCTAAGCAAGGGACTCGATATAAAATGATCAAGGATCTAAGTTAGATGAAGGAATAAGAAGTGAATTACGTCCAACAAATTTAATTTTACAGAAGAGACTCGTCAAGACGGTATTTTATTTGAAGCGTTTTAAAATTTTGGTTGCCCCTCTTATCGAAAGAGAATCGTGGATTATTTTTGAAAGTATTTTACGTACAAAATCTGTAAAGCAGCATTTATGGTATCGCTTCGTTTGACCAGCAGTCGAAAAAAGGTATAACACACTTTCGACGATTGAATTCCATAATCGTTCACAGGTTAAGAAGAACTTTGGAATATCTATTTTGATCTATTTCACAGGCTACAGTCCAAATGGCTCAATTGATTTTTAAGTGTCATCAAGTTATTAGAAAAATGGAACTCAACCGAGAACATTTTCACGCCATAATTTATTATGATTTAAACGATAAGAGTAGTAAACGAAAAACGCTAAGATTTACCACTGCAGTGGTTGAGAATATTAAGAAATCTGTGTAATAACATTGTCATTTTTTAAATTTTCAATCTTTTACTATTTTTTTTATTATGCAACTTTTATATAGGTGATCTTTGGTATACCAACCCCTTTTTACGAGTCCTAGAAGCAGTTAAAATAAATGACTCAACTTTGAAAACGCCCTGTATATTTTTATCATTCAATAGTAGTAAGAAAAAAATCCAAAATCTTAACATTCTATTGACCACAACCATCAATCGCGATCCAAAGAAACATCTGCAGTGATCTCCAGACTAAATAAAACTATCAGCCGAAGATTATTCTACTTTCTAGGGTAAAATTTTATAATGTTATTCCTTCAATCTTTAAATATAGCGTGAGTCTTCATAAAGTGCACATATCAAAATAAGGGAAACTACACTTTATTTCATCGAAGGATAAATCATCAAAAAAAAATTAAAAACAATAATTGATTTTCTATGAATTTTTTAAAATTTTTAGAGTCAGCTGCTAACCCTATTTACATAAATCGTTACAACTTTTAAACTGAATGTCCTATCATATTGGAATAAATTTTGTAATGATTGCAAATAATAGGCCGTACCAGTAAAGTAAAAATTTCCACGAAATTAAATGCTATAAATTTAAAATAAAGAGGAATATGCTGAAACTCACGATTTTTTCAATGATTTTTAAAACAATGGCTAAATTTCAATAAAAATTGTCCTATTTACCCTACCTTTCTTAAATGTTAAGTTATTCTACATGTTATTAGCTTCCTAGTGGTGAAAAATTGCAAGTTTATTACTTAGATACAAGTTTTTAAATCATCGTTTCAAAAAGCAGTGAACTCAGTTCAGCGCCAGAGTAGGAATAAAACAACAGTACTAACCTACATGAATCATTCACTATCTTTAACAAATAAAATCAAATAGACTTGTCTATAGGATAATCATTTTGGCTTAATACATCAAATGTTCAAAATGTCCACCCCGTTGCTGCAAACACATTGTAGCGCGAAGTGAAATTTGATGAGTTGCCCTACGAATCATCTCGGGATCATTTTTGATTTCGTTTGCAACACGCAAAACTCTTTCTTCAAGTTCCGCTTTGCTGTTTATGGAACTGCTGTACACCCTTTGTTTCATTGACCCCCATAAAAAATAGTCGAGAGGTGTGAGATCTGGGGAACGCGCCGGCCACCCAACAGGTCCTTGTCGACCGATCCAGCGGCCATTATGAAAAGACCTGACAATCAGCGAGTAATGGACAGGACATCCATCCATTTGAAGCATCATTCTTCGACGGGTTTGCAGCGGCACTTCTTCCAACAGCAAGGACAGTTCAGTCCGCAAAAGCTCCAGAAATCTCTACGTTTAATGTCCTCGGGAGTATTATTGGACCAATCAAAAAGTTGTCAATCAGTGCGGCTCACACATTTACAGAAAATTTCACATGAAATGTTGAAGCCTTTTTCAGCCTAGGGTTTTCATCTTTTGGGCACCACTTACGTAAATTACGACAGTTCACGATGCCGTCTCTCGTGAATTGAGACTCATCTGTCCACAGAATTGTTTTCGAGAATTCAGGATTGTCTCTTGTTCTTATTAAAATAAAGGTAGACATAACGCACGCCAATCCACATCTTCATGCAAGTGCTGCACCCTTTGATAATGGTATGGATGCAACCCTGCTTTCCTCAAGATGCGAAACCGATTTCTGGGATCCGTCGATGAAATAGAGTGTAGTTTCCCTGATTTTGATATGTGTGCTTTATGAAGACTCACACTGTATATATAATGCGCAAAAACGTTTCAATATTGAACGGAGGTTATGGACCTTAAATCAACGAAGGCTACAAATTCATAAACTTGTAGAAACCAAAAATCAATATGTTATTTGATAATTGCTGTAATTCTTACTTTTGACTAGTATACTTACAGGGAATTTATTGTATTTATAAACACAAAGTGTATTCTTTTTTCAGGTATCTTATGTTTACTGGACGCTACTGTTATTTATATAAAAACTTTCTAGTTAGGCCAGTAAATATTTTTATTATTATTATACTTTTTGCCTCTCACAAAATCTCTATACCATAAGCTTTCTCATTTTCTACTTCAGTTGGTAAATGAACCTCATCACCACAGAGAGGAAACCATCGCTGTTGGTGAACACAACAACCTCAAAATCGAAAAACCGCAAAATCAAACATCCTCCCAATCGAAAGAAATGGTCAGTGAGATATTGAGGAAGTTGCGGGTCATCGGCGCGAAAGGAGAAGCAATTTTGGAAAAAATAAATGAAGAGTTTGCCGATCAGCAACAACGCGATGCTATAGGAACTCATGGAAGGCATTACTCCAAGCCAGAGGTGGAGTTTGGTGAAGATATTGATAGGGCCAGGAGGAGGAAAAGAGAGATAATGTTGTCCAAACTGGGGGACTTCAACATGGATGACAGGGAAAATGATAGAGGAATGGAAGAGGTGAGTGAAGTATTAGCACGACTGTGAATCGAGTCACAAAACAATGAAATATCAAAGTGTACTAACAAAACGCCCCGCAAATGAAGGTACAATAAACTATACTAAGTGACATATAAATCCGAACACCCGGTTTAAATGGTTTTATTTTAATAAAAGTTGGTGAATGTATTTATCTTACTGTAAATAACAAGTGAAAAAATTTTCAGCCTTATCAGTTGGACATTCCGGTTTTTATACTGCTTTTTTTTAATTCAGTAGCGCTCTAAAAATGAATATTTCAGCCGCAGTAAAGAATCAACGTTGGCGGATTTTGGTTCTTGACATCCTTTACGATCGGTTACGATGCCTAGAGTACGGAGACCTGTACGATTTCGTCAACTTAGTTAGTTTGATAGGGGCCGTATAGTGGGACTTCAGGAAGCTGGACTTTCTTGTCAGGCAATTGCAGTTAGAGTGCAAAGAAGCGTAGACACTGTGGTTAGGTGTTGTCAGGCATGGCTTCGAGAAGGCCGTACGCAAAGAGCAAGGGGCACTGGACGCCGCCGTAGAACAACAGACCGTGAAGATCGCCGCCTAAGATTATTGGCCTTAAGGGACCGTTTCTCCACTACCAGGTCCATTGCATATGAATGGATTGCAGAACACGGAAGACCTATTGGCATGCGAAGTGTTTACCGACGAATGAGAAGTTTTGGCTTGTTTTCATACCGGCCACACTGGGTCCTCCCTTTAACTTGAGAACACCGACGTAGTCGCCTTGAGTGGTGCAGACAACGGTCACTCTGGGATCAGGAATGGAACAGTATTGTCTTTAGTGACGAGTCTCGATTTTGTTTAGGCATGCACGATGGTCGTGCCAGGGTTAGAAGGCGACGTGGTGAAAGGAGGAATCCACAGTTTTTTGTTGAAAGGCATGTTCATCACACTGTTGGAGTTATGGTTTGGGATGCTATAGCTTATGGTTCCAGGTCACCATTAATCTTCATCAGAGGTAACATGAACGCGCAGCGTTATATCCACGAAGTTCTAGAACCCCATCTTTTACCCTATCTTGACACCCTGGCAGATCCAACTTTCCAACAAGATAATGCCCGACCACATGTTGCAAGAGTCACAAAAGACTTCTTTCAACATAATGATGTCACATTGTTATCATGGCCACCAAGATCTCAGGACTTATCCCCAATTGAGCACGTGTGGGATATGATGGGTAGGAGATTGCTCAATTTGCAACGTCCTCCTCAGACTCTAGAAGCACTTCGAGAGGAGTTGGTGGTTGCCTGGAATGAGATACCACAGGAGGAAATTGACCACCTGATCAGAAGCATGCCTAGGCGCGTTGGTGAATGCGTAGCACATCAGGGTTCATCCACACATTATTAAAGGTCAAAGGGCTTTAAAGCAGTGCAATCATTTTGAAATTTTTATCATTTACTTATTATGCTTCATTAAGTACTTATACAAAATTTTATTAAAATAAAACCATTTAAACTGGGTGTTCGGATTTATATGTCACTTAGTATAAAACAGGTACTTACTTTTTGGCCCAGGAATGTCCAGTCCCAGTCCAGTGGTCCCAGGGCAGGAATAATCCCACGTTTCGGCCCATCCAGTTATTATAAACCGACGGACGATTTGCACATTTCTCAACGGATGCGGCTAAGGGTATCTATCCGCCTATAAGGCGCCTATGTGGCGCGTGTAAGACGCTACATGGGATTACTCGTGGAAAATGCTTTTGGTTCCGTTATTTTATCGAATTACGCGGCATCTGTCAAGCTCGTATTTTTTATACCGAAGCAGCCGTTCAGGCAAGGCACCGCTGCTATGAGGATCTTAAAGGAACTTTGTTAATTTTCGAACTACTAGAGGATAGTAGCACTAGTAAAAGCCTTCTGGGGTACGTTGTTCTCCAATTTCTATACCCTATGGACAAAGGAGCTGTCGTATCGGCCAGTTCTGGATGTACATACGTCACGGTTAGGACGGGAGGCAGTCTGTCTGGCAAGCACATTGCGCGACAACGTCAAAAAAAATGTAGGGATAACAAATCAACACATGTGAGGTTGTTGGGGAGGGTATATCTCAATTTTTGATGTCAGTAATTCTACGCATCATATTTTACACATCATAAAACTTGATGGAGAAATGTTTTTGATACGCGTTTCCTTCTGCTATCTCGTCTTAGCTGCAGGCGTAACGGTCTGTTTGATTATTCTGTTTGTACGGTATGGGAAGGGGCAACGTTGCCAGATGTAAAAGAATATCTATGGACTATACTACAACTATTTAAAACTGTAATGACTCATACGCGTGATCAACACGTGATCAGAGCTCGATCCCGGCTTCCTTCCAGTACAGCCGTATAGCGTACGACATATGTCGTTTCTGTGGCTTTGCGGTGGTCAACAGCACAGACAGAGATGGAAATAATGGCTGATTGGTCTCCGCCGGTAGAACCAATGGAATCAAAGTCGCGCCTCGACCGGCAGACTCATAGGCGTCGGCAACGCATTGGAACGTGTTTCGTTGAGCGATCGCATATTGTGTGTTTTTATAAGAATTGTTGTGTGATTGTTATTGTTGTGGTTTCTGTGGTTACTGTTTTATACCTACGCGAAATGATTGAATATAGGCGACAAAGCAGAAAAATCTATTATTTGGACGAGACATGGGTAAATGCAGGTCACACAGTTAAAAAAACCTGGATAGACAAAAACGTAGTGAGTAACCGACAAGCAAGCCTTGAAGGTTTGTCAACAGGTCTTCGTGGACCGTCAGGGAAAGGTCAAAGATTGATCGTAACTCATATTGGTAGCGATAGTGGCTTTTTAGAAGAGTGTGACTTGATTTTCGTATCTAAAAAAGGAGGTGATTACCATGATTAAATGAATGCCAGGTGCTTCGAGAGCTGGTTTCAAGGGTGCTTCAGCGAGTTGAGCCCAACTCTGTGATCGTCATGGATAATGCTTCCTACCATAGTCGTCGAGAAGAACGTGTACCGACTATGGGATCTCGAAAAAGTGACATGCAGCAATGGTTGCGCGAAAAAGGAATCCCGTTTGACGATTCATGTGTGAAAGCGGAATTGTATGAAAAAATTAAACAGCACAAACCTGCGAACATTAGTTACGTGACTCATGAGATGACCCGTCAATGTGGTGTCACTGTGCTGCGGTTACCGCCCTACCACTGTGAACTGAACCCAGCAGAGCTCATCTGGGCTCAAGTGAAGGGTTATATTGCGCGCCATAACACAACCTTCAAATTACCAGACGTTAAGGTTTTACTTGAGACTTCCATACAGCTAGTAACGCCCGAATCTTGGCAGAATTCTATCCGTCATGTTGTGAAGGAAGAAACAAAAATGTGGCAGCCTGACCACCACATCGACACCATCATAGAGCCAGTTATAGTCAATTTCAACGAGGAAAGCGATAGCGACAGTTTATTACTGTCAGATGTAAGTGGAAGCGACGATGAATAAAGGTAATTCCCAAATTTTTGACTTACAATATGTTTCAAACCACTCTTTATTAAGCATGTGACAAATCTAGTTCACCCATGTTAAACATTCATACCCCGCCTATGAACAGCCGACTACTGGTAGTTAAGTGATGTTCACGTGAACATCGATGAGTCATTACAGTTTTAGATAGTTATAGTATAGTTGTATGAGTCTGTTTAAATGACTTGATCCCTTTCTCTGTTGTACATGATCGTAGCTAATTTTTTGTAAGATGGCTTATCTTGGGCTGAGCCTAATCCATTATGAACTGAGTCAACCTACTTGACCTCATCTTGTTTCCAGATCTGTGTCTGCATACAAAAACATAATTTTCAATTTAAGCTGGACGTTTCCATCACGAGTAGCGAATTGTGATACATAATGTTTGTTATGTTAAGCTTCCTGTTAAATATCATTAAATGTCATTAACATTGCTTGTAGTCAAGCTGAATATGATTGTGCATTATGATGGAAAAATTCGACTTACACATGAAGTGTTTACTAAGATTTATCATTGTGGACTGATTTATCACTATCACTCAGGAATGATTTGAAAATACAATGTAACTCTAGAAACTTATCCTGTGTTTTCTTGTCCGTAGGACTACATTGTCTAGCCGAATTGATAATAATAATAATAATAATAACCAAGTGTCTTCAAGCTAATACAAAAAGCAGTTGAAGTGGACAGAACAAATAACAACAGTATTATCGAAAATGAACTCGCCTACTATTTACTATACAATATTACATATCAAGTTAGTACTGAAGTTTTGAAAATGGTTTACTTTGCTTATGTGCAATCACAATACAGCATAGTTTCACTCTTCGAAATCTGCCGAGGTTCTAGGAGCAGCATTAAAATTACCCCAGAGAGTACTTCGAAAAGTTGAAAATATTGGCGCTACCATGTATATACACTACCGATCAAAAGTATTTGAGCACCCAGAAAACAAGGGATGGAAGTTATTAAAGAAAACATTAAAATATCTGTATGAAACAATTTTTTTTCCTTAATTCTTAACAACATATATCTATTTATAATCGAAATAATCATATACTAAGTGACATATAAATCCGAACACGCAGTTTAAATGGTTTTATTTTAATAAAAGTTGGTGAATGTATTTATCTTACTGTAAATAACTAGTGAAAAAATTTAGTTGGACATTCCGGTTTTTATACTGCTTTTTTTTAATTCACTAACGCTCTAAAAATGAATATTTCAGCCGCAGTAAAGAATCGACGTTGGCGGATTTTGGTTCTTGACATCCTTTACGATCGGTTACGATGCCTAGAGTGGGGAGACCTGTACGATTTCGTCAACTTAGTGAGTTTGATAGGGGCCGTATAGTGGGACTTCGGGAAGCTGGACTTTCTTTTCGGGCAATTGCAGTTAGAGTGCAAAGAAGTGTAGACACTGTGGTTAGGTGTTGTCAGGCATGGCTTCGAGAAGGCCGTACGCAAAGAGCAAGGGGCACTGGACGCCGCCGTAGAACAACAGACCGTGATGATCGCCGCCTAAGATTATTGGCCTTAAGGGACCGTTTCTCCACTACCAGCTCCATTGCAAATGAATGGTTTGCAGAACACGGAAGACCTATTGGCGAAGTGTTTACCGACGAATGAGAAGTTTTGGCTTGTTTTCATACCGGCCACACTGGGTCCTCCCTTTAACTCGAGAACACCGACGTAATCGCCTTGAGTGGTGCAGACAACGGTCACTCTGCGATCAGGAATGCAACAGTATTGTCTTTAGTGACGAGTCTCGATTTTGTTTAGGCATGCACGATGGTCGTGCCAGGGTTAGAAGGCGACGTGATGAAAGGAGGAATCCACAGTTCTAGAACCCCATCATTTACCCTATCTTGACACCCTGGCAGATCCAACTTTCCAACAAGATAATACCCGACCACATGCTGCAAGAGTCACAATAGACTTCTTTCAACATAATGATGTCACATTGTTACCATGGCCACCAAGATCTCCCGACTTATCCCCAATTGAGCACGTGTGGGATATGATGGGTAGAAGATTGCTCAATTTGCAACGTCCTCCTCAGACTCTAGAAGCACTTCGAGAGGAGTTGGTGGTTGCCTGGAATGAGATACCATAGGAGGACATTGACCACCTGATCAGAAGCATGCCTAGGCGCGTTGGAGAATGCGTAGCACATCAGGGTGCATCCACACATTATTAAAGGTCAAAGGGCTTTAAAGCAGTGCAATCATTTTGAAATTTTTATCATTTACTTATTATGCTTCATTAAGTACTTATACAAAATTTTATGAAAATAAAATCATTTAAACTGGGTGTTCGGATTTATATATCACTTAGTATATTTTTGACTGTTCAATATGCGCTCCTTTATTTTTACTTACTGAGGAGCGGTTTCGATACTGCTATGCAGCTTCAAATACCCTTCTCTTAACTGTAGTCACACTTACTCTTACTCTTTTCAAAGGTATGAATATCATAGGGGTTAAAATTACATCTGGAGTTTATTTCAAGGTCAATTGTTGCTTTTTCATGGAATCTTGTGAAGCAGTGGATAGGTGGAAAAAGAAAAATACTAAAGAAGAACGTTGAATAAATCGGCACTTCTGATGATGACCTTCTTGCCGAGTTCGAATTGATTTTTTTGAAATGGAAACCTCCAATTTTGATACCAGCGCGAAGAATGGAGTAAAATCTCATGTTTAGCTAACGCAGGTGAAATCACACCTAGAGGTGATCTCAAGGTCAAATTACCAATTTTTGTGAATGAGACTGAAGCGAACGAAAATCTTTGCAAATGAAAAAAGAGATCTCGTGGCCGGATATTAGATGTCTTGCTTCCGTCCAAGATGTCTTTTTTCAAATCAATTTGACCTTGAATAGACCTTCAAGGTCATATCCAAGGTCAAAATGAAGATCACCCTCAAGTGTTCTGCAATTTTCACATTAAAAGTTCTATAATATTCATCTTTTTCCAGCTATCTACTCTTTCGCAAAATTCCATGAAAGAGCAATAATAGACCTTGAAGTGTAATTTTAGCTCCTATTATAGCTATACCGTTGGAAAAACATTGTTTAGCTTTCTATTTCTGAAAAATCTCCATATACACTGGCCTATGACTAAAAAATGGGGGTTCCCACTAGATAAATCATCTTGCCCTTGAAATGACTTTCAAGGTGAATGTCAGCGTCAAATACAAGGTCACCCCTGGAAGCCGAGATATTTATTATACTTTTGGGACAACCTGTATGCTTAAATTAGTATATTTTGTTTATCTGTCTTACAGGTAAGCAAAATATCTTCAATTGTCATCAGGTTGACCATGGAAGATTACAAAAAACCTTAAGACAATTGACAAAAACACATTGAAGAATTTTTTATTCAAAATGTCCCAATAAGTAAAAATCTTGGCAGGGTCTCCATCCCGACGGGATAGCAGATCATCGAGGCACAATCAACGAAACGACCTTGAACGACATGAGCAACAGCGAATTTTGGTCTTCGTTCTCCAGTTCGGAAGAAGCACTGTTGAACTGTGCAGGGCTCATTCTGAATCTTCCTCTCACGCCTCACACCGCGTGTCATCCCAGCCTGAATATGGAGGAGAGTTACAAAGATAACACTATCACCTACAGGTAAAAATAGTAATCTTATTTCAAAAGACAAAAGTTACTTTCGAAATTGGACCTTCCCAATAGAAAACATGAATTTTCTTGGATTGATCGTGTCTTCCACTTCAAGGTAGTCTCCCTCGCATGATGTACATATTTTTAGCCACAAAGCTGAAACAGGGGTGTCGAGGAGACAACCGAGAAAATCGAAAAGTATATAAGTACCAAATAACTGATCGATTCCCAGTAATCCACATGGAGAAAAAATATTTCAAAACTCTCTTCTAATCTCGGACTATATGTCAAGTCTCACAATTTTGAGTATTAATATACAGGGTGTTTCAATTTACTTTCTAAAATAGTTTTTTTTTAAATATTTCGAACAATATTTGATGTATAACAGTGAAAATTGGTATACAAGGGTTTTTTGGTACGACAAAACGAACCATGGGCATAGTTTTACTGTAGCCGCTAGAGGGCGCTCTCTACTGTACCTGTAGTGTATTAAAATGACCGAAAAAATTTTCTTAGTGCAATTTTTTGCTTTTTGAATAAAAAAACTGATTATTCGCACTTTTCAACACTTTTCACTGTTATACATCAAATATTGTTCGAAATATTTAAAAAAAAACTATTTTAGAAAGTAAATTTAAACACCCTGTATTTCGGAAGCCACGCATTTTTCGACCCATGTTTATATAGACTTTATGCATTAATTTTAAAAGTTCTAGCGAATCTTAAAGTTATGCAACAATAAACTGAAACACCCTGTATAGGATTTTTTTACATTTTTGTGGTAAAAAGTAACAAGCTGCGTGTTAAATGTTGACGTAGAAATATCACGTTTCTTCACAAGAATCTGAGAAATTCGTGTATTTATTGCCAATAAATAAAAGAAAAAGTTACACTAAAAGCTAGCCCCTATTTAGCTGTTAATAAAACGAGCTAAAAATCAAGAATATTTCTTTCATATCGGCAATATTTAAAGAATAATTAAGCTCGTTTATCTCTAGTTTTCAAATGAAGGCATGTTATAGCTTATTTCTATCTTGATGTTAAAACGTAACACGCTTTTATTTGAAAACTTGAGATGGAGGAAGTTCATTATCATTTAAATATTTCCAATCGGTAAAAAATATTCTTACTTTTTAGTTAGGTATATTAACAGCAAGGTAACAGCCTGTTTTTAAGAATGCATTTTTTCTTTTCAGCAAAAAAAGTGTACATCAAGTGTGGAGTACATCAAGGAACAGTACTAGGCCCACTATTTAATCTCTATTTAAATTACTTATTCAAAATTAATAGTACTGGAAAAGTTATATGTTTTGCAGACGACACCCTCACATTATAAATCTGATGAATGGGAAACATTGAAGCAAATCATTGAAAAGGATTTCATGAGGATCATTAACTGGTTTGATAGTAAAATCTTACCGGTTCATTTCAAAAAACAAAATTGATTGCATTTAAATCTTTTTCAAACTCTTAACCTGGCTTCGAACAAATTTCCGATAATTATCATAGCCAAAATCAAAGTCAACAGCAGAAAATATCTTTGAGTATTTATAGATTCACATTTAAGGTAGGGTTACTATATTGGGTATGTTATCAGAAAAATCAGAAATGTTGCCTATAAATTCAAAATACTTGCAAAAATTCTTACTTACAACCTACTTACTTACTATCTTCGAATACTGTACTATGCCTTAGTTGAAACCGACCGCCATAAGAAATATAAAATGACGTCGCATCGCTTATTGTATTTCTCCCATCAAACCATTTCATTTGATATCCATATCATAGTGGTAACCATGAAGCTATTACTCGCCTTTCTGCGGCTGCCGTCATATTGGATTTAGAATGATGTCACGTTGCTCATTGTGTTCCTCTCATCTAGCCCTTTCATTTGTCACCCATATCATAAGTGGGAATGATAAATTTTCATTTTGTAGCATCCGTGACATTGGATTCAAAACCGCGGTTTATTAATTGTGTATTGTCACTCGAAAAAAACGTGTATACAAAATTTCAGCTGATGTGGTGAAAATTAACAGGTTCAAAATTCACTTCCAATATTTGTCCCATGCAATAACATACTATCCATCAGGCCAAGTTGATAAGAGCTTGTAAAAATTGAAAATTAGTCAGAAGATGTTAATTTGTACACTTCTGCAACGAAATCTTTCTTTAATTTTTTATAATTAAGAACAACGTATTAGTTTCCTGAAGATTATCACTTCCTAAGATTTTAGAGTTTTTTTTTGTTATTCTAGAGTACCCTCGAACGGATACTACTTCTTCGTCTTCAACAGCGAGAACGAAGTCCAACAAAACTTCATCCGCGTGCATTTCAACATAGAAAAAACCGTGTACGACGTTTCGGATCATATCTCAGCCTGCATCAATACCTCTGAAGCATGTTCGCTGGACCTCGATTTCTTCTCGTCTCAAAAATTGGTGTTGGAACTTCCGCTTCCCGAAAACAACACTGTGTGGAACGAAGAATACGTCATAGTATCCGAGTGCGAACCTAGGACTGCCATCTACATGTTGTGTGCTGTTACGGTGTTGATTATGGTTGTTATGTTTGCATTTACCTGACGATATCAAATAAAATGTGATAAAATATACTAAGTGACATATAAATCCGAACACCCAGTTTAAATGGTTTTATTTTAATAAAAGTTGGTGAATGTATTTATCTTACTGTAAATAACAAGTGAAAAAATTTTCAGCCTCATCAGTTGGACATTCCGGTTTTTATACTGCTTTTTTTTAATTCACTAACGCTCTAAAAATGAATATTTCAGCCGCAGTAAAGAATCAACGTTGGCGGATTTTGGTCCTTGACATTCTTTACGATCGGTTACGATGCCTAGAGTACGGAGACCTGTACGATATCGTCAACTGAGTGAGTTTGATAGGGGCCGTATAGTGGGACTTCGGGAAGCTGGACTTTCTTTTCGGGCAATTGCAGTTAGAGTGCAAAGAAGTGTAGACACTGTGGTTAGGTGTTATCAGGCATGGCTTCGAGAAGGCCGTACGCAAAGAGCAAGGGGCACTGGACGCCGCCGTAGAACAACAGACCGTGAAGATCGCCGCCTAAGATTATTGGCCTTAAGGGACCGTTTCTCCACTACCAGGTCCATTGCAAATGAATGGTTTGCAGAACACGGAAGACCTATTGGCATGCGAAGTGTTTACCGACGAATGAGAAGTTTTGGCTTGTTTTCATACCGGCCACACTGGGTCCTCCCTTTAACTCGAGAACACCGACGTAATCGCCTTAAGTGGTGCAGACAACGGTCACTCTGGGATCAGGAATGGAACAGTATTGTCTTTAATGACGAGTCTCGATTTTGTTTAGGCATGCACGATGGTCGTGCCAGGGTTAGAAGGCGACGTGGTGAAAGGAGGAATCCACAGTTTTTTGTTGAAAGACATGTTCATCACACTGTTGGAGTTATGGTTTGGGGTGCTATAGCTTATGGTTCCAGGTCACCTTTAATCTTCATCAGAGGTAACATGAACGCGCAGCGTTATATCCACGAAGTTCTAGAACACCATCTTTTACCCTATCTTGACACCCTGGCAGATCCAACTTTCCAACAAGATAATGCCCGACCACATGTTGCAAGAGTCACAATAGACTTCTTTCAACATAATGATGTCACATTGTTACCATGGCCACCAAGATCTCCCGACTTATCCCCAATTGAGCACGTGTGGGATATGATGGGTAGGAGACTGCTCAATTTGCAACATCCTCCTCAGACTCTAGAAGCACTTCGAGAGGAGTTGGTGGTTGCCTGGAATGAGACACCACAGGAGGACATTGACCACCTGATCAGAAGCATGCCTAGGCGCGTTGGAGAATGCGTAGCACATCAGGGTGCATCCACACATTATTCAAGGTCAAAGGGCTTTAAAGTAGTGCAATCATTTTGAAATTTTTATCATTTACTTATTATGCTTCATTAAGTACTTATACAAAATTTTATTAAAATAAAACCATTTAAACTGGGTGTTCGGATTTATATGTCACTTAGTATATTTAGTTTGAGTACAAAATTTTATTACAATTTCCCCTGTTCGTCTTCTAAAATAACTGAAAAGTCGTAGTGGGTAATGTACGAGGAGGTACCTAAAAATAACCGGAATAGCATTGTAGTGGGCGGAGCTTGTGTAGTACACATTTCTGCCCCTAGCGGCGCACAGCGCAACTCATTGTTGCCACCTGAGTTGTCGATCCTCTGTAGTCATTATTTTTGCTAGAGCTGTTTTGTGCTTGTTTCGTTTCTACGATCGCAAACCTCAGTGAGCAACGTGGAGCTGTGGAATTTTGCTTTCTAATTGGTAAAAATGCTGCTGAAACTGTTTTAATGTTGAAAATAGCTTACAAAGATGATGCTATGGGAAAAACTCAGGTGCACGAGTGGCTTGCTCGATTTAAAAATGGGCGAAGTGTCGATTGAGGGAGGATCTGTCAGATATTTCTAAGGAAGATTTCATAGTATGTTGAAGGAGATAAGGTTACTTTGTGAAAAAGTTGAAAATGAATAGCTTTTAAAAATAATTCTGTATTTTTTTTTGGGTATCCCCTCGATTCTGTATTTTCTAATGCTATAGGAGAATTATCGAACAAAGTAGTATCTCCTTTGTTCCAAACACTATTGTGAGATATCCAGATATATGGTGAGAGTCAAGTCGTTTCTCGTAATATCACGAAAGCTTACGATCAAAAGAACACATATAAACTTCCATCCTATGTCCTCCCAGAAAAGCTTTGCTTTGTCGCTGACTTCCTCTCTGACCGCAAGATATTCGTCGTAATTGACGTGTTCTCCCCTTCATCCGTCAACGACAGCGCGGGTGTTCCTCAGGGATCGGTCTTGGGTCCGATATTGCTTCTATTACATATCAACGACCTCCTCATTGTATGATCAATCCGATCCAAGGCTTTGCTCATGTCGGAACTCTACCAGCAGCAATTCTATATCTATATATTTAATAACCTTGCATCTAACTTATTATAAGACATAGTCGCCATATATTTGTGAGTAAGCAGTCCAAAAAAATATTGAAATATTGGACTCTATCAGTGTTAATGTTACGCTCTCTTATCTGTAATTCTGTACCCCAGAGCCAAACTAGGTTAAGTCCATTTTTGTCGAAAATGAGTTCAATATGTTAAGCTCATGATGATATTGTGAATTTTCATTTGCTACTTGCAGCGTTTATCTATCTATAATAATAAGGAAGTTACGACTTTTCAACGCATGTCAAGTCGCATACAATACAATACAAGAAAAATATCAAAAAATTCAATTATCTCAAAACTATTATTTGGACCTAACCTAGTCTGGCTCTGAGGTACATTTATATTATTCCACACCTTTTTTGCTGATCAGTTGCCGTTTAGAACGACTACAATATCCAGCGTGCTCACTTCCCAGAAGGGACTATCACATTATATTATCAATATCTAATCGGTCATCCTGTTTATTCACGTTGTGACATTTTGACGAACGCACACTCCAGCCCGATGGAAGACAAAAGGTGTTTTGATGCGTCAAATATGGTAATCCGCTAGAGGGGTGGGGTACCAGTCAAGAGGGATGACACCCAGCACGGGATCTGTTTGAGGCTGATATAACTGCCTAATAGAGATACTATCGCTGGGGGTGAATTGATTCTCATGAAGTAGGGTATTTATTTAGCAGTAGCAGCATTGTACATATAATCGTTTACACACGTCAAATTTCAAATATAAACAAATGGACAATTTACAAGGATTCACAAACAACAGTAAAATACAATTTTTTTTGATGGAGAGAAGTCAAAGTATGAAAGCTTTACATAAAAGCTAGTGTTCAACATTACTTTTGAACTGTGGATCATTCAGTATCCTTTCAGGTAGCATACTGTAAAACTTTATACGAGTACAATGATAGTTTACCCCGTTTTCTGAGTCGTAAATGATTATTCTTATATATTGTAAGCTACTTTTCATGTAACAGATCCACCAAAGAATATAGACTCAAGGAACGGAAGGCAATAAGAAAATTAAAATTAGAAATCAGTTGTACAGCATCGTAGCCTATGCATGGAAGGATGACGTGCATTAACAGAATGCTCAACAAGATCAAAGACCAAAACAACGAATACAAAGAGGCAGATAAAAAACATGCACATATAAACAAATATAAAAATAAATAACATAAAAAATACGTGTTACATGTTAACGAAGACAAAGAGCTTAATTTTTCTTTTTCATTTCTAGAGTTTTCAATTATTGTACAAATCGGGTGCCAGAAACGAAAACCTCTTTCTAAATTGTGTTATTCGGTGCCGAGTCAAGGGTATATCCTCCAAAACGCAGATTTGCTGAGTGATGACCACGTCTCATCGGAAGTTTGTTCTTTAAATAAATTGGCAATATATTCATCAAAATCCCGTGGTCGGTGATAATAGATGCAGTCAAACAAGTTAACTTTTGTCTGCGTCGACAATTCGTTTTTATTGCCATAAATTGATTTCAACTTAGCATAGCTATGATGACATGGTTATGGAACAAGTTACGAACCGATGTGTTGTTGCAAAGTTCATCACTTCCAATACCCAGCTTTATTGAGTCACTATTAAATTTGCTGAATTTAGATTTGATAGTTATGATAGCCCACTTTGTATTCTATATAATCTGTTAAAACGAAGTAGTTTTTCCAAAATAGAAAGCATTGAGTGACATCGTTCACGAGACTTTTCTAACCATTCCTTCTTCCAGGTATTTAATAGATCAAAACCATCTCGTACAGGTGGAGGAGGTTTACTAGAACAAAGTTTGTTGATGTCTAGATCTTTAATGTCTTCATCTATGGAGAGCCACTGATTTTGGATAACTTCAATGTATATACTCTCAGTATGAGACAGTAGCAGAACTGAACACTATAGTTCTTCTGGACTTCTAAATTCGGTTTTGTGTTCTGCCACTACCCCTTAGATGAGACTGGTGTCTTTCGGGACAGAGAATATAACATATCGTTCGTTATCTTCAGTTAGAATACGAATCAATGTTTGTTTTGCCTGTAGCATCCTAACATTCAGTAACATATCCACATGTTGAGGCTTATCTTAACCAAAAATGTGAGTGTCCGTTTCCCATCCGCGCGTTGAAGCGAAAACGCAGCGAACGGCACCCCACTTGATTTTTTATCTATAATCCGATCTTTTGTCAACTCTGATCCCTAATTAATTTGGATAAGGGGGTTTAATAAACGCGTGCTCAACAAATTATTTTCCAGATTAGGCGCAGTGTCTCTTACCGATTCCCACGCTTCAACTCAATGAATATTTCATTTGAAGGTTAGGGATGATCGCCCCAATTGATGCTCATATGTTTTGAGACACGTGCCTCTAATGAGAAGTAAGGATAACTTACGTTTCTTCCTCTAGGTAAATAATGATAATAAAAAACTCCCCAGGTTACTGATAATTATTCCCTACTACAATTGAATAGAAACTATTTTATAACTGAAATTTTTGTTGTTAATTTTATTTCGTTATCTCATTATTTTGACTTCTTTGAAGTGTCATGCTATGAATGATGATGCACGTGGCATCTTCTATCTCTGTACCTCAGGTGGATTCATGTTAAGTCCAAATAAATAGTTTTGAGATAATTGCACTTAAAATACTTATTCTTGTACATTTACGTAGGACATGGGAAAATGCGTATACACTAGAAATTGGTACTGTTGCGTCTTGTATAACTTCGGATTTCACTGTTTTTTCACTTGAAACTTATAGAGGATAGTCTGGTAGATTATTGTAGATCATAAAAGGCGTGGATGACGCACGCTTTTCATGAAATTTTTTCCCAAAAAACTATTTTTTACAGTTATTTCTCCCGTTATTTTCACCGCCATCTACCATATGACGTTGACGTCTGTGGATATGTCATATATGAGAGGAGCTTGCCTGTGGTGATGCCGGATTGGGCTCCGTATTTAGAGAAAAAATGTGAAACGTGGAAAATTGGTTATAGGTTATAATGCTCACCAAGCCAGGCAAGGACCGGAAGCTGCCCCAGAACTATCGGCCCATCAGCCTGGTTTCCTCGATGGGCAAAGTAGTCGAAAAGGCTATCGCCGTTCGACTAGAGAAGCAGGCAGAAGAACCGGAAATTTTTCCCCCCAGAGCAATTCGGCTTCAGATCCTCCCACAACATGGAACTCTAAGCGCTACGACTGACAGAAAACATCACCAGTGGCTTCAATCTCCAGGAGGCAACCGGCCTCGTCCTGCTGGACGTGGAACGAGCCTTCGATCGAATTTGGCACGATGGACTGATCGCCAAAATGGAAGCCGCCGGAATCGATGCAAACATGTGCCAACTGATCCAGAGCTATCTAACACAAAGATGGTTCACGGTGAAGATTGGTACATGCCACTCAACAAGACGACAGCTGGAAGCAGGCGTACCCCAGGGGTCAGCCTTAGCTCCACTGCTCTACAACATCTACACTCACGACGTACCGAAGACAGCTGACACAATGCTGGCCCTATATGCAGACGACACTGCTATAGCCGCCAAGCATCGACGACCGGAGATCATCCGTAGGAGACTACAGGATGAACTGGACCACATCCAGGACTGGTGCGTGAAATGGAAAATCCGCATCAACGTCCAGAAGACGCAGGCAATCTTCATCCAACGAAGAAGGATTGCAAGACCTCTCGAAGCATCCATCTTCGACGGAGATATCCAGTGGAGCGACAAAGTCAAATATCTGGGGATCGTATTTGACAAGTCCCTCACCTGGAAAAGACCACATAGAAGCTGTCATCGCAAAGACCAGAGCTGCCATGGCCCAACTCTACCCATTACTAGGTAGACACAGCCGGATGCCGCTAGCGACCAAGCTACGACTGATCAAGGCCATCGCCAGACCTCAGCTCGCTTACGCCTCCGCGGTCTGGGGGTACGCTGCTCCCAGCTACCGCAAGCGACTTGCTGCTCTAGAGATGAAGCTACTCGGGATCGCCACCAGTGCACCATCCTACGTAAGAAACGCAACCTTGCGTAGAGACCTGCATTGGGACACCATTCACGAGTACATGAGGAAAAAAGCGGAGAAGACCTTCCAGAAAGCTCAGGACCACCCGAACGAGCAGCTACGACTCCTCATGGACTACGATCCGAACGAAAGGCCTCGAAACCGCAGATCCAAGTACCCTAGACCAAGGTCCCAGTTGGCACCTGCTAACTGGAACCTTGACTAGGAGACTAGGAGAACCCGCGGTTGCTCCCCCCCCCCCCCCTCGGCGTGGTAGCAGAGGATGAGGACCAGTACGACCACGACCAGATCCCATCAGGACCAGGAACCACCAGGACCAGGTTCAACCAAGACCAGAACCCATCAGGACCAGGACCGACCAGGACCCATCAGGACCAGGTAACATACAAATAGTAGAGTGAAACACTTGATTTTTCGAAAACAAGGGTTTCAAGAGAACATAGCAAACCCTATATCGATGCTCGCTTAACGACATCGATAGAACTGTGCGAGGTAAAGGGAACCAACCCGGCGTTCCCAGAGACTGAAACACATGAGGAGACGTTGTAGCAGACCGCAGGTCACGCACAACACATGGCCTACCGAGACGCTGATGAGTCGGGCCACGCGGAGGTTAGGGTTTAGTGGGTATTAGCTGGTCTCCTCAAGACAACCTGGAGTCCCACACACGCCGTAACTCGGGCTATGGTATGGTGCATAAACGCATTCCCCCCTCACCAAAAAAAACACAAATTGGCAATAGTGGATATCTGCTTCATAAAGACATGCTGATGCACTGAGAGACGGTCCTTAGTTGCCAAGTATAATCGGGAATATATTATTATTTAAAGTAAATGAATAGTGACATTAAAAAGCGTATAGGGAACTTTAATAGGGAAATTTACATTGAATCTTGAATCTAAGCAGCGAATTCCTTCAGAAAAGAAGTGTACGTACATACCATAAAAACGCATTGTTTTTTATCATTTCCTGGTGGGAAACCTCAAAATCTTATAGAACATTTTAGATTTGGTTGCCTTACAGAAAACTTTACAGCGTTATTATGAAAATATTCGAAAGTAATTCGACTACATCCATGTGAAAGTTTAAAAATCCAATCATTACGAGCATATTATCCACATTCCATTAATCCCCAGTAGCACAAAGGCCCGGCGTTGAACACGAGGAGGGAAGTGAACATAGTTCCCGAATGGGGAGTGAACGTAGGGATGGAAGGGCGTGTCTCCCTTATCAGCGCTTTGCAGGTGTCCACCCAGAATCACTTTCGAGGTAATAAAATAAGATTATCGTCAAAACGCGTGGGGTTCAGCGTAATTGAAATGCGCATTTTCATTGAGGCGAATTGTGTTTTCTTCTCTTTTTTGTCCTCATTGCATTTTACAGGGTGAAACTCATAATACGGGTGTATGAGATTATCTCGCGGATGCAAATATAACTCAGCTCAGTAATTAGTTATAGACGCACATATAATGATGTCTATAGAAAATTGTCTTGAGTTGCCAGTAATGGAAAAGAGACTAGCCCAAGCAAAATACTGTTTGTGAAAAAAAAATATATTCTGGAGATGCTTATCTTAAAATTTCAAAATAAAATGACTTGATTCTGGCAGCTTTCTTCCAATTAATTCACACAACAGCCGATTCCCCAAAGGTTCGACAACAGTTTAAAACTTGATTAAAAGATCTGAAAATCCAGGAAGTTTCCTAGTCATTAATTGGGAATCTTTTATCACAATTACTTATGCTCCTTGATCAATGATCTCTCTTTTCCAATGCCCTACACAATTTCCAAAGAACTTCTACACAATTCTCAACATCTTATTGATCTTCTACAAAATGCTTATGGAAATGACCTTATGGAAATTTTACTCAGCTTCCATTCCAATTTCTAATGACATATTAACCTACATGATTTCCAATGCCCTTGTTAAACTTTTAATCAATTGCCAATCGGACTTCTGCACAATTTCCAATGCCTGTTGTACTTTTACACAATTTCTAATGGCCTATTGACCTTCTATAGAATTTCCATATTAGGGTTCTACATAATTTTCATCGTTCTGTTTTAAACAAACAATAACGCTTCTTTGAGGAACACTGCTATAGCCGCCAAGCATCGACGACCCGAGATCATCCGTAGGAGACTACAGGACGAACTGGACCACATCCAGGACTGGTGCGTGAAATGGAAAATCCGCATCAACGTCCAGAAGACGCAGGCAATCTGCATCCAACGAAGAAGGATTGCAAGACCTCTCGAAGCATCCATCTTCGACGAAGATATCCAGTGGAGCGACAAAGTCAAATATCTGGGGATCGTATTTGACAAGTCCCTCACTTGGAAAGACCACATAGAAGCTGTCATCGCAAAGACCAGAGCAGCCATGGCTCAGCTCTACCCATTACTGGGTAGACACAGCCGGATGCCGCTAGCGACCAAGCTACGGCTGATCAAGGCCATCGCCAGACCTCAGCTCGCTTACGCCTCCGCGGTCTGGCTACCGCAAGCGACTTGCTGCTCTAGAGATGAAGCTACTCCGGATCGCCACCAGTGCACCATCCTACGTAAGAAACTCAACCTTGCGTAGAGACCTGCATTGGGACACCATTCACGAGTACATGAGGAAAAAATCGGAGAAGACCTTCCAGAAAGCTCAGGACCACCCGAACGAGCAGCTACGATTCCTCATGGACTACGATCCGGACGAGAGGCCTCGCAACCGCAGAACCAGGTACCCTAGACCAAGGTCCCAGTTCCAGGACCAGGACCCGGACCAACCAGGACCAAGACCCGCCACGACCAGGACCCACCAGGACCGGACCCTTCAGGACCAGAACCAGGAACAATATATAGGTAAGAGGACTTGAAACTCTTGATTTTTTAAAACAAGAGTTTCAAGAGAACCTAGCAGACCCTCTATCGATGATCGCTTAACGACATCGATAGAATGTGCGAGGTAAAGGGAACCAACTTGCCGTTCCTAGAGACTGAAACACATGAGGAGATGTTGTAGCAGACCGCAGGTCACGCACAACACATGGCCTACCAAGACGCTGATGAGTCGGGCCACGCGGAGGTTAGGGTTTAGTGGGTATTAGGTGGTCTCCTCAAGACAACCTGGAGTCCCACACACGCCGTAGCTCGGGCTATGGTATGGTGCGTAAACGCATTCCCCCTTCACCAAAAAAAAAAAAGGAACTTGCATTTCACCATATTCTGTAACCGTTGTGATCACAGATATTCAAAATTTGGAAAAGTTAATATTTTGTAAATCATAGATGTTCCCCCCGTTACTTCTGTATCGCCCTGTAGTCCATGGTACCACAGGCCTTAGGCGTTCATGGCGGTTTAAATTCGACAAATACGACAAAAATATTGTTAGTCCAATCAGTAAAAATCTCAAACCTCTCATCTCCTTCCTGCCTTAGATGAGATGTTGTAGAATACTGAGTAGACATATGTAACTTACTATGCAGATCGAAATTTCTATAGCCTGAGAACTGGCGGAAGCATTACAAAAGGTCCAGGGATATAATAAAAAAAGAGAACCGTAGGGGGTTAAAATCTCATACAGGTAGTCACCCGCACGTTTCGACAGTACGCCTGGCACGTGTGGCGAATTGATAAAATTACAATTTGTATGGTCGTAAAAATACAGTAAATAGTATCGGTTTCGAAGGACAATATTCAGAAGGGAACATTGAGCTGACTCATCCGGACGTTGTCCATACGTTATTGTTATTACTACTGATTTATACATCCTGCATCAGAGTTGAGGGATTTTTTTTTGTGAGGGGGGAATGCGTTTATGCACCATACCATGTTTCAGTCTCTGGGAACGCCGAATTGGTTCCCTTTACCTCGCACATTCTATCGATGTTGTTAAGCGATCATCGATAGAGGGTCTGCTAGGTTCTCTTGAAACTCTTGTTTTAAAAAATCAAGAGTTTCAAGTCCTCTTACCTATATATTGTTCCTGGTCCTGGTCCTGATGGGTTCTGGACCTGGTGGGTCCTGGTCGTGGCGGGTCCTAGTCCTGGTTGGTCCTGGTCCCGGTCGGTCCTGGTCCCGGTGGTTCCTGGTCCTCTGCATCCACGCCGTGAAGGGGGAAGGGGAGAGCAACCGCGGGTACTCCTAGTCAAGGTTCCAGTTAGTGTCTGCCAACTGTGACTTGGGTCTAGGGTACCTAGTTCTGCGGTTGCGAGGCCTCTCGTCCGGATCGTAGTCCATGGGGAATCGTAGCTGCTCGTTCGGGTGGTCCTGAGCTTTCTGGAAGGTCTTCTCCGCTTTTTTCCTCATGTACTCGTGAATGGTGTCCCAATGCAGGTCTCTACGCAAGGTTGAGTTCCTTACGTAGGAAGGTGCATTGGTGGCGATCCGGAGTAGCTTCATCTCTAGAGCAGCAAGTGGGGGGGGGGGGAGCAACCGCGGGTTCTCCTATTCTCCTAGTCAAGGTTCCAGTTAGCGGGTGCCAACTGGGACCTTGGTCTAGGGTACCTGGTTCTGCGGTTGCGAGGCCTCTCGTCTGGATCATAGTCCATGAGGAGTCGTTAGCTGCTCGTTCGGGTGGTCCTGAGCTTTCTGGAAGGTCTTCTCCGATTTTTTCCTCATGTACTCGTGAATGGTGTCCCAATGCAGGTCTCTACGCAAGGTTGCGTTTCTTACGTAGGATGGTGCACTGGTGGCGATCCAGAGTAGCTTCATCTCTAGAGCAGCAAGTCGCTTGCGGTAGCTGGGAGTAGCGTACCCCTAGACCGCTCTGGTCTTTGCGATGACAGCTTCTATGTGGTCTTTCCAGGTGAGGGACTTGTCAAATACGATCCCCAGATATTTGACTTTGTCGCTCCACTGGATATCTTCGTCGAAGATGGATGCTTCGAGAGGTCTTGCAATCCTTCTTCGTTGGATGAAGATTGCCTGCGTCTTCTTGTTGAGTGGCATGTACCAATCTTCACCGTGAACCATCTTTGTGTTAAATAGCTCTGGATCAGTTGGCACATGCTTGCATCGATTCCGGCGGCTTCCATTTTAGCGATGAGTCCATCGTGCCAAACTCGATCGAAGGCTCGTTCCACGTCCAGCAGGACGAGGCCGGTTGCCTCCTGGAGATTAAAGCCACTGGTGATGTTTTCTGTCAGTCGTAGCGCTTGGAGTTCCGTGTTGTGGGAGGATCTGAAGCCGAATTGCTCTGGGGGGAGAAGTTTCTGTTCGTCTGCCTGCTTCTCTAGTCGAACGGCGATAGCCTTTTCGACTACTTTGCCCATCGAGGAAACCAGGCTGATGGGCCGGTAGTTCTGGGGCAACTTCCGGTCCTTGCCTGGCTTGGTGAGCATTATAACCTGGGCTTCCCGCCACCGCCGCGGTTGAGGGAATACTCTTGTAAATATATATTTATACGTTCCCAACCCCTCTAATTCTACGCACCTATAAGACGTATTTCTGTTCTAGAGTATTTTCAAGCTTGTGGACACAATTTCCTATGATTATCGACCTTTTATACAATTTCCAACATCCTACTGATGTACACAATATCAAATACCCTCTACACAATTTCCAATGCCCTCGTTGTTATCAGTCCCAAACGGACTTCTTCAGAATTGACAATGCCTTTTTTTTTTTTTTTTTTTTTTTTTAACGAGGGGGGAATGCATTTACGCACCATACCATAGCACGAGCTACGACGTGTGTGGGGCTCCAGGGTCTTGAAGAGATCACCTAATACCCACTAAACC
>CAVLJG010000009.1:81875463-81919788 GCA_963669975.1 Acanthoscelides obtectus
CCTTACGCAGTACGCTGATAAACACGGGATTTGTGACATGACAATTTTTGGGTGTATCTTGAGATCCTTAAATCAATCACCCACAGATTTTCGGTAACATCTACTTTTATGAATTACAATACGTAACATCTCATATTGCTGCATTTCTCTGCGTTTATGCGATGACGCACATATACAGGGTGCCCGCAAAGTTGGGGTTTTCCTTTGCACGACGTGTAGATTTTGAAAACATAAGCAATTTTTCTTAGTACCATATACAGCAATGTCTTAAGGGAACCGAGATAAAGGGCTCTGCAACATCAAAAATATCTGAATACCGTCCTGTAGCCGCGACCCCCGCGATATCCCCGACTGGTACGAGGTCTCAACCCGACGGCAGAACTGGGTCGGGGTCAGTGTGTCAGGTTAGTATGCAACCTTCAACCGACGGTTACGGTCACGCATGTAGAGGTAATCGCGTAAACGAGAATCGCTCAACAAGCGCTAGAGACGTGGCTAGAGAAGTGCAAGTATCAAAAACTAAAGTGTGGCAAACGCTGAGTGAAGAGACGCTGTATCCGTTTCACGTCCAACGTGTACAAGCCCTTCAACCTGACGATTTTCCAGCAAGAGTGCGGTTTTGTGAGTGGTTGTTGCATCAACATGACAATAATCCGGACTTTTTGAAGTGCATATTGGTGACAGACGAATCTACGTTCACGCGTAATGGGGTGAATAACTTTCGCAACACTCATGTTTGGTCAGTAGAAAATCCGCACGCTGTCCGTCGGGCACATTTTCAACAAACATTTTCGGTGAATGTTTGGGCCGGCATGGTGAACGGTATGCTCATTGGACCATTTATTCTCCCAAATCGATTGGACGGGATGCAATTCCTTGTTAGAAGATGTGCCATTAAGTGTACGACAATCAATGTGGTTTCTGCGTCTGCTCGGTAGCGCTTCAGCCGAACTAATTTCTGTTGGAGCGGTATGATTTCGGGCAGAGACGTACCCCTTCTCGTCAACTGGAGAGTGAGTACTTTTTCCTTTATTTTTTTTACTTGGTCGCCCTCGTTTCACTACACATTACCTTTGTTATTTCAAGGGTAGTTGTTTCTGAAAAGGAAAACCCCAACTTTGCGGACACCCTGTATAATGTTAAGACTTGTCTATTCCTGTTTAGCTCTATGTTTAGAGAGCATATTGCGTTTATTAGTAGACAAAGTCAAATATCTGGAGATCGTATTTGGCAAGTCCCTCACCTGGAAAGATCACATAGAAGCTGTCATCGTAAAGACCAGAGCAGCCATGGCCCAACTCTACCCATTACTGGGTAGACACAGCCGGATGCCGCTAGCGACCAAGCTACGGCTGATCAAGGCCATCGCCAGACCTCAGCTCGCTTACGCCTCCGCGGTCTGGCTACCGCAAGCGACTTGCTGCTCTAGAGATGAAGCTACTCCGGATCGCCACCAGTGCACCATCCTACGTAAGAAACTCAACCTTGCATAGAGACCTGCATTGGGACACCATTCACGAGTACATGAGGAAAAAGCTCAGGACCACCCGAACGAGCAGCTACGACTCCTTATGGACTACGATCCGGACCAGAGGCCTCGCAACCGCAGAGCCAAGTACCCTAAACCCAAGTCACAATTGGCAGGCGCTAACTGGAACCTTGACTAGGAGTACTCGAGGTTGCCCCCCCCACGACGTGGAATGAAAGCAGAGGACGAGGACCAGGACGACCAGGACCAAAACCCATCAGGACCAGGTAACAAACAAGTAGATGACTTGAAACTCTTGATTTTTCGAAAAAAAAAGTTTCAAGAGAACATAGCAAACCCCTCTATCGATGCTCGCTTAACGACATCGATAGAACTGTGCGAGGTAAAGGGAACCAACCCGGCGTTCCCAGAGACTGAAAGACATGAGAGACGTTGTAGCAGACCGCAGGTCACGCACAACACGGCCTTACCGGACGCTGATGAGTCGGGCCACGCGGAGGTTAGGGTTTAGTGGGTATTAGGTGGTCTCCTCAAGACAACCTGGAGTCCCACACACGCCGTAGCTCGGGCTATGGTATGGTGCATAAACGCATTCACCTCTCACAAAAAAAAGATGGAGGCAGAGAGTACTGAAGACGGTAGAGTAGCAGAGCGGAGTGGAGTTTAGTGCAGTCAATGGCGACGTAAGAATTAGTCAGACATAAACAGTGGTGTATACTCGTATAAATGTTCTATCAAGTCAAATAAATTAGTGCGTTTCTTTTTGTGGAATCCAGTGTTTTAATCCTCACCCAAAAGAACCCAGAAAAACGCCAAATACGTAGGTGTTTACCTTTTTTCGTCACTTAGTACATTACAACTGCGCTGTTTCAGGATGTATAGCCATATGCTTATCTGAATCAGTTTTCCTTACACTTTTATATGGACAAATTGGGCACTCGTATATTTTCCTTGTAACCGACGCGGAATAATCCGGATGCTTCTTTACTATATGATCATCCAGCAGTGCCTTGCTTTTGAAACTTTATCGCAATGTACGCACGATACGAACAAATTAGACGCCGCTTTAGGGTGCGAACCCATCATGTGCCTTTCCAACGAACTTTTAGATATCGTTTTAAATTCACATTTGGTGCACTCGTGTATTTTACGTTAACCGACTCTATAAACGTTGGATGCGTTTTAATTATATGATCGTCCAGCGATTCTGGCTTTTTGAAAGTAGATTTGCAGTGCGCGCAGACGCTCATCGTTGTGTTCGAATCAGGATGCGCCGCCGTCATATGTCTCTCTATTTATACTTTTTCACAGTTTTGAACGTGCACTTTGGGCATTGGTGTATCTTACGCGAAACTGCTGCTATGAAATCTGATGTTTTCTTACGATGTGATCATCTAGCAATTCCTTACTCTTGAAAACGTCCTCGCCATGCCATACACGCGATGAACAAGTTAGTCGCTGCGTTAGGATGATAAATCATCGTATGACTTTCAAGTTTCGCCTTAGCTATCGTTTTAAACGGACAAATTGGACATTCCAATATTTTTCTAGTAACGGACGCGGAACGATCTGGATGCTTCTTACCACGTGATCGTCTAGCGACGCTTTACTTTTGAAAACTGCTTCGCAGTGCATGCATCTGATGAACAAGTCGGATGCTGTTATAGGGTGTACATTCATCATGTGTTTTTCCAGTCTACCTTTAGCAGTTGATTTGAATGGACAATTGAACATTCGTGTAGTTTGCTTACAATTGACCCGCAACAATCCGGATGCTTTTTTACTATATGCTCATCTAGCGATTGCTGACTTTTGAAGATTTTGATACAATACGTGCACGGGATAGACAAGACAGATGCCGATTTCAGGTGTACATTCGTCATGTGTTTCTCCAGCTTGCCTTTCCATATTGTTTTTAACGGACAAATGGTGCATTCGTAAATTTTTCGGTTGACACTTGACATGAAAGTCGGATGTATTTTAACTATATGATCGTCCAGAGATTCCGGTTTTTTAAACGTAGAACTGCAATGCGCGCACACGTTCCGATTTCCTTTTGAACCGGGATGTACTCCTGAAATGTGTCTACGTATTTTGTACTTTGAGATACTCTTAAAATCGCATTTCGGGCATTGAATTATTTTACGCGAACTGAAGCTATAAAATCTGGGTGTTTTTTTATGATATGATCATCTAGAGATTCCGCTTTTACAAAAGAGGCATTGCAATATTCGCACATGATTAAATCGGCACTTTCGATAGATTCGCATTTATCTTCATTCAAATGACTCATTAAGTCAGCAGTACAGTTTGCCACATAGTTACATTTGTAACAAACGAATAATTCCCTTACTGCATCTGCATCCACTACGCCCAGTCCTTTTCCTTGCATTTCCTCATTCTCTCGCTGAAAAAGAATTACAATAATTACACCTCGGCTCCTTCAAAAGTCACATTACTATCTTCAAGGCAACAAAAAATTTCATTCAAAGGGCACTACTAGAACAAGTACTTCTCGATTTTAATTTGGCGCCATTTTGCAGGGACTTGCGACATTTTAAATTGCGATTGTGGCATTTCCACTGCCGGGCAGACAACATTTTGCTAAAATTAAATTTTAAATAACTTTTTAACCTTTGCATCAATTACGTTATTTTTTTCGTTATACAGGGTGTAACTAAAAGATGCATTTTGCCCTAAACTTCCGAACACCCTGTGAAAACATTTGATTACTGAATAATGTGTCTTCGTATGAGAATTTAAAGCCTCAACTTTTCTCAAGAGTTCCTTTTATGATTCATGTCAATATCTCAATTATTGAAGAATATATGCAATTCATAGCCATAAACAAGAAATTTTTTCAAGCAGGCTTGGCCGGGTAAGAAATTGTTTGAAGTAGGTTGTGTCTGTTAGCATTTGTAGCTTTACGACTCCTCATGGACTACGATCCGGATGAGAGGCCTCGCAACCACAGAGCTAAGTACCCTAGACCCACGTCACAGTTGGCAGGCGCTACTCGAGGTTGCCCCGCCCCGCGCCCCGCCCCGCCCCGCGCTCCGCCCCGCCCCCCACGACGTGGAATGAAAGCAGAGGACGAGGACCAGGACGACCAGGACCCATCAGGCCCAGGACCAGCACCCATCAGGACCAGGTAACAAACAAGTAGAGGACTTGAAACTCTTGATTTTTCGAAAACAAAAGTTTCAAGAGAACATAGCAAACCCTCTATCGATGCTCGCTTAAAGACATCGATAGAACTGTGCGAGGTAGAGGGAACCAACCCGGCGTTCCCAGAGACTGAAACACGTGAGGAGACGTTGTAGCAGACCGCAGGTCACTCACAACACACGGCCTTACCGAGACGCTGTTGAGTCGGGCCACGCAGAGGTTAGGGTTTAATGGGTATTAGGTGGTCTCCTCACGACAACCTGGAGTCCCACACATGCCGTAGCTCGGGCTATGGTATGGTGCATAAACGCATTCACCCCTCACAAAAAAAGATGGAGGCAGAGATTACTGAATACGGTAGAGTAGCAGAGCGGAGTGGAGTCTAGTGCAGTCAGTGGCGACGTAAGAATTAGTCAGACATAAATAGTGGTGTATACTCGTATAAATGTTCTATCAAGTCAAATAAATTAGTACATTTCTTTTTGTGAAATCCAGTGTTTTAATCCACACCCAGAAAAACATTACAATTCGTGGGTTTTTACCTCAAGGCAACAAAAAATTTGAATTAAAGGGCACTACTAGAACAAGTACTTCTCGATTTTAATTTGGTGCCATTTTGCAGGCACCTAAGACATTTTAAATTGCGAATGTGGCATTTCCACTGCCGGGCAGACAAAAAATTTTTAAAATTAAATTTTAAATAACTTTTTAACCTTTTCATCAATTTCGTTAATTTTTTCGTCAAGTTGCAGGTAATTTCATCGACATCATTATCGATTGCCGATCCTGCAAAAAAACTGAAAATGTTTGTTGTTATACAGGGTGTAACTAAAAGGTGCATTTTGCCCTAGATTTCCGAACACCCTGTGGAAACACTGGATTACTGAATTATATGTCTTCGTATGAGAATTTAAAGTCTCAACTTTTCCCAACAGTTCTTTTTATGATTCATGTCAATATCTCAATTATTGAAGAAGATATGCTGTTTTGAAGAAAATCATGCAAATGGTCGTCCTGTTCAGTATATCGCAGAAAGGCTTGCCGTTCCACGCAGTACGTAAATATTTAGAGAAACTGATGGAGGAGTAATGGTATGGGGCGGTATTTCTTTGGAATCCCGCACAGATCTTGTTTCGCTGCGAGGACTGTTTGGAAGAACATGGGGTTCCTCATATGCCCTTTATAGAAGAAAATTTGTTCCTAATGCAAGATTATGCTAGTACGCATATAGCCAGAATGACTAAACAATACCTCAAGTATTAGACTGGCCGTCAAGGAGTCCGGATCTCAACCCCATTGAACACATGTGGGATACATTAGGAAGAAGGCTTAGGCAGAACTATGAAGAAGAACAGGGGCTGGTAAACGATTGGGAGCAAATCCCCAAGACACGATAACTGGTTTAATTGAATCTATGCCAGAGAGAATGAGAGCTGTTATTCAAAGTCTGGGAGGAAATACTCGTTTTTGATAAAAAATTTTAATAAAACTGTTATTTAAGTTTAAATGTATATGGTCATGATTCGCATAGTTTTCTTACCAATGTTGCCACTGTAATTTTTTAAATTAAATTGTGTATGACTATGATTCGGACGATTTTTTTCAAAACAGCAATAACTGAGATATTGACATGGATCAAAAAAGAACTGTTGGGAAATGTTGAGGCTTTACATTCTCACACGAAGACACATCATTTAGTAGTCCAATGTTTTCACAGGGTGTTCAGAAATTTAGGGCAAAATGCACCTTTTAAGGTTAAAAAGTTATTTAAAATACCCGGGAATTTAATTGCGGGTAATTTTATGATGCACAGTGGAAGGCTTCTGAATTGTGTAAGCGTAAAAAACTTCGTAAAATACTATGGTGAGGCGGCGAACGATAACACAAATATGTAGCTTTACCGACGCCAGTATTTCAATCGTGGTTATACAGGGTGTTTCAAAGTTAAGTATTTTAACTGCTTGTAGGACTCGCCAAAAATCACCTAAAAAGTTACTTAATAAAAGAATTAGTAGAAAATTAAAAATTTTGAAAGATAATGTTATTACACAGATTTTTTGATATTCTCGACCACTGCCGTGTAAAATCTTAGCGGCTCTTTGTTTACTACTCTTATCGTTTATCTAAACTTTTTTGTGCTATTGTATAGTTTTCAGTACGAGTCTCTCGACCAGTTGTAACGGGTGTTTTTTTTCGAGGTACAGAACTTTAAGTTAGCATTACTCTTGAAGATGGCGACCGATTTGACAGCTGTCAAGTGATTTATTCTCAGTTTGGTTTGGCGATTCATCATGAATAGACTCACGCCTGAACAACGTTTGCAAATTGTGCAGTTTTATTTCGAAAATAATGGTTCTGTGCGGAATAAGTATCGCGCAAAATCCAACTCGTGCAAGAATTGAAGCCAAACGATCATCAAGCAAGGCGCAGATTCGTTGAATGGGCCCAAAACGAGATTGCCGTTGTTTGTTATGTGTGTTGTGTGTGTGAGAGGGCGTTAGTGAACTTGATGTTTACAGTTCCACAAGGTGTTTTTTTTACTGTTGGATGAGTTATATTTTTGCCTGTTTCCTACCACAGTTTTTTGTACGATTTTTACCTGTCTGTTACTCGGAATTATCTGTTCAGGCAGTGTATGGGTTATAAAATAAAAAGAATGAAAATAAAAATCTGGCTAAGTACGGAAGCCTTGAATATAACTACCGAGCGAAAGAAAGCAGTACGTCAGCTTTTAAGGGAGTTGTCCTGAGGTCCTAGAGATGAAGCAGGGGTCCCCCAGGGTTCCGTTACAGGTCCCACGCTTTTTATAATATTCATAAATGATCTGGCCCTCTGCAACAGAGCATTGCTCTGTATGGAGACGAAACTGCTGATCATTGAAACACAGTAGATAACGTACAAGTAAAAATTTGGTTTCCTGAGCGTACTTTGCTTGTAACTAGCGTTTGTTTGTTTTTGACTGCTTCATCCTGCTGCTGCTTTTGGGTGTGCACTTCATCGCATGCCTTCCCAGCATGCTTTTGACTACTGATTTAAACGGACAATTCGGACATTCGAATATTTTTCTTGCAACAGAATCGGAACAGTCTGGATGCTTCTGTAGTACATGCTCATCCAGAGCTACTTTCCTTTTGAAAAGTTTATCGCAATGTACACACGTGACGAACAAGCTGGATGCAGCTTTAGGGTGCGCACCCATCATATGCCTTTCCAACGTACGTTTACTTATCGTTTTAAATTCACATATTGGTACATTCGTGTATTTTCCTTTTAACAGACGATATGAACGTGGGATGTATTCTGACTATATGATCGTCCAACGATTCTTGCTTTTTGAAAGTAGATTTACAATGAGCGCATGCGTGCAGAAGTGAGTTTGAATCAGGATGATATGATCTCGTATGCCCATTTATTTTATACTTTATATGCTTTTTAGACTGTCTTCGGTGCTAATACAACGTTGCAATTCGGCATTTTTTCGAGGGCAGAAAATAATATGTGCAACTTGGATCGCCCATCTGTGTACAATCTATCTAGTCTAGTCAAATGTAGAAATATGTATGTAGCTTGTTTTATGTAACTATTGATTGTCGTTTTAGATAATAATATTTCATTTTATTTGCCTATTCCGCGAAAAAATTTATTGTTATTTTCGCCACTTTTTGTTATGTGTAATGTGTGTGTGTGAGGGCGTTAGTGAACTTGATGTTTACAGTTCCACAAGGTGTCTTTTTTACTGTTGGATGAGATATTTTTGCCTGTTTCCTACCACAGGTTTTTGTACGATTTTTTCCTGTCAATCGGAATTATCTGTTCAGGCAGTGTATGGGTTATAAAATAGAAAGAATGAAAATAAAAATCTGGCAAAGTACGGAAGCCTTGAATATAACTACCGAGTGAAAGAAAGCAGTACGTCAGCTTTTAAGGGAGTTGTCCTGAGGTCCTAGAGATGAAGCAGGGGTCCCCCAGGGTTCCGTTACAGGTCCCACGCTTTTTAGAATATTCATAAATGATCTGGCCCTCTGCAACAGAGCATTGGAGACGAAACTGCTGATCATTGAAACACTTTAGATAATGTACAAGTAAAAATTTGGTTTCCTGTGCGTACTTTGCTTGTAACTAGCGTTTGTTTGTTTTTGACTGCTTCATCCTGCTGCTGCTTTTGGGTGTGCACTTCATCGTATGCCTTCCGAGCATGCTTTTGACTACTGTTTTAAACGGACAATTCGGACATTCGAATATTTTTCTTGCAACAGAATCGGAACAGTCTGGATGCTTCTGTAGTAGATGCTCATCCAGAGCTACTTTCCTTTTGAAAAGTTTATCGCAATGTACACACGAGACGAACAAGCTGGATGCTGCTTTAGGGTGTGTACCCATCATATGCCTTTCCAACGTACGTTTACTTATCGTTTTATATTCACATTTGGTACATTCGTGTATTTTCCTTTTAACAGACGATACGAACGTGGGATGTACTCTGACGATATGATCGTCCAACGATTCTCGCTTTTTAAAAGTAGATTTACAATGAGCGCATGTGTGCAGAAGTGAGTTTGAATCAGGATGATATGATCTCGTATGTCCATCTATTTTATACTTTATGACGGTCTTGAACGGGCATTTTGGACATTGATGTATTTTGCGTGAAACTGATGCTATGAAATCTGGATGCTTTCTCACTATATGATCATCTAGCATATCCTTAGTTTTGAACACGCTGTCGCAATGCATGCACGATATGAATAAGTTAGATGCTGTATTGGGGTGATGAACCATCCGATGTCTTTGCAGTTTATCTCTAGCGATTGTTTGAAATTGACAAATTGGACATTCGAATATTTTTCTTGTTATAGACCAAAAACGATCCGGATGCTTCTTTAATATATGCTCGTCCAGCGACTGTTTATTTTTGAAAACTTTGTCGCAAGACGAGCACGGATTGATCAAATTACCGACTAGTAAATTCAGGTGTGTCTTCATCATATGTTTTTCCAGCTTTCCTTTCCATACCGTTTTTAATGGACATCTGGTACATTCATAAATTTTTCTTTTAACCGACGATATGAAAGTTGGATGTATTTTAACTATATGATCGTCCAGCGATTCCGCTTTTTTAAAAGTAGATTTACAATGTGTGCACACGTAGAACGAGCTGTTTGTATCAGAATGTACTCTTCTCATATGACTAGGTATTTTGTACTTAGAGACACTCTTAAAAGTGCAATTTGGGCATTCATATATCTTACGCGAAACCGACGTTACAAAATCTGGGTGTTTTCTTATTATATGATCATCTAGAGATTCTGATTTTACGAAAGAGGCTTTGCAATGTACACAAATATTAAGCACATCAGCACTCTTATTAGACCCATATTTTTCTTCACCCAAGTGCCTTATCAATTCCGCTCTACAGTTAGTCTCATAGTTACATGTGTAACAAATGAATAATTCCCTCACTGCCTCTCCGTGCATTACTTCTAGTCCTTTTTCCTTGCATTTTCCCATTCTATCACTGAAAAAGAATTACAATAATTACACCTCTGCTGCGTCAAAAGTAACATTACTGTCTTCGACAAAGGCTACAAAAAATTAAATTCAAAGGGTACTACTTGAACAAGTACTCGTTGATTTCAATTTGACACCAATCTGCAAGGATTCGAGACATTTTTTACTGCGAATGTAACATCTTGATTGAGTGGTAATTTTATGACGTACGGTGGAACGCTTCTGAATTGTGTACGCGTAACAGACTCCAGTTTATATTTTTTTTCATAAAAATTACTATGATGAAGCAGCGACAGTCACCACAAATATGTACTTCATGCATATTTTAGAGAGAAGGTGATTCCTTGTTAAAACATATAAAAAAGTTTTTAGAAACATGACTGTGTCCGGAAATGCAGTTTTTAAAAAAACTTTTTAGAGAAATTCCGCAAAGAACATTATCATTTTCTAGAAGAACTAACGTGCAAATGTCAAACCTCCATGCATTTTGATTATCAAGGCACTTGTGATTTTTTTAGTAAAAATTAATAAACCAATTTTAACATGCAATAAAACGGTTTTTATTTTGTAAGTTGTATTTTTATGTGCTTAATCAAACAACCAAAAATATCAAAGTTACAAAAAAGGCAGTGGTCCTAATAATTTTAATGTTTAGGGCTAAATTGTCTCATCTTAATACAACAAATAATATTGCCAAATTTCAACAGAAGCGAGTAAGTATTTTTTAAGATAATAAAAAACGTTTAATTTATCACCCCGGTATTTTTTAACTGTTGGATGAGTTATTCTTTTGTCTGTTTCCTATCACACACTATCTACAGTTTTTTTATACGATTTTTTTCCTGTCTGTTAATCCGAGTTATCTGTTCAGGCAGCAAAATAAAAATCGGCTTTGAGGAAGCCTTGAAGGAAGCCAGAACATCAGCTCGCAAAGTAATTGTCTAGATGTGAAGCAGGGGGTCCCTCAAGGTTCCGTTAGAGGTCCCACACTTTTTATAATATTCATAAATGATCTGGCCCTCTGTAACCCTCCGAGTATTATCCTGTGTGCAGATGATACCACCACACTAGAGAGTGGTAACACTGCCGATGATTCGAGCACTGTAGATAATGATGTACAAGTAAAAGTTTGATTGTGCAAGCCTTGAATATGATTCAGTGAAAAAAACCAGAACATCAGCTCACACGGGAATCGTTCTAAGATTTTAGCGATGAAGCAGGGGGTCCCCCAAGGTTCCGTTACAGGTCCCACGCTTTTTATAATATCCATAAATGACCTGGCCCTCTGTAACTGTCAGAATCTTGTCCTGTATGAAGATGATACCACTACACTAGAGAGTGGTAATACTGCTGATGATTCGCGCACTTAGATAATGATGTACAAGTAAAAGGTTGATTGTGGAAGCCTTGAATATAATTCAGTGAACCAGAACATCAGCTCACACGGGAATCGTTCTAAGATTCTAGAGATGAAGCAGGGGGTTCCCCAAGGTTCCGTTACAGGTCCCACGCTTTTTATAATATTCATAAATGACCTGGCCCTCTGTAACTGTCAGAGTCTTGTCCTGTGTGCAGGTGATACCACTACACTAGAGAGTGGTAACACTGCCGATGATTCGAGCACTGTAGATAATGATGTACAAGTAAAAGTTTGATTGTGGAAGCCTTGAATATAATTCAGTGAAAGAAACCAGAACATCAGCTCACACGGGAATTGTTCTAAGACACTAGACATGAAGCAGGGGGTCCCCCAAGGTTCCGTTACAGGTCCCACGCTTTTTATAATATTCATAAATGACCTGGCCCTCTGTAACTCTCAGAGTATTGTCCTGCATGAAGATAATACCACTACACTAGAGAGTGGTAATACTGCTGATGATTCGAGCACTGTAGATAATGATGTACAAGTAAAAGTTTGATTGTGGAAGCCTTGAATATAATTCAGTGAAAGAAACCAGAACATCAGCTCACATGGGAATCGTTCTAAGATTCTAGAGATGAAGCAAGGGTCCCCCAAGGTTCCGTTACAGGTCCCACGCTTTTTATAATATTAATAAATGACCTGGCCCTCTGTAACTCTCAGAGTATTGTCCTGTATGAAGATGATACCACTACTCTAGAGAGTGGTAATACTGCTGATGATTCGAGCACTGTAGATAATGATGTACCAGTAAAAGTTTGATTGTGTAAGCCTTGAATATAGTTCAGTGAAAGAAACCAGAACATCAGCTCACACGGGAATCGTTCTAAGATTCTAGCGATGAAGCAGGGGTCCCCCAAGGTTCCATTACAGGTCCCACGCTTTTTATAATATTAATAAATGACCTGGCCCTCTGTAACTCTCAGAGTATTGTCCTGTATGAAGATGATACCACTACTCTAGAGAGTGGTAACACTGCCGATGATTCGAGCACTGTAGATAATGATGTACAAGTAAAGGTTTGATTGTGGAAGCCTTGAATATAATTCAGTGAAAGAAACCAGAACATCAGCTCACACGGGAATCGTTCTAAGATTCTAGCGATGAAGCAGGGGTCCCCCAAGGTTCCGTTACAGGTCCCACGCTTTTTATAATATTCATAAATGACCTGGCCCTCTGTAACTGTCAGAGTCTTGTCCTGTGTGCAGATGATACCACTACACTAGAGAGTGGTAACACTGCCGATGATTCGAGCACTGTAGATAATGATGTACAAGTAAAAGTTTGATTGTGGAAGCCTTGAATATGTTCAGTGAAAGAAATCAGAACATCAGCTCACACGGGAATCCTAAGATTCTAGCGAAGAAGCAGGGGGTCCCCCAAGGTTCCGTTACAGGTCTCACGCTTTTTATAATATTCATAAATGACCTGGCCCTCTGTAACTGTCAGAGTCTTGTCCTGTGTGCAGATGATACCACTACACTAGAGAGTGGTAACACTGCTGATGATTCGCGCACTGTAGATAATGATGTATACTTTATCTGGTCACTTGAAACACTGTGAAATACCGGGTGCATTTTATATATCTATATTTAACACGCTCTGTTGCTGCAAAAATCGCCAAATTTCGCAGCAAATATCCCCCGTATAAGATCAAAGGCAGTTTCACCGGTCCACGTGGAGTAAAGCACGCCTATGGACATAGCCAATGAGAAAGCGTGTATTTTAGAGCTCCGAACAAGTGCAGGTGGCTACTGAAAATTGAAACAGTTTAGCCAGTGCCGTGTAGCGGTGAATAAACGTGTTTTCTTTAGTCTGTCCGTGTTTTTTCATAGATTTTATTAGTTTGTGTGTTTTTGACTTTTGAATACCCAGTTTACTTGTTGATTTAATTGTTGTGTTGATTGTTCTTATGTGTCCTAAATATGGCTCTTTGGAGACCTTGGGAAAATGCTCCAAGCCACGAGGAGATGGTTGATGAACCTGTGCAGGCAGAATTCTTTCATAAAGATTTAGAGGAACAGACCCAAAGAAAATCCTAAATATGTATGATTGTCTGAAAAACGAAAATCCAGATCCCTCGCAAAATCAAATTTTAAACAGAATTTGTATCCTGACAAAAATCAGTCGGTCTACCATTTATCGGGTTATAAAAAGGGGAGATGTAGTCAACCATTCCTTCCACAGAAAGCGCATAGGGCAAAAATTAAAAAGAATAGACGTGGGTTTTCAGGAAGATATTCGTCGTATAATATACGGATTTTATAAAGAAAATTTGGTGCCCACGTTGGAAATGATACGGGATAAATTAAAAGATTATCCTGAAGATTTTTATAATTACAAATGCTTAGACTCACTGCACTGTATTGTAAAACTGTGTGGTTTTCAATACAAAAAATTAGATAAAAGAATGGTGATTATGGAGTCGTCTCGAATCGTTGAATTGCGCCAAGAATTTTTGCACAGTTGCAAGTTAAAATCTATAGAGAGCAGAAAAGAAATCTGATTTTATTGGATGAAACGTGGTATGATACCCATGATGTGCAGTACGGCTGGGTTGACGACAGCAACAAGTGCATTTTAAATGCACCATGCAACCGTGGAAAACGAATCATTATTCTCCATGCTGGCAGTGAAAATGGATTTATACCTAATGCCTTGCTGTTATCTGCCAAAAATATCAAAGAATCATGTGCCAACTATCATGAGGACATGACCTCCGACTTATTTGAAAAGTGGATAGAGCAGTAGTTAATACCAAACATTTCCCCAAATTCAGTGATTATTATGGACAATGCGCCATACCATTCCCGACAGAAAAACAAAATTCCGAATACAGGCACAAAAAACAAGACATTATTGATTTTATGAAGGATAAGGGAATGGAAATACCACAAAAATCAACCAAAGCCATATTATTGGATCTTATTAAAAGACAAAAATTTGAAAAAGAGTATGTTGTTGACAATCTGCTTCAGCACAATGGCCATGAAGTATTACGTCTACCTCCCTATTACTGCATTTTTAACCCGATTGAGTTGGTCTGGGCTGCTTTAAAAAAAAGTAAGAAAACATATAATCAGACTCCCAATTAAGTGAATCGCTATTGGCCACAATAAGAGATGCAGTTTCTCATATTGCTGCCACAGACCAATGGAAGCAGTGTTCTAGGCATATTATTGAAAAAGAAAATGAATATTGTGTTTTGCCTCCTGTAAATCCCGTTGTAATTCCTCTACAAGACGACTCTAGCGACAGCTCCGAAGGCGAGGATGATATATAAATACCTATAATGTAAGTCTTTATATACCTTTTTATATACCTACCAGCTATGTAAATATTTACCTATGTCAAACGTTGGAATTCTGTAATTTTTCCATTTCTTAACTTTCACTCAACATAAATTAAACTCCCAATATAAGTATTTTTTATCCCAAATCAAAAAAATAAGAAGATAGTAAAATCCATTTATTGTGATATAAAAAACATTATTATTATCGTTCTAAATAAATGACCGCACGCCTATGATACGTCATGAAATTACAAAGGACGCGCCGACCAAAGGTTTTTATGCTATTTCAAGTGACTTCAGATAAAGTATACAAGTAAAAGTTTGCTGCTAATAGTCTAGCTAAAATTCAGACAATGGATTTAACAGTATCGACAACGACAATGAGACGCTGCTTCAAGATGTGCACTTCATCATATGGCTTCCCAGTTTACCTTTATATACTGTTTTAAACGGACAAGTTGGACATTCGTGTATTTTGCTCGTAAGTGAAGCATAACAGTCTGGATGCTTTTTCAATATATGCTCATCCAGCAATTGTTTGTTTTTAAAAGTTTTATCGCAATGCGTGCACGTGATGAACAAGTTAGATGCTGCTTTAGGGTGCGCGTTCATCATATGTCTTTCCAGCGAAACTTTAGCTATCGTTTTGAACGGACAAATTGAACATTCGTGTATTTTGTTTGTAACTGACGCACAACGATCTGGATGCTTTTTTAATGTATGCTCATCTAGCCCCGATTTACTTTTGAAAACTTTATCGCAATACATGCAATGGATAAGCAAGCTAGAAGCTGCTTCAGGGTGATGAATCATCGTATGACTTTCCAGTTTATTATTAGCTATTGTTTTAAATGGACAGTTTGGGCATTCGTATATTTTCCTCGTGACCGACTCCGAACAATCTGGATGCTTTTTTACAACATGATCATCCAGGTATAATTTACTTTTGAAAACCGCACCGCAATGCTTGCACGCGACGAACAAGTTAGACGCTACTTCAGGGTGCGCCCCCATCATATGCCTTCCTAGCGAATGTTTAGACACAGTTTTAAATTCGCATTTGGTACATCCGTGTATTTTCCTTTTAACTGACGATATGGAGGCAGGATGTATTCTAACTATATGATCGTCCAACGATTCCGGCTTTTTAAAAGTAGATTTGCAATGTGTGCAAACGTACAGTGACGTCTTTGAATCAGGATGACTTTCTGTATCGTCAGTTGGACATTCCTGTGGTTCGGTTGTAGCTGACGCTTGGTGATCTGGATGCGTTTTTACTATATGCTCATATAAATATCGTTTATTTTTAACAACTTTTTTGCAATACATGCACGGAACCAGCAAGTTAGATGATACATCAAGGTGTGTTCTCATCATATGTTTTTCCATCTTCCCTTTCCATACTGTTTTAAATGGGCATGTGGTACATTCATAAAATTTCCTTTTAACTGACGATACGAAAGTTGGATGTGTTTTGACTATATGATTGTCTAGCGATTCCGGTTTTTTAAAAGTAGATTGACAATGCGCGCACACGTGCAACGAGATGCTCATATCAGAATGGACTGCTCTAATATGCCTAGGTATTTTGTACCTTGAGACACTCTTGAAAGTGCAATTTGGGCATTCATATATCTTACGCGAAACAGACGTTATAAAATTTGGATGTTTTTTTATGATATGATCATCCAGAGATTCTGCTTTCACGAAGGATGCATTGCAATGTTTACAAGTAACAAGCAAATCATCGCTTTCGTTAGATTCACGTTTTTCTTCACTGAAGTGACCCAATAATTCCGCTCTACAGTTAGTCTCATAGTTACATTTGTAACAAACGAATAATTCCTTCACTGTCTCTGCACCTACTACTCCTTGTCCTTTTCCCTTGCATTTCCTCATTCTCTCACTGAAAAAAAATTACAATAATTACACGTCAGCTCCTTGAAAGGTAACATCACTATCTCCAAAAAGGCAACAAAAACATGCTGCATTTCTTGATTTGAATTCGGCGTCATTTTTCAAGGAAGAGGAATTATTAAATATTGATTTCTTAATCATCTCTCAAGCTTTGGAGAAATTCGGGCTAAATTCTGCTAAAAAGTAACTGAAAAATTTAGTCGAAGAAGGTTCAACATAACTACCATACTTCTACATTCTGTGAATAAAACAAGCTTGATATTTCTCAAAATTATCGAGACACCCTTTACGTCAAATTGAGAAAAACAAGGAAATACTTGGGATTCAGACACAATTGATAAATACAGGGATTGTCCGGAAAGTAATAGGACGATTTGAACATGCGCAAGGTGTGCGCGAAGACGGTCCCAAAAGTGCTCACTGACGACCAGAAATTGCGGCCAAGAAAATTTGAACAAGTGTGAAAGAGACCTCCAATTTTTTAATAACTTAATCGCAGGTGACGAGTCGTGGATCTTTGAGAATGATCCCGAGACAAAGAGGCAATCTTCTTGATAGGCAAGCATTTTGAGACGATAGAGGGGATCCAAGCAGCATGCGCCGCGGCTCTCAAGGCTATTCCGGAGAATGCCTTCCGTGACGCCTTCAATGCTTGGAAATCGCGCTCGCAGCGCTGCATCGACGCAGAAGGAGCCTATTTTGAAAGTCTTTAAAGAATTGTAACGATTGGCTCAATAAATTTTTTTAAATCGACTCGGTCCTATTACTTTCCTCACAAACCCCGTACGTAGAATATGGAAGCAATGATTACATTCATCGACTGAAGCAAAGGGCTAACGAATATACAATCGTAATTTTTGGGCGAATATGACCTTGGGAGATCGACACACGAGGCGATGCACTGCCGAGTGGCTTATGCTGTCTACTGGTCGGCAAGATACACGTTTTAAATAGTTCGTTCTCACAGACAGTATAAATGAAAATGTCTGATAATGAGCAGGAATCTCTTAAATGTTGTAACACTATGTCCCAGCGATTTTATTTCCGACGCTACTGGACCGATTTTCAAAAATTACAATGTTTTGCGTCTTTGGCATAGTAGGAACATTGTGTAAAAATTTCATTAAAATCCGAGCGGTACTTCTCAAGTTATTAGCGATTATAACATTAGCAGACACACAAACCGACAGACACACGGAATTGAGTGACATAGTTTTTCGTGATGTACATGTCATATAACATCCAAAAAACATCTCATTTTATTTATTTTTGCATTTTTTGCATTTCAATAACTGCGACTATACTACAACTATTTAAAACTGTAATGACTCATACGCGTGATCAACACGTGATCAGAGCTCGATCCCGGCTTCCTTCCAGTACAGCCGTATAGCGTACGACATATGTCGTTTCTGTGGCTTTGCGGTGGTCAACAGCACAGACAGAGATGGAAATAATGGCTGATTGTTCTCCGCCGGTAGAACCAATGAAATCAAAGACGCGCCTCGACCGGCAGACTCATAGGCGTCGGCAACGCATTGGAACGTGTTTCGTTGAGCGATCGCATATTGTGTGTTTTTATAAGAATTGTTGTGTGATTGTTATTGTTGTGGTTTCTGTGGTTACTGTTTTGGTTATACTTAACCATGGAGAGTACAAATGGCACGAGTGGAAGTGCTGAAAGCCAGGGAACAAGTAGACGGCTTCGTAAATCACTGAAGAGGGACGCGAAAGAAATCGTGCTCAACGTGTTCAATTATCTGAACAGAACTATGTCGCAGGGAGATGCACTCGCGCGTTGTGAAAGTATGACAGGCGTTCCAGAGTGGACCATTCGCAGGGTGGTGCATGAAAAGAAGAAGACTGGAGCTACTACTGATCCAAAGTTTAATTTGAAGGGACGAAAGGCCGTTAAATTGGATGACGATAGCAAAATGGCGTTAAGGCGAACCGTACATTCATTCTTCTTTAGGAATCAGATACCAACCCTCAAGGCTGTACATGCAGCGATCAAGGAAAATGAACTTATACCCCAAATGAGCGTCGAGGTAATGAGGAAATCCCTGTACGAAATTAATTTTCGTTACGAAACGCGTAATAGGAAGTCAGTATTGATAGAGAGACCTGAAATAGTCGCCTGGCGTCGAAAATACCTACGCGAAATGATTGAATATAGGCGACAAAGCAGAAAAATCTATTATTTGGACGAGACATGGGTAAATGCAGGTAACACAGTTAAAAAAACCTGGATAGACAAAAACGTAGTGAGTAACCGACAAGCAAGCATTGAAGGTTTTGTCAACAGGTCTTCGTGGACCGTCAGGGAAAGGTCAAAGATTGATCGTAACTCATATTGGTAGCGATGGTGGCTTTTTAGAAGAGTGTGACTTGATTTTCGTCTCTAAGAAAGGAGGTGATTACCATGACGAAATGAATGCCAGCTGCTTCGAGAGCTGGTTTCAAGGGGTGCTTCAGCGAGTTGAGCCCAACTCTGTGATCGTCATGGATAATGCTTCCTACCATAGTCATCGAGCCGAACGTGTACCGACTATGGGATCTCGAAAAAGTGACATGCAGCAATGGTTGCGCGAAAAAGGAATCCCGTTTGACGATTCATGTGTGAAAGCGGAATTGTATGGAAAAATTAAACAGCACAAACCTGCGAACATTAGTTACGTGACTGATGAGATGGTCCGTCAATGTGGTGTCACTGTGCTGCGGTTACCGCCCTACCACTGTGAACTGAACCCAATAGAGCTCATCTGGGCTCAAGTGAAGGGTTATATTGCGCGCCATAACACAACCTTCAAATTACCAGACGTTAAGGTTTTACTTGAGACTACAGCTAGTAACGCCCGAAGCTTGGCAGAATGCTATCCGTCATGTTGTGAAGGAAGAAACAAAAATGTGGCAGCTTGGCCACCACATCGACGCCAGTTATAGTGAATTTCAACGAGGAAAGCGATAGCGACAGTTTATTACTGTCAGATGTAAGTGGAAGCGACGATGAATAAAGGTAATTCCCAAATTTTTGACTTACAATATGTTTCAAACCACTCTTTATTAAGCATGTGACAAATCTAGTTCACCCATGTTAAACATTCATACCCCGCCTATGAACAGCCGACTACTGATAGTTAATTGATGTTCACGTGAACATCGATGAGTCATTACAGTTTTAGATAGTCATAGTATAGTATTAAAATGGAAATCAACAAACATTAGCCACATTCCTCCCACTGACAGTGAAATAAACCAGGCTGTAGGCCAAATCTGCTTCCTGTTGTACGTGTATTTATTTGGGTTTGTTAATGTGACACCGAGCGACTAGATGTTCCACAGCATTTATAAAATGGCTATGAAACGCAAAGATTATTGATTTACGTATAAGTTAGGATGAATTAAACATTGGAAATATTTAAATCTTATAAATTCGAATGTAGTAATATACAGTCTTAAAAGAGGAAACAATTGTATACATACCTCATTTAAGCTCATTATGGAATAATTGCTTACCTAAATATGTTGTATTGGTAATTTAACACTGGTAACATGGCTCACTTTTCTGTTATTGCTAATTATTTTTTGAATACCGATCCCAATTGGATTACTAACTATTCTTATAGTATAATAGTTCTAGAAGTTGTATACAATCAGATAGTAATGATGAATATATGAGGATACTCCATTCCGGCTGACTGTCATATAACTTGCATTATATTAACTCTCTCTTCGACGTTGACACAAGAAAATATTCTCCTAACCGGACAAAAAACAAAATAAAAAAAAACGCCTCATTTTATTTTTTCCGTTGAGAGATCGCTATTGCATGTTTCAATAGTTCTTAAATTGCTGGTACAGCTTTTGAGTTAAAAAGAAAATTACGTCATTGGATGAAGTTTATTTGAAAAAAACTACTTGGGACCAAGTAACCAAAGAAACAATGCAAAATTGCTTCCGCAAAGCAGGATTAAGCTTGAAAATATGCAACTTGAAGGCCAGTTAAATGAGGCTGATACCCCGAAGATGACTTACCACTTAATGTACCTTCAGATACCCCCAAAAATGAGAATTTATTAAAATTGAACCTAGATGAAAGTTCGTATGTTTGAAGATCCAGATAGGGGCCAATAAATTGAAAATCCAGTTGAGATACAAGATTCTGATGATGACGTTCCAGTACCAACAGAATCTATTCCAAATTACGGTAAAGTTATTACCCTGACCAAACAGCTGAACAGTTATGTAGAAAATCAGGGAGGTACAGAGTCTTTCCAAATTAGAAATACGATTTCAAGATTCCATTTTAAAGAAAAAACAGGAGATAATGGACAATATATGAATTGTTACGCCCTTAAGGTGACTTTTTATTTTATTGTTTTATGTTACTAGATAATTATATGCATGTACACATACATGTACATACGTTGTATATATCTATAGGTAACAAACTTTTTTCTCAAGCTTAACGTTTTTGTTTATTTTAAAAACATTTATATACAAACAGGGTGACAGGTAAATAGGTGTAAAACATTTTAGGAGGTGATAGTACAGCTCCTTTGCTATCAAAATTAGTATATAATTCCATACCCTATATTCAAAGGTTAAAAAGTTATGGAAGATTTAATTTTTTTTAAAAAATAACCCAGATTACAGAGTAAAATAGTTGAGATAAAAAAAAGTTGGTGATTAAACATTCTTTTTTTGGTGGTTTCAGGTTATTTTTTAAATAAATAATTCTCATAAATTAAAAAACATATGAAAACACTACTGAAAACGTATTTATTTTCATTTAAATGTTAAATGAAAATTTTTATTTTCAACTTTCACATTAAGAAGTCTTTTTTTTCAAAAAAATCATAATAAAGAAAATGTACAAATAACTGCAAAAACTTCCTCGTTTCATTAGGTTTCTAAAATGGTATAACATATCAGTAAGTAAACCATTTAACAAAACAATATTACTTTGATAGAAAGGACCGCTAAGCGCATTTCATTGTACTGAACAGGTAAACCGAGCCTTTCATGGTTGGACCCTTTTTGTTATTTTTTGTGCCCCGTGCCGTTATTCGGGTTTAAGTATTCGGAATCTGTCGTCGCTCCTCGGAAGCAAGATCTGCGTGTTATGAATTGACACAGCTGACGGATCAAGGAAAGGGAACTAACGCTTAGGTTAGTTAGTAGAATATCAACATTTAACGCGGTAGGACGTACTTTTACTTTTTTGATCAGTTTTAGCAATGGCGAATTACCGTAACGAAGAATACGCTGATATTCTGTTTTGTTATGGTTTAAGTGATGGAAATTCCGTTGAAGCCAGCGAGAATACGAAAACCGTTTTCCGAATCGGCGAATACCGAGTCATCGAGTATTTGCTCCTGTGTACCAACGCGTCAAGGAATGTGGACAGGTTCATGAGAGACGTCAAGATGCTGGTAGACCTCGGTTCTTTGACGACGAAGATCGAGAGGCAATACTGGAATGCTACGGCAGAGACCCGACGACGTCTACACGAGTTATAGCAAAGCAGCTTGGTTTAACTCAGTGGAAAGTGGTTCGTTTTGCATTCGGCGAGACTTTACCCTTTCCATTACACACCGGTTCAAGTATTAGAAGAAGGAGATCCCGCAAGAAGAATTGATTCTTGTCGATATGCTTCATCGGGATCAAGAAGAAAACGACTATTTAACTAAAATATTGTGGACCGACGAGTCTAAGTTTGACAACAAATTATTACAACTTACATTATTGGGCCCCACGAGAGGCAAATCCCCACATGGCAAAGCCAAGAAGCCCATCAAAGAAGATTTTCGGCAAACGTGTGGATGGGAATCATTCATACGTATCTAATTGGACCAGTTTTTTTTCCTGACAACCTGAATGGCGAATCATATGAAAACTTTTTGAGATCCGAACTTTGGGAGTATCTCGAAGACCTGCCTCTGAATATCAGGATGCAAATGATCTACCAACACGATCGCTGCCGCGCATTTCCGTCTGGGTGTTAGACAGTGGCTGGACGAGAAGTATAGTATCCTTGTCGCTGGATTGGTCGAGGTGGACCGACACCGTGGCCAGCGAGGAGCCCAGATTTAACACCGTGTGACTATTATTTATGGGGGCACATGAAGTCACTGGTGTACGCTGAGCCCATGGACACTCTTGCACAGTTGAAAGAAAGAATTATTGCTGCTGCTGACACTATCAGAGGACAACTAACTGGCCGCATCACGCGTACCAACATGAGAAAAAGACCGCGGGCTTGCATAAGAAACGGCGGGCGTCAGTTCGAACAACAATTGCAATGAATTTTACCTTCATTTCATTATTGTATTTTACCAATTGTAGTAACTTTTAGTCAGTTTTTATTATTCTGTTGTACAATTACAACTGTGTAAATAATTTAATCGTGTAACTTAACCGTAGTTTTAAATAATAACTATCCCATAGCTTACAGTTACATTATTTTCACAAAAACACTTTCTTGTCAATCTGAGAGTTGTGAAAATAGGAGACAAGCCATTGGTAAATTTACTCCCTATTGTTGTATTACAATACATTATGTTTAGTTTCACACAGTTTTTGTGCACTTATCATACCAATTTAGATTCCTTATGAAACAAGTATATTATTTAAATTGTTTGTACGTTTTTTTGTGTGCTGATTTTTTTTGTAAAACACCTTACTTAACGTTATTTGTTTTTCTTGGTTAAACATTTTTGAATGACAATAAATACGTTGTTTGGTATTGTTTTCGATTTTTTTTTAATTTATAATAGTTAATTATTGAAATAACAACCTAAAACCACAAAAAACAAATGTTTAATCGCCAACTTTTTTCTCTCTCGACTTTTTTACTCTGAAATATGGATTGTTTTTTAAAAAATCTTAAATCTTCAATAGCTTTTCAACCTTCGAATATAGGGTATGGTATTATATACTAATTTCGATAGCAAAGGGGCTGTACTATCACCTCCTAAAATGTTTTACACCTATTTACCTGTCACCCTGTAAACGTTTGTAATGTCCCAGTTTCTTTATTATATTCAGTGTTCATTAAAACGCGATTTTTGTTGTATTTCTTTTATATGGAATAAACAACTCCCAAAGTTCGGTTGCGTTTCATAATTTGATAGCTACGAATACAGATTGTAGTATAGTTTATGCTGTACTTACCGATGAAACAACGGTTATTCATCTCTTCCACTATAAAAGTTACATAGTTCTGGACCGGCTGTCTAATAAACTCACAAGGCAATACCGCATCTCGGTAACCAAGAGGTTACGGAAATAATAAATGCATCCAGTCGTTTCGACAATGGCGTGAAACATAGGTTTGTTAAAAGAATAATCTGCGCAATTAAGCAACGGTGTGCCATACGATTTTCCATCGTTTTTCCACAAAAATTTCCGTTTGTCCACCATTGACTTAAAAACAAAGGATTTAAAAATTCTGGGGTAAGTTTACGTAGCTTAAGCATTGGTCAATTTTGTTACATAATCGAGATGACATTCGATGCATTTTTGTAGAAGCTGGATCAGTTTTTGTATGCCTCGCAGCCAGAAGACACCGAATCTCATCTTTTATTTCATCCACGGAACTTAACTGCTTTCTAACGAAACGTGGTGCTAGCAGATACTTTGATACACTGGAACAACTCGGGCGCGCAATTCAGAAATGGACAAAGAGGAACGTTAAGCAAACGTGAAATCATTTTCAAAGACTATCGCGCGGAAATGAACACTTTTTGTACTTTTGCAAAAATAGAAGACTTAATTTTTACAATTCCCTCGTATTGTTGCAAATATGAAGCTCGGGCAGCAGCGGTGGCCGCAGTGGTAGACTCTTCGGTCTCCTGATCACTCGCCGTGCGCTGCGCGGAACGAATCCCGTCCCAAGAAAATTTTTTCTCTTGTCTATGGATGTCGTGATTGTCCGTAGGTAGTAGACGGTCTCTGGCTGTTGGAAAAACTGTTCTGAGATATCTTAGAAGCGCTTCCTTTTCTCATGATCGCACTAATCAACTATAGAGGACAACTTACAAGTTTTATGAATAAGTTCTGATATAAATCGTAGGTGGTAGAGGGTGTCTGACTGTCGAACGAGGTGGTACCACCCGGCGGATCTCGTAGGCGGGGCCAGAATGTGTGCATGTTGCACGCACACGAGTTCCCTCGCCAGAGGCCGTGTGGGGTCCCGCTTACCCCTATAGCCCCACGGTACCCCATGGGTATTTGGGCCCTACGCCTTCATGGTAGTTGGAGTATAAAAAAACGATATAGGATGAGTCAGAACGCGAATCGAAGGAGACATAGACCTATATGAATAGAAGACAATATGCTCAATATTTGAAGAATTTCCATGTTTGTACATACATAATACGCAGAACCTGGAGATTCCACATACACCAGGTCATAATAGTTTGTAATTCATCGTTTTCATCCTACCTTTCAACGCAAATGTACTCGAAATGACTTTGGTTGAACACAAAATATGTCATGCGAAGAGCATCGAGTCATTCTAAACTAAATGCTTTCAATCTAATCATCTTGAATGCACTCTGTTATCTGTATATTCAAGTATTTGCAACAATTACGCATAACGAGTTCACTTTAAAATCATACAGGGTGGCCCAACAAAGAGGTCGCATCCCGACACGTCAATTTTGGTTTATGGGGGGACGTTTTTTCATCTATAGCTGTACAATACAGGGTGATCCAAAAATAAGATATTTTAGATTTTTTAAATGGAAGCCTCCGTTGTTTAATGTTTTAGATTTTCCATGAAGTTTTTAGTAACGTTTGTATAATAAAGTTTATACCTATCTTTAATCGTTGTTGTTATTGTTGATTAGCTGCACAACGATTGAAGATAGGTATAAGCTTTATTATAAACAATTACTAAAAACTAGGAAAATCTAGAAATTAAAAAAAAATGGGGGTGTCCTTTTAAAAATCTGAAGTCTAGCGCGATATCTTATATTTGGATCACCCTATATTGTAGATAAAAAGACATCCCACTAGAAATCAAAATTGAAATATACCAGAAAAGTCACAAATGGGACTGCGACCTTTTTGTTGGGCCACCCTGTATACCTCAGCAGATATTTCCAGCTATTATACCAATTAAATATTAGTAATTATACTTATCTATCAACGCCTTTGATGAAAAAAAAATCACTAAAGCAATTCACTATATCCACAATCCGCGTTTTTCATCGGTATACTTGTAATTATTCATAAATTACTTTTTTAATTGCGAAGGTGTATCGACCGCTTTATCTGATGCGCATTTCAAAGCCTACTCTTTCAAGATCTCAATTGTTCTTTTCTTCCTTCAAAAACCTTCTGGATCTACTACCTACTAGCGATATTTACGCCAATATAATTGATTACCGATATCGTAATTGACCGAAATCGCTTCCATATCGGGTTGTTTACCCGAAATATTCCGCCCAATTTGGGCTCAAAAGATAATTTTTACAAAATTTCAATATGCATGCAAAACAAAGACAGCAAAAGAAAGTGGATCAACAGCATGTTTCGATAGATTTCATTTCTTTAAGGTGAATTTTCTAACCTCAATGTTTCTACCTACCTGCTAGAGCTTCCGCCACGATCACTCTGGGTTAGAATATTTGCGATTACCTCAACCGCACAAAAGAAAAATAAATGTCGACGATGATATTCCCACGTATTTTTCGACGCTAAACTCTTATGCTCCAGCATATGTCCTCTGTAGAGGAGCTGGTGCGCGTGCAGTTTCGGATTTACTCTTTGTTGTTGGGGCACTCGGCACAGCACACCTTGTTCATTGCAAATATTACCATTTATTTAGGCTCACGACTGTTTGCTGCTGAACAAGGTTAAGTAGCACTTAGTCGTGTAAGATCTTTAGACGGTATTCGGTTTGATGAACAAAAACCCCATGCAACAATGAAGCTTTAAAAAAATACGAATACACAACCACATGTCCACAAAAAACTAATTGAAAAATCGAACTAAAAGAAATACACTTTTACACCTCCTAGGAGCGTAGAGATCTTTTCGACAAATTCGGATTCAGCATCGAAAGATACATTGGAATTCCAGCATCTGGCTTCCGAAATTCAATTTTCATGCCTCGTATGGGTAGCTTTTGGGCTTGGCGGTGAGTTCTAGACGTTAAAATACATATCAAATTGCGACGGGACGTTCATCCACTACTTTACTGCCATTGGAATTCGAAAATGCTGCACTGGTTTGGTCGCAAGTTTATCACAATGCAATTTCAAATTTTGAATCTTTTCAGCTGAAATATATTCACTTCAAAGTTTACGGCATACGAGGTCTGTAAATTAATCGATGTGACTGGCAACGTAGCGTTCGGTCTGGCAACACTGGAGGCGCCACAGGGGAACATGGGATCCGCCGTCAGTACAAGTTCGAACTCGATCGAGTCATTTGGAATTGTTTCTATTGTTTTTAAAAAGTGTGACACCAATTTCTAGCAAAGGTGTGCTTCGAGGTTTTGCTTCAGACATGGAGATAGTGTTTTGTCAAGAGTCGAGGTTTTTCGGTGCTTTAAGGCATTTTCATTTTCATCTTTTGTGCGTAAAAGATTGTCGGTTGACAGACACAATGATCGTGGACGAGTTAAATTTAACTCTTATCGTCGTTCATCACATCAAGAACAATTGGGTGTTGCTTGCAGTCTCCTTATTCTCCTGACTCGAGTCCTTGTGACTTTTTTTCCTTCCAGAAGTGCAAAAATCACCTCCAGGGAACTCACTTTGGGACACTCGATATTTGGATGAAAAAATTTAAAAAACCAGTCTCATCACGTGATTTACAGACCTCGTATATCCGGGAAGAGACTTCTCACAAAATATGCTACTCCAAATAGCGAATAAATGACATTAGTGTTATATAGTCTGGTCAATAAACTTGATTGTCTGGAATTATTATGCAAAACGAACTTTTTGGTGCCAAAAAGATCGGACATATCTCCCGATAAAAGGATTTGTGATGTGTCTGAAACTTATTGTCAAGAATGTGACAGCAATAATGATACCTTTCAAATGATTTTAAGTAAAAAACATATACAGTGCTTAGCCAGTGATGTAAATATGTCATAAATTTTTTTATTAATTTTTGTTTGTTCATGTTTGTTTTTATTTCTTGTAATTTTGTTTTCCATTCATGTTTTAACTTTGTAAAATGAACTTTTAGACACAAGAGAACATTTTGATGATGATCGTTTCTGTTTGAGCGAGACTATTATCATTATTATCGTTCAAATTGCAGATGCCAACTATTCATAGTTTGGTAAATTGGATATTGCCGTGTTCAATTTTTTACTAGCTCATTAAAACTACTTGGTTATTAAAAAATGTCTCCCAGCTTATGTACTCGTATTGATGTGACATTATTTGCAACACTGATATACAGCGTGACCTTGACCTTCACCTCCAAAGTTAATTCATGATCAACTATAGGTTTTCAAATAAAAACCCCTATTTTTGATGTCGGCAATCATCAGAACAAAAAATTTTACGTTCAAGCACATTCAAAGTTCAAGGTCAGGATGACTACTAAAGGTCAAATGAAGATCAAATGTGTGCCGCTAGGAAAACCTCTGTAAGTCTGACGGGGTGAGTGATAAAAATAACTATCAAGGTCAGGCCTTTGGTAAATTTTAACGAGAAAGTGAAGTCTGACCTTGGATTTGACCTTGACCTTCGCTTTCAAGGTTTTTACAAAGTCAACTTAATTTTTTTTAATGAAAACTCCATATTTGATGGCGGCAATGGAAAGACGGAAATTTTGACGTTCAAATACGGACTGAATTCCAAGGGTGTCTGAAGGACAGGTGTGTGCTTCTAGGGAAACCTCGATAAATCTCACAGGACTAGTAAAAAACAACTATCAAGGTCAGTTATTTATAACATTTTAACGAGAGATTGAACGGTGATCTTGTATTCCACCTTGATCTTCACCTTTAAGGTCATTTCAAGTTCAACTTCATGTTTTAATGGAAATCCCTATTTTTGAAATGGAGGTCAAATGCTAGGAAAACCACTATGAATGAGTGATAAAAATAACTATCAAGTTCAGGTCTTTGGCAAGTTTTAACGAGGTTGTGAACGCTGACCTTGGATTTGACCTTGACCTTCACTTTCAAGGTTTTTACAAAGCCAACTTCATTTTTTCAATGAAAATCCCATATTTGATGCAGGCAATCGAAAATTTTACTTTCAAATACGAATTGAAGTTCAAGGGTGTCATCTGAAGGTCAAGTGTGTGCTTTTAGCAAAACCTCTATAAATCTCACAGGGTTAGTAATGAAAATAACTATCAAGGTCAGGTCTTTGGTAAATTTTAACGAAGGAGTGAACAGTGACCTTCAAGGTGATTTCATGTTCAAATGTATATTAGAATTCAAGGTCAAGGTGGCCACTAGAGGTCATATAAAGGCCAAATGTGTTATTCTAGGAAAATTTTAAACATGGAACAGATATATTCAGTGTCGCAATTATAAAATTAGTCAAGATGAAAGTTCCATACACAGCTTTAAAATGTTTCCGTAATAGAAAAAAAACAATATTCAGTTGCTGGAATTACTGGAGATGAGAGTAACATGCTGCTGACCCACTTTCAGACACATTGTGCTATATCAGTAGTGATATCATATGTACCAATTTACTAAGAGATCAATCTAACCCATTTTCCATAAAAGTCATCATATACACTAACCATAAATACTATGTAAGTGTTCAGATGAACACACTGTATAGTAGCAAAAAAAAAGAAAAAACAAATAAATTGTTAACCGGAAGACCCATACTTGAATATGGTCAAGACATTGGCACTGAATCGTTGCTTGAATGTTTGATTTCCTCGGGAGTATCACAAGGCTCAGTACTTGGACCACTTTTCGTATTGTATATATTTGATTTAAACAAAATTGTACAGTACTGAAATATCCAATTTTTTGCAGACAATTAACAACTATATTGTAGTTTTGAACACAGAAATATGAGTACTGCTCAGTTGAATCTGTCTAAATCTTAAGTATTAATTTGTTCTCCTAAAGCACTTTTTTTTCTCCCGATTCTCTGCGTGTATATTACCTAGACAGTGATATTTGATTCCTCTGTATGGTGCCCCTATTTTGCAAAAGACAGAGATACTTGAAAGAGTTCAGAGAGAGTGGCTGAATTGAAACATTTACCATATTTAAACAAAACTAAAAATTCAAGCTTCAAGCTTTAGCAGAATCACCATGGGTGACCTCATATATAATAAAGAAACATAAATGCAATATACAAATCTTCATATCAACTTAATGGGCGTCAATATAACTTATGTGAGGAAGGGGTTCCAAAGTACTAATGAGAAACTTTTTATCAAATCCTGTTTAAAAACTATCTGGGTCTAGATGCGGAAATGACAAAATGGCAGTGTAATATTTAATTATAACTTTTGTTATACAGGGTGTCCGCAAAGTTGGGGTTTTCTTTTACACGACGTGTAGATCTTGAAAACATAAGCAATTTTTCTTAGTACCATATACACCAATGTCTTAAGGGAACCGAGATAAAGGGCTCTGCAACATCAAAAATATCTGAATACCGTCCTGTAGCCGCGACATCCCCGAGTGGTACTAGGACACTAGCTCAACCGGACGACAGAACTGAGTCGGGGTCAGTGTGTCAGGTCAGTATGCAACCTTCAACCGACGGTTACGGTCACGCGTGTAGAGGTAATCGCGTAGACGAGAATCACTCAACAAGCACTAGAGACGTGGCTAGAGAATTGCAAGTATCAAAAACTAAAGTGTGGCAAACGCTGCGTGAAGAGGGGCTGTATCCGTTTCACGTCCAACGTGTACAAGCCCTTCAACCTGACGATTTTCCAGCAAGAGTGCGGTTTTGTGAGTGGTTGTTGCATCAACATGACAATAATCCGGACTTTTTGAAGTGCATATTGGTGACAGACGAATCTACGTTCACGCGTAATGGGGTGAATAACTTTCGCAACACTCATGTTTGGTCAGGAGAAAATCCGCACGCTGTCCGTCGGGCACATTTTCAACAAACATTTTCGGTGAATGATTGGGCTTGCATGGTGAACGGTATGCTCATTGGACCATTTATTCTCCCAAATCGATCGGACGGGATGCAATACCTAGACTCTTTACGCAACATTTTGCCTTCCTTGTTTGCCTGCGTCTGCTCGGTAGCGCATCAGCTGATTTCATTTTCTGTTGGAGCGGTATGATTTCGGGCAGAGACGTACTTAGCCCTTCTCGTCAACTGGAGAGTGAGTACTTTTTCCTTTATTTTTTTTTACTTGGTCGCCCTCGTTTCACTACACATTACCTTTGTTATTTCAAGGGTAGTTGTTTCTGAAAAGGAAAACCCCAACTTTGCGGACACCCTGTATAATAGCACTTGTAACATTGGGCATTGTCTGCTTACTATTATATTTTCAAGAAATATATTAATTTTGTCATAAATTTGTACTTTGGGTCTGTGGCAGCCAAAAAAAGTAATTGTGGGTATTATCATCATCATATCAAACCGAAGGATTTTTTGCATTAAAATTAACAAATGTTTTGTTCAATTTGATTTGAAACAATATTTAATCAACATATATCTGCTATTGTCAAGTTCTAAACATAAATGGTACTTATAAAAACAAGTATCTTCAGACTGATACAGCAGACAAAAGTTTGTAAACAAATATTAACATTATCATGAACACGCGTTTTTTTAATTACCAGTTTATGTAAAAACAAAAGTATGGAAACATTTCAGTTTTGCCGTATTTATTTATTCTGCGATACCCTGATATTGCGTGCGTGAGAAAGGCAAAAGTAAAAGAATTTTCAAAAGATTTAAGAGATAAAGTAAATGAATTATCTGGAAGTGGTGTCAGAAATGGTGATATTTCTCAACGATTGAAAATGATCAAAGGGACGATTTCGAAAATTATTAATAAATATCAAAAAACGATTATGTCTTCGATCGCTACATTAAATGTTTGTCCTGTAAAGATCCTCGAATACGAGCCACACAGATTTTCAAAAGAATCGTAGAAGAGGGTGCCGAGAATCTTTCTATCAAAACAATGCACAGACGCTTGGTCAATTTTGGGCTTTTTGGTAGGCATCCAGTGCAAAAGCCTCAACTCTCAAAAAAAGCTGATTGCTCAGCTTGTATTTGCTAAAACTCATCTAACTTGGACAGAACAACAATGGAATACCGTTTTATGGAGCGATGAAAGCAAATTTAACTTGTTTGTAACTGACAGTATCAAGGATTGGATAAAAAGTATCAAATGACAACATTTAAGCACAATGGAGGCAACATGATGGTTTGGGGCTGTTTTTCTAGTTCTGGAAGGGGTCCAACTGTTAAAATGAATAAAAAACTTTACAAAGATATTCTTAGTGAACACAAGTCCTTTTGCTGAAGAAGAAATGCCTTTCCAGCAAGATCATAATCCCAACCATACGTCAAACTTCGTAAAGAACTGGTTAAGACTAAAAAATGTTAATGTTCTCACATGGCCTTCACCATCCCCAGACCTAAACCCTATAGAACATCTCTGGGAGCATGTTGAAAAACAACTGGCAAGAAAAACTTTTGAAAATAGGAACGATTTATTTAATAATGTAAAAAATATTTGGTGAAATATCCCAACAGACATCTGTAAAAAATTGGTGTCTTCAATGAGCAGCTGATGTCAGGCAGTGTAAGGTAAGGCTATGCTACCAAATATTAGCTAAACAGTATTTTTTTTTGCAGAGTTAATTTAATGTAATAAAAAATATGTTTCCATGCTTTTGTTATCTCATTTTTGGTAATAAAATAATATGAAGGTATTTCAATGATTGTCTGTACAACAAACAGAAATTGATATTTGTATCCTCAAGACTGGATGCAAACTATATGAGAAAAAAAAGAGTCCTAAATGACAAAGAATAAAAAATTAGCGCACTTTTTAAAACACCAAGAATGTTTCCAAACTTTTGTCCGCTACTGTATTTGAGCAAATCAGAAGATAATGAACGGGGCACATTTCAGCTACAGTGAGTTTTATAAATTACAGCAAACACCATATGACATCACGTTAATATAGCACAAAAGTGACAAAAGCAAAAAAAGACTCACCTATCCACATCCGCATTGGGCAGCTCATCAGGCTTGATGTCCACTTCTTCATTCAGCTGTGTAGTGTCCATCTCTTCTTTCTTGATGCTGGTGTCTAGTTCATCTCCAGGTTCCACCTTAACTCCAACTGCTGTCAGGTCCCCTAGTTCCACCTTATCAGGAATGTCTACTGTTGGGTTTAGCTCGTCCCATTCTTCTGGGTCAGGCTCTTTTTTTATCCTGCAACAAAAAAGAGATTCGTTGTTATAGAAAAGCATCAGTAGATGATGGAATTATATTACCTATCTAATATATCACATGATGCCTGATCTCCTAAATCACTTTCTTGCTTAATCACTTTTTCTTTCTTGATAGGTTTGGAACCACTAGCTTCATTATTGTCTATTTCCATATGAACAGCTGAAGAAGAGCCAACCCAGGTATGTACTTCCTCAAACCCAACGCTGAAAGTAAAAATATTGACAAAGTCACACAAAATGTTAAAAAAATAAAATGAAAACTGATTCATTTATGGAGATTTATCATGTACTAGTACCACTACTCAGCGAAGATGGAGAGTTTTGGCATCTACTGTTCAAAACAGGGGTATGAAAGGCACTTAGTAAATATTTTTTTTAAATAATTTTCCATTACAAAAAACATCTCACATATTTAGGGTGACCATATGTACTTTTCTTAGTAGGACAGTACTTTCTTGTCAAACTCTGTACTACTGGCCTGTAAATGCTTATCAAGTACACTTAATCTAGTTTTTTTTAATAAAAAAAAAATGGAGAGAAATATTTCTACTGAAGAGCGATGGCTCAAAGTTTTCCAAACCAGAAAATGCACTGAAAAATCTGAAAAATTTATGAGAGTTTGTGTTTTGTATGCCTGGGACCAGTGCATCAATTGAGATGTTATTCTCAAATGTTAATAATTATTGGAGTTCTGGAAAATCGCAGTAGAAGACATCTACTCTGGAACCCACTATGCAAGTCTACACAAACTTTAATAATAATTGCATTGGAATGTTTTATTTTCTAAAGGGTAAACAACAACTTTTTAAGGTAATTCATAGTTCCCAAAAGTACGACCAAAATTTTACTTTAAAAGTGTTACGTACATATTTTTTTAAAAATCTTTTGTTATATCGTTGCTGCATCTGTATTATAATAAAATATAAATACCTTTATTTTTTTTTATTAAAAATGTGTTAGATTTAGACAAAATATTGCTCCAAGTATCAGTGGTGATTTTCCTTAAAAGAATACTTTTTTTGTTTAAAAATTATGGTCACCCTACACATACTTGGGGTTGCTTTTAAAATTATTAATAAAATGAAGATCCAGTTTTTTTAATTTTACCATTTTGCACGAATATGATAATTTTTTGGCATCAACAAAGTAGTAAAATGATCGTTCTTTCGGGACAAAAGGGTTTTTTGAGATGGGGACTCTCTATTGATCTGAAAGCATAAGCATCATATAGTTTACATGCCAATAATATGCGAGGAGAGATACACGTTTGTAGGAACATACCTATCATCATTAGTTTCATCGTCTAGATCTGGTTTCTCGAGTTTTATGCTTGTTGAAGCCCCTGCTTCGTCGTTTTCCTCTTTGATTTTCGTTGTTGGGTAGGTTGAATCCATCTTGAAATCGTAAGAGGTAGAGGCAGTCTGTTGTTTGCAAATAAAACGCACGCAAGGGCGATTTCCGGAACATATAACTTATAAAAAACTATAGTTTATAGCGTATTATAGTGGTATACTAAAGTTTGTAACAAAATTCAACTTAAAACCACACCGGAGACGCCGAGAACACAAAAAATCACCGGAAACGGGAAGATCGCGACGCCATTTCGTTTGCGTCTTCCGCGAAGCTAGGGATGGGCAAAAATAACTGTTTTTTTCCAGATTGATTGGTCGATTTTAACCGGTTATTTCATAATGTACGGTTAACCGGTCATCGGTTAAAAAAAAAACAAATAACCGGAAGGATGGTATTTCTTTTTCTATCTACACAAATCTCAGTAAATACGAGTGCAGTGAATATTACGGCTGTGTGTTATTTTTCTTGTACGTGACCACCTTTCCAACGCCCCGCCCCATATTCGCGTATTAAAAAAAGCTGTACCGAAACGCGTTCTAATACATGTTCTGTGGTCACTAAGCCCCTTTTTTTATGCCACGGTTTACGACAAGACTTGTCGTTTGACAGATGCCAACGTCACACTTCCCGCATTTACATTATACGTTCTATTACTTGAACTGAATTATCAAGGAAATTGTAAGGAAGCTGTAAGCCTGTACGTAAATGCCGTTCCGAGTACGTTTATACGGTGTAATGCGCTATCTAGGCGCTTGGCTAGCACGGGTGTAAACATGTAAATTATTGTTGGATTAAATAAAAAAGTTATTTTACGGTCGAGCGTATAACCGGTTAAATTTGGTTCAGTTAACCGGCACGAGTATAATGTAAAAAACCTATAAAACGTCAAAAAAACCTATAAGATGTCATATTGCAAGCTAGGTAGTCTTTAGGGCGCAAACAGTCGTTCCATGTTCGCTCACTAGGTTCGTTGTGAACGTCCTTCTGTGGAGGAATCACTCAACTAAACTACACGCATTATTGGTTGCATGTGTTTTATGAGGCTGAGTGGTCCTAGTCTGTAGTTTTTATCTCTGAAAAGAAAGTTGGTTGGATAGCAAGATCGCATCTGGATGATTATGTGTATTGGTCTGCATGTGTATAAAATCAGTGATATTTGCTGTGTGAGAAAATCATTACTGAATATGCTGCCAATGAAGTACATCTATTGGCTGTGCCCGACAGATTATTTTTATGTTGTAATTCGACAGTGTACACTGTACAGTGAATATAATTATTTCTTATCTCTCTCATTTTAGAAATTCAGCAAATTTGTATAGGTAATTTCCAGAATGGATAAGAAAAAGTGGCTGCGCAACTAATTTCTAGCTTTGAATCTCAATTAAGTGTATTTGAGACAAGAACCCAATGTAATTATCATCAACACATACCACTTACAGCTTAGACCTCCAGTAATGCCATCACAGAAGCAGATTTTACATCACATCAGAACCAAAGATTGATAACAAGCCTCATGACGTTTAGGCAACACATACAACTAAGCGCTAAGCTAACATCTTGTAGAAAAACCTACAGCATAATGTCAAAAAAATGGGCATAATGTCACTTTTCCAGATACGTGATACCCGTGCGGAGCCGGTTAAAGTTATCAATGAAAAAACCAGTTTCTTATCAATAACCGCCCATCTCTACACAAAGCATAAAATTTGATATTGACGGGTTGCAGCAAACAGCGTTGCCAGATGAATCAGACAGAATTCTCCTAGAACAAACGCAAATATCCGCCAGAATCCTAACTTTTTCAAAAAATCCCCTAAATCACACCACGTTAATGGAAAGGGGTAGGTTTGGTTGAAAGAGTGCGGAGGGGGTCTGCTTTCTAGTTGCGAAACGTTTGAAATTGGTATTTAGAAGCGTACAGTTTTGGGTGATGATAGATTGAAATACCTCGCAGGTATCCCAAAAATACTTCAGAACAGTTTTTCCTCCAAAATCCGTCAGAACATTTTTTCCACAAGAAATTTCTGAAGGGAAAAAATACATAAAATTTGGGAAAAATCTCTCATATGGCAACCCTGGAGGAAGCAAATCACCACCACAGAACATGGAAATTTTGAACATGCAAAGGTGATTATTCGAAGTACCTGCTTTAGCATCCTAACGTTTCAAATGACAAACAGGCTGATAGACAGACAGACAGACGTCATTGTTTAAATCAGGACATTAGAAATTGTATAAGGTCTAATAGGGCACTTGAAATTGTGTGTAGGGCCAACAGGCATTGTCGTCTCCCAGTTCCGAGCTAGCAGCCGTCACGAGCATACACTTGTGCGACTGCGACCCACCCGGACATATTGAGCAATCTTATTGCAATTTTCATTGCGATAGATTGTTTGTTTGCCATCTACGATGGCAAAAATTGAGAAGCTGGCTAACCAGCTGAAAGAAAAGAAGGATGCTTTCGCCATGCTGGAAGAGCAGATGCGAAACCTGCAAGAAGCATTCTTGCAGGCCAGACAGGAGATTGAAGACCTGAGCGGGAAGCTCCGCAGGGCCAAGAAGAAGGCCGCAAAGAAGACAGGAGAAGAGGAGGAAGAGGACCACCAGGCGACATCGGACGAGATGGACGCCCAAGAAGAGGGCACTCAACAGACCGAAGGACCGAAGGAAGAAGAAGCCGAGAAGAGGACGGACGACACCGACTTCAGTGTCGCCACCAGACGGAGGAAGCGGGTGCGAGTTTCCTCCTCCGAAGAAGAAGAAGAACCCAGGCAGCGAAAGATGCCAGCTGCCACAAAGAAGAGTGGTCCTAGAGCAACCAGGACCACCGAGGCCCCCATGGCAGGAACAGGAGTTCCGCCAATCAACATCGAGGGCACCGCTGATTGGTCATCCTTGAGTAGGATGATGAACAGCAAGGGGATTCAATTCTCCAAAGCGAGGACGGCGGGTACCAGTGTGAAGGTATTCACAAATACACCAGCTGACTACCGTCAGCTAGTCGCACTGCTTGAATCCATCAAGCGGCCCTTCTTCACATATCAACTGAAGGAGGACAGGATGGACCAGAGGGTCATTCGTGGGCTTCCGAGAGAGATGTCAGTCAATGACATCAAAGAGGATCTGGTGAGCCAAGGCATCGCAGACGCCGTGGTTCAGCAGCTGACCTCAAGGACCACAAAGAAGCCACTTCCGCTCTTCCTCGTCAAGACGAAGATGCCGGAAAAGTTTGCAGAGATCCAGAGGCTGGCCATGCTCACGGTCAGCTTCGAGAGGAAGAAAAAGTCTTCCGAGCCCAGCCAGTGCTACCGCTGCCAGCGGTACGGGCACACACAGCGGAACTGCCGTCTCGCTGAACGGTGCGTTAAGTGTGGAGAGGACCACAACAGCACCAGCTGCAGTCTGCCAGCGCCGCCAACAGGGCAACGAAACGCCAAGTGTTGCCTCTGTGGAGAAGGCCACCCCGCCAACTACAAGGGATGTAGTAAGGCGCCGAAGAAAGCTGCTTCTGCCCCCAAAGCAGTCCCCACCACAAATAGGACTTCTTACGCCCAAAAAGTGAAGAAGCCTATGTCCACTTCTGCCCCAGCAGCCGCCACTGCTACTGGAACTACTGCGCAGAAGCAACACGGCGATGACAGACTGCTAGCAATGATGCAAGCCATCATAACCCGCCTGGATGCACTCGAGGCCAAGATGCAAGACAAGCACTAGACCCGAAATGTCTACAGGTCAAAACGTAGAATCTCTACGCATTATCTCCTGGAACATCAACGGTTTCAGGGCACGGAAACCAGAAATCCAGGAGATACTAGACCAGTACCAACCAGAGGTGATGGCCATCCAAGAAACGAAGTTGGATGCTGCCCATAGTCTGACGTTCCCGCGGTACGAGACGTACCGCTACGACAGAAGGGGCAGAGGTGGAGGAGTCGCATTACTCGTCAAACGTACCTTGACGAGTCATGTCCTCGACGATGCCGCAGACATAAATGGGGACGGAATCACGGTCCAGGTCCATCACAACCACCGTCCCTACAGAATCACCTCCCTATATGTGCCACCAGGGGAGGCCCTAGACGAAGATGACATCGCTGACCTCCTGAGAGGCCCAGGAGCACGCATAGTCATCGGAGATCTAAACTGCAAGTCTCCGGCTTGGAACAACAACGTCGAAGACAGGAATGCAAGGCAGCTCCAGGAACACGTCGATGCCCTGGCGGGGGTCATCGTCGGTCCGGAGCAACCAACCTACATTCCATTCGGCCTTGGGCGACCTGCGGTACTGGACATAGCCATCCTCCGCAACATCAGAGAGGAGTTCGAGATAGAGACCCTGGTGGAAGGATCGTCGGACCACAATCCGATTCTACTAACACTTGGTACAGGGTCTAGAACTCGAGATAGCTTGAGCACCAAACGGACGAACTGGAACCTTTACAAATCCAACGTCCAGAGGAACATCACTCAAATTCCAACCATCCGATCAGCGGAGGAACTGGACAACGCAGTAGAGGAGCTGGAGAATGCTGTCCTGCGAGCGCACGAGGACAGCACCCGCTCCGAGACTACGGCAGTTCCTAGATACCTAAATGGTCCAGCACCGCACCATATTAGGCACCTGATCAGGGAGAACAGAAGACTCAAGCGAGAACATCTCCAGCTGTTGACAGAGGAGTCGAGAGTTGCGCGAAACAGAGCATCGTTAGCTCTGAAGAACGCACTCGCGGAACTCCAAAACAACAGATGGAATGCAGCCTGTGCAGAACTAGAGACCCAGGATGGTACGGCCTGGTCTATGCAGCGAAAATTTCGTCGTCAGCGCACCACGATCCCCACTCTTCACGGCCAACGCGGCTTGGCCTACTCCAGTGAAGAAAAAGCCGAAGCATTCGCCGATTCGCTAGAATCCGAATGCAGACTCAATTACCATGAAGACGAGGACGACAACCACGAGGAGGTCGTGGAAGTCGCAGCCGAAAACATGAGGAGTCGACCACCTGGCCAGGAGACGGATCACCCCTCCAGTCCAGAGGAAATCCGTCTGATCATCCGCAGGTTGAAGGTCAGAAAGGCGCCGGGAAGGGACGGCATCAACAATAGGATGCTGAAGAACCTTCCCACCAAAGGCATTGCTGCGCTCACCAACATCGCCAATGCCACTCTGAGACTTAACCACTTCCCGCGGCGGTGGCGGGAAGCCCAGGTTATAATGCTCACCAAGCCAGGCAAGGACCGGAAGTTGCCCCAGAACTACCGGCCCATCAGCCTGGTTTCCTCGGTGGGCAAAGTAGTCGAAAAGGCTATCGCCGTTCGACTAGAGAAGCAGGCAGAAGAACTGCAACTTCTCCCCCCAGAGCAATTCGGCTTCAGATCCTCCCACAACACGGAACTCCAAGCGCTACGACTGACGGAAAACATCACCAGCGGCTTCAATCTCCAGGAGGCAACCGGTCTCGTCCTGCTGGACGTGGAACGAGCCTTCGACCGAGTTTGGCACGATGGACTCATCGCCAAAATGGAAGCCGCCGGAATCGATGCGAACATGTGCCAACTGATCCAGAGCTATCTAACACAAAGATGGTTCACGGTGAAGATTGGTACATGCCATTCAACAAGACGTCAGCTGGAAGCAGGCGTGCCCCAGGGGTCAGCCTTAGCCCCCCTGCTCTACAACATCTATACTTACGATGTGCCGAAGACAGCTGACACAATGCTGGCCCTATATGCAGACGACACTGCTATAGCCGCCAAGCATAGACGACCCGAGATCATCCGTAGGAGACTACAGGGTGAACTGGACCAAATTCAGGACTGGTGCGTGAAATGGAAAATCCGCATCAACGTCCAGAAGACCCAGGCAATCTTCATTCAACGAAGAAGGATTGCAAGACCTCTCGAAGCATCCATCTTCGATGAAGATATCCAGTGGAGCGACAATGTCAAATATCTGGGGATCGTTTTTGACAAGTCCCTCACCTGGAAAGCGCACATAGAAGCTGTCATCGCAAAAACCAGAGCAGCCATGGCTCAACTCTATCCATTACTGGGTAGACACAGCCAGATGCCGCTAGCGACCAAGCTACGGCTGATCAAGGCCATCGCCAGACCTCAGCTCGCTTACGCCTCCGCGGTCTGGGGGTACGCTGCCCCCAGCTACCGCAAGCGACTTGCTGCTCTAGAGATGAAGCTACTCCGGATCGCCACCAATGCACCTTCCTACGTAAGGAACTCAACCTTGCGTAGAGACCTGCATTGGGATACCATCCACGAGTACATGAGGAAAAAAGCGGAGAAGACCTTCGAGAAAGCTCAGGACCACCCGAACGAGCAGCTACGATTCCTCATGGACTACGATCCGGACGAGAGGCCTCGCAACCGCAGAACCAGGTACCCCAGACCAAGGTCCCAGTTGGCACCCGCTAACTGGAACCTTGACTAGGAGACTAGGAGAATTTGCGGCTGCTCCCCCCCCCCCCCACGGCGTGGATGCAGAGGACCAGGAACCACCGGGACCAGGACCCACCGGGACCAGGACCAACCAGGACCCGCCACGACCAGGACCAGGACCCTTCAGGACCAGGACCAGGAACAATATATTGGTAAGATGACTTGAAACTCTTGATTTTTCGAAAACAAGAGTTTCAAGAGAAACTAGCAGACCCTCTATCGATGATCGCTTAACGACATCGATAGAATGTGCGAGGTAAAGGGAACCAACCCGGCGTTCCCAGAGACTGAAACACATGAGGAGACGTTGTAGCAGACCGCAGGTCACGCACAACACATGGCCTACCGAGACGCTGATGAGTCGGGCCACGCGGAGGTTTAGGGTTTAGTGGGTATTAGGTGATCTCTTCAAGACCCTGGAGCCCCACACACGTCGTAGCTCGTGCTATGGTATGGTGCGTAAATGCATTCCCCCCTCGTTAAAAAAAAAAAAAAAAAAAAAAAAAAGTCGTTCCGTTAGTCGAGCGTTGGTGTCGATTATACTCAGCATCATCTCACAATAAAATGCCACCCAAAACTAGCGGTAAGGCTGCCAAAAAAGCGGGCAAGGCGCAGAAGAATATCTCAAAATCTGACAAGAAAAAGAAGCGCAGGAGGAAGGAAAGTTACGCAATTTACATCTACAAAGTACTGAAGCAGGTACATCCCGATACGGGTATATCCAGCAAAGCGATGAGCATCATGAACAGCTTCGTCAACGATATTTTCGAACGTATCGCTGCGGAAGCTTCCAGATTGGCACATTACAACAAACGTGCCACGATAACTAGCAGAGAAATTCAGACAGCCGTACGACTATTGCTACCGGGAGAATTGGCCAAGCACGCAGTCAGCGAAGGTACCAAAGCCGTCACCAAGTACACCAGTTCAAAATAATATAGACGTTGTATTCGCTTCGACGGTTATACGGTTCGAAAAATAAGAACAAAAAAAAAACGGTTCTTTTCAGAACCACTATGTTATGATAAAATGCAAAATGATAATTAGCTGTGGTCGTTATTTTAATCTTTTCATCTATCTCTCTCTCTCTCTCTCTCTCTCTCTCTCTCTCTCTCTATATATATATATATATATATATATATATATATATATATATATATATATATATATATATATATATATATGTATAGAAGAAGTCCGTAATATCTGGAAGATGTCACCTGTATCACTGCACTGGGAAACAGTACCGTGATCGTAGGTGATCTAAACGCGAAGTCCACCATTTGGGGCTCAAGAAACAGAAACAGTCACGGCGCTGTTCTGGAAAGACTAATGGATGAACCTGGATATACCATGATAGGTCCGGACGAACCTACAATATACCCCAGCAACGGAGGTAGACCAGACGTCATAGATATGGCGATTCTGAAGGAAATCGACATGCGCACCACCATCGGCGCCATGCAAGAGGGAAGCTCAGACCACAACCCCATCTTTCTCTGTACGGGAGATGGGATAACACCTGTGGAACAAAGAACAGTGAAGAGAGTGAATTGGCAGCGGTTTAGAACCAGACTGCACTATTCACAAGGACCACTACTACAGATCGAAAGCCCCGAAAGCATAGAAGAAGCGGTCACGGACCTAGAAAGGAAGATTAAGGCTGCGTTAGAAGCCGCAACCACCGTGGAAGACATAACGCAACCAAACAGGTTCAGGGACCTACCTGACGAGGTAAATCGCAAGATCACCGAAAGAAACAGAGCCCGAAGAGTAGCCCAGGAGACCAGAAGCCCCACTGACATCATGGTGGCAAACAGACTTATGAGACAGGCACGAGACGCCTTGAAGCAGCACCATCAGAGCACCTGGGATAAGAAACTCGACGAACTATCTCCAGCTGACCCAGGAATGTGGAACTTGGCTAAAATCCTCAGAAATAGAAGACAGCCCATCCCCCCAATACACAGCGAACAGGGGATGGTGTACACAACCGAAGAGAAGGCGGAAGCTTTTGCTGACAACCTTCAGAGACAGTGTACTCTCAATACTCACCCCGATGAAGACGAAGACTTCATCGACGAGGTGATGAGAAGATCGAGGAGAGCTGTCAGAGGAGGAAGAGCCATCGAAGACATGCCCTCTCCAGGCGAGGTAAGGGAAATCATCGAAAGACTCAAGGTGAAGAAGGCACCGGGTGTAGACGATATTGGGAACAGAGTCCTGAAGAGACTCCCGAGGAAAGCGATAATGGCAATTACCAACATCGTCAACGCCATACTGAGACACCGGTACTTTCCAGATCACTGGAAAGTAGCCGAGGTGATCAACATTCCTAAACCTGGGAAAGACCCAAGGTTCCCCCAAAACTACAGACCCATAAGCCTGTTGACGGCACTGAGCAAGATTGCGGAAAGGGTAATCGAACGAAGACTGAAGAACGAAACCGAAGAACTCCGAGTAGTTCCAGACGAACAGTTCGGATTCCGATGCGGGCATTCAGCAGAGCACCAGGTCCTAAGGCTGGTCGAGATGGCAACGAAATCGTTCCAGACTCGGCGGGCCGTGGGAGCTGTGTTCATGGATGCCGCAAAGGCGTTCGACACTGTTTGGCATGACGGACTGATCTACAAGATGGTAGACCACGGATACTCAAAGGGGATGATCCAACTGGTGAAGTCCTACTTGAAGCACCGAAATTTCCGAATTAGGATCGGTAAAACAACCTCGACGACGAGGACTGTGGAGGCAGGAGTACCGCAGGGAGCGGTTCTACCACCCCTGCTGTATCCAATCTACAGCTCAGACATCCCGAAGACTCCTCAAACGCAACTGTATGTGTATGCGGACGATACAGCATATGCGGCAGAAAGTACGAGACCCCGCATGGTTACGGAATATCTGCAACGAGCGACCACCAACCTAGAGGAATGGTGCATCAAGTGGAAGATCCGCCTCAACCCCGAGAAGACCGAAGCGGTACTGTTCCGAAGAAATCGAAGATTACCTCAGACCAAAATAAAGATGACGACCACCAGAATGGAGAGAGGCTGGAGAAGAGATGAAGAGGTTGAGGTCGACTGGAAAGACTCCAGCACATACCTTGGAGTCAAGATGGACCAGAAACTCACTTGGAAGAACCATGTCGAAGACCGGGTGCAGAAAGTGAAGATGGCACGCTCCAAACTAAGACCCTTAACGGGCAGAAGAAGCAAAGTGTCACTAAAGAATAAGACCATCATGATTCAGATGGTGCTGCTACAAATCATGACTTACGCAGCAGTAGCTTGGGGCTACGTTTCCAAAACGATGAAGAAGAGGCTCCAAGC